>JAKSZU010000017.1:22343257-22863257 GCA_026018925.1 Tupaia tana
GACCTCCCATTGTAATTTTGACTTGTATTTCCTAGAGGACTAATGATGTTGAACATATAATTCATGTGTTTTATGGCCATCTGAGTATCTTTCCTGGAGAAACAACTATTCGTATTCTTTATGTATTATAAAAAATTGGTTATTTGTCCTCTTATTATTCGGGTATAGTTCTTGGCATATTCTAGAAATGAGCCTTTTATCAGAAAAATGATTTGCAAAAATTTCCTCCCATGTAGGGGTTATCTTTTACTATCATTTTTTAAATCAAGTTGTTAGAAAAGTCTTATTTTTGCACAGAAAAATACGTTATGACTTTTCTGACAACCTAATTCACCAGAGGGAGACATTGGAGACAAGAGAGGGAGAGAGAGAAAACACTCACCAGTGGGGCATGAGTATGGTACAATTCCTTCTCCTCCATTTCTCCATCCTGTTGGGATATTGAGCAGACCTGCACATATACTCCGTGTTCCTCAAGTCATGGGGTCCAGGAGTCAAACCACTCAGTGGGATCTAGCCCCCTTAACCACTAGGCTGTGGGGCCTAGTGACAGTACTCCTTCAATGCACAAATATTTAATTTTAATAAAGTCAAATTAATTAGGTTATCTGAAAAGTCATGATACATTTTTGCATAGAAAAGCTCATCATAACTTTCCTGATGACCTAATGTGCTCTTTTGCTGCTTGTGCTTTTGAAGTCTTCTCTAAGAAGCCACTAATTCAGATCTCAAAGATTTAGTCTACTTTCTCCTAAGAGTTTAATAGTTTTACCTCTTACATTGAGGGCTTCGATCCATTTTGATTTATTTCTTTTGCATGTGGATATCCAGTTGTCCTAGAACTACTTGTTGGAAAATCAGAATAAAATTTTAAAGGGAATGCTTTTTTTCCTGTAGAATAAAAGGACAAATATATGGGTAGAAATTATAACCAAATTACACTAGTCATAAATGGATATTTATGATATGTAAAGCATATAAATAAATCTGATATGACTTCAGACTCTTTCACAAGTGCAAGAGCAATTAACTGGGCTTAAGGCAGTGTGTAAACAGTCTTCAACATCTATTGCCCAATCTATCTAGTACTTAAAGGAATAATGCAAAACACTAATTTCTCCAAACACAGAATATATTACAACCTTACTCAAATGTAACACCAAAGAGTATTAAACACTAGAGGTGCTTGCTTTAAATAAAGATAAGGTCTAAATCTTGGATTTAGATAAGCAATAAATTAAAGGTGATGATATACAAAGAGACTTCCTTTAAATATGACCCTAATGAATTGAACCTCAATGCTATTTGCAAACAAAATTAAAAAAACAGTATTCAGCAATAGGTCTTGTATATAAAATGTAGTACAACACCAGTTATATTCAAAACTTGTCTTTGAGGTAGAATAAACAAATATCTCAAAATATACTTTTTAAAGGGAATTTTAGTTAATATACTCAATTTTTACCTGCCCATTGATCTTCTGCAATTTTAAGTTTTCATGTTACGATTAATTTGTACTTTGTGAAAATCCATCCAATGACAAATTATAGACAGGTGAATTACGTGCTCATTTCTTCTTTTATCTATTTAAAAATTATCATTTGTGAAAGTATATGTACCTTTATATTTTTCTATTTGTCTTTTCAAATCTGGGTGTGAAAGAATGGAGAAAACTGTTCTTAGTATGCGTCTATCTTCAGATTATTTAAGCTTCTCTTAAATTTCTGGGAAACAATCATTTTGTAATTAAGATTTTTATCATGTCCATTGTCTTAATTGACGAGCTTTTTTCCAGCTTATTAATCATATGCTATCATATGCCATTATTCATCCAACACTGAATATGTGTTTTATTATTTTAGCCTTCATGCAAACAGGAGTAGACCTCAGAGCAGAAGTTGAGTTAAAGGCTTCTTCCCATTTTCTGATGAGCACTGGGCTCTTCCAACGGGAGTCAAGTAAGTATTCACCCTATTATTCAAAAGTATTTCAACGTCCAGGGACAACAGGTAGTGAAAATCATTACCTATCTTCTTCCCAGTCTGCAATCCGCAGCTTGTTTATAGCACAAGAAACAACCTCATGGCTCACACACTTCTCTTCTGCCTGACAAAGTGTAAGTACTTCTGTTTTAGTATACCCCAGGACAGGGGATTTTTTAAATAGTATTTGGGAATTTGCTTGAGCCTAGTTTCAAACCACAACATAATTTTCACATTTAAGTATAAAGTCTATTTGTTTCATAGGTAGCCTCTCAGCATTCTTAAATATTGTAAACCAGAGCTCTTTCAGGAAATGTGGTTGATAAAAAGAGTCAATGCTTTGGTGATTCCTAGTTGTTATTTTTAAAGTAGATTGATTAAGTTAAAAGATATGTCCAGTCATTACTCAGTCTTATTGTGGTAAGTCCAAAGATAGCGACCATTGGCTATCTTTGGTATTAATGACATGCTGTTTCCTACATTTTGGAAAATTGTAAGTGCTGCAAGCTATACCAAATTATGAGCAGATTTCTGGTATGCATAAATGTCAGTATTGCAAACTTGTCCACTGTGCAGAATGACCAGTTTATAAAAATACACTAAAGTGGACGTTTAAAAAAAAGTGGCCAAATAGTCTTAATAATGCAATATATCTTTGGTCTCTCATTTGAATGGATACCCATCATTACTTGGCAAATGCCTGAATTTATTGGTATTAGCAAAAGTTGAACATTTATAATCCTGTAAAGATGACCAGTGTTTCCTTAGTGAAGTTTTTGTTCCAGTTCTTTCTGAATGATGTGTTAAAGGGTACTGAGTTATATCTTTAGCTCTACGAGTTAAGAAACAGACGATTATATCCTTTAGCATCTTTACAAAGTGATTGACAGCACACACTTCTCCATCAAAGAGATGTTCATCTAAATCTACAAAAAGATCAGTATTCCCAGCGAGCTCATGTAATATTTTCTGTTGAAGATATAATTTCCTCTGTTTAGGAACTAATTCAAAAATAGCCATTCCTGAATGGGTTTTTACAACTTGCTCACAAGTATTTATAACCCGGCACAGACTCTCTGAAGGAAAATGCAAACCATTCTTCTTTTTAACACATAACAGTGACCCAATTTTTGAGGGTTTGAGATCTGATGAATACAGTGCAGTGATGCAGTCCTCACAGGTTAAAAGAGCGGATAACTTATTTGCAACATAACTAGCACATGGGATGCTATTTCGCCTATGATCTGATGGGTCTAGTAATGCTTCACCTAGTGAACAATTAGACCCGTCTTGGCAAATATCCTCCTTGAGAAAACGTGTCCTCATACTGCTGACACCATACTGACATTGAATCGCCCCAAGGGCCAAGTCTTTCCTTCTAGCAACTGAAATGTCAAAGATACTTACTTCACTTAGATAAATTTCATCTTGAAACCTGTATCTGGTTTCTAAATTATGGTAAGCTTTCTGAAATGCTATGCAGGTAGGGCTAGAACTGGTTACTAATACCTGCCTAAGCATCTTTAGAAATAATTCCAGATGATCTTGACTGAATTTGTAAGTCAGAAGATATGGAAAAGGCATGACCTTTGGGAAAACATAATTTTGGTAGAGCCATTTTAAACTCTCGGCATTAAGCAAAAATCCCAGAAATCCTAGTTTTCGTTTACCTTTAATGATTTGATTATTGCTAATATCAGATAATGTAACAAAAATAGTCTTGGCTTCAATTAACACATGATTTATTTTACTATAAGTTTCAGGCAATAGAGGTCCTTTAAGTCCCTTTCCATAACAGTTCCTACTGTTAAAAACGTCAAACAGATTGCTAATTAAGCGTAAAAAATGCACAGTACCGATACAGTTCTGAAAAGTTGGTAGGTCTAACGACAGCAAACATTCTAATGCACTGGCTACGCTCTCACTGAAGAGCTGGGATGCACAATTCAATCTTAGGACATGATTTTTCAAATGTGCAAGTTTACTTGGGATTCTTTCCATAGTTGATAGTTCTTGTTCCTTGAGTGCTCCTAACTCCACAAGGTGCTGCCAATGTGCTGTGCCATTAGTAAATCGAATGATTTGGAAATTCTGAAATGCATTTCTTATTAATCTCAGCAAGTGGCAAGAATCAAAGAAATAGGCAATCTGTTGACTGGAGGATGAAGGATGCTGAAATGTACACTTCATGTTGTCTTCATCGATATGGATCCCCAATGCTTTTGCCATTTGGACGCTGTGAGCTGTGGCATCAGACGTAACAGCCAGAACTGTGATTCCTATGTCACTCAGTTTGCCGATAGTCAGACGGAGCAGTTGAGCTTGCAAATATCCAGATGCTCTGTTGACCAAAAAATAACCAAGAGGTGTTCTCCAATGACCAAAGATACCCACTGCCATTAATAAAATAGTTTCTGAGGCAAGTGGTATTTCATCAGCATCAAGTCTCCCAAGACCAAAGTCCATAAACCCCTGCAAAGTGTTACTGCTGGGATCCCACTGAAGTTGCTGCTTGAGGGATATGACTTTTATTATCAATGAACAATATTGATACAGCTGGTCTCCATTCTCTACTTTTCGCTGAAGAAAAGAAAAAACGTTGCTGTTCAAACCTGGACTGGGTTTACATTTCGATAACCACCTAGAAAACATAAAAGTTAAAAAAAATATGAAGTTCAAGTTTCCCTATAAGGTTAGTAGCCTCAAATCCCTGTAGAAGTAAAGCCAAGTGAAAGTAGCGAAATTCTACAGACATTTTCAAGCCTATATTCATAGTTATTATATAATAAAATATTAAGATGATACAGAAACCTAGAAATACAACATAGAATTTTTAAGATGCAGCCGGGTGCGTGTGTGTGCGTGCCCAAGATCCCGAGAGGAGAATGGAGGAGAAGGGATTGCGGCATGACCATCCCCCCTGGGGGGTGATTTCTCGCTTTCTATCTTTCTGTCTCTCTCTGTCTGTCTGGCGAGCGCACGTGCCCTATAGCAAAAACCTCTTTAAAAAAAAAAAAAAAAAAAAGAATTTTTAAGATGCATGTGCAGTACAACATAATTTTTAATTTCTTACTTATTCTTTAAGAAGTATATAAATTAAACACCTGGTTTGCTCTAATTGATCTTCTGATAATATAGATCATAGGCAGCTTTACCTGTAAATTCACTGAAATGACAAAACTGTTGAATGGGTAAGGAACCTCTGAGAACATCTACTCAATTGTACGCCTGCCTCGCTTTTCAGATTAAGAAAACTGGGATAAAGGGAGCGGGTAAGCAGCATAGTCAGGAGCGAGTGTGAAACTGGCCCTCCCGATCCCCAAGGTTTGCTTTGCTCTCCCCTTAAACCTCAAAAATCACACTCTCGGGGCCAACAGACAGTGTAGCGGTTATGTCACTGGACTCCAACATGGCCAACTGCGATTTGAGTCCTGGACCCAGTGGCTTGAATATCACGCTGGACATGCTGAGTGCATGCCAGGATCCCGGGAGGCGAATGGAGAAGGGATTGTGGCATGGCCATTCTCCCTGTGTGTATGTGGGGGTGATTTCTCAACTTTCTCTCTCTCTCTCTCTCTCTCTGGCAAGTACACACTCCCCCAGGAATGCATGTGCCCTAAGGTAAAAATCTCTAAAGGGAAAAGAAAAAAGTTAAAAAAAAAATCATACCCTCAGAGGCATTTACAATGTCTGCAGCTGTCTGCCACTTTATAAAGTATCTGCACTACTATCTTAGGGTTTTTTTTTTCATGGTTCTTTCTTCCCAGACTGCTAATTAACCTTCCTATTACTGTTAGTATCCATCTTCAGAATTCTTACTCTAACTTATTTATTCTAATTTGTCATAGGTCAGGAAGGAAAACAGGCACAGTTAATAACGGTCTAAAACAAGGTTAAATGGATTCTGAGGGAGAGACTGAGGTACTTATCTGTAACTCAAGTATGCTTTTATAATTCAAATGTCTTTTTTTTTTAGTTAAAATTTCTGACTTTTTGGCTATTCTAGGCATCCAAGGTTTCTTCATGGACAGTTGACCTTTATTTAACTGAACTCCCAGAAGTCTTGGGTCATCGGAATGTCATGATGTATTTTTTTGTTTTTCTATGCAAAAATGCATTATGACTTTTCTGACGACCCAGTATTTCAAGGCCAGGCTCTCCAGATATTTTAATGGCAACCTGGAAATTTCATAAACAAAATTTATCTCTACTACTGGGTCATCATTTTTCACTTACAATATTTTCTTTTTAAAAAAAGGCTATGTATTTATCTTATGAGAAAGAGAGAAAGAGAGATAACACCCCCAACAGGGTCTCAATGCTCAATCTACCCCCAGACCCAGCCAGCTGGGATCATAAGCGTGCACTTACCGGGTGTATTCAGGAGGGTCTCTGGACTTGAACTGGGAACCCTCCCATGCCTCACAGGGCATCATATTTTGCTACTTAGCCACCATCTAGCTCCTAATGATATTTTCAGCTTACAATGGGCTTACAGGGATGAAACCCCACCATAAGTCAAGAAGTAACTATATGCACTTACATAAATGCATTTTCTGGCAATTAAGACCACTAAATTGATTGCATGATGCACTAATGGGCTCGACATAGTTAGAAGATGCAGAAAACATACTTTAACTGTAAGTAGTTGAGTTTTGCTGAGTTTGATTTTTTTTTAATCTGCCATAGGTGTGTGCACTTGACAGAGAGTGCAGAAAGGGAGAGAAAGCGTCCAAGGGGGTATGGCAAGTCAGCAGTCCTTTCTCCATTTCTCCAAGCTGCTGGGATTTGGGGCAAGCATGCACATGCACCTGATGTGTTTTTCAAGCCACCAGGTCTGGCATTTGAGCTGTGTGGTCAGCCATGTGGGATCCAGCTTCCTTAACCATCAGGCCGTGGTCTGGCTCTGAGCTTGATTTTTATTTATTTATATGTCCACAGCTACTAGAATGGTGTCTTCAACATCAAGCAGAAAGATATGTGGACCTGATTTATTTTTTAAAGGTTTTTATAACTAAGAGTAGGCATACCCAAATCAAGTTTGTGAGTTAGAAAGATGGGGAAGCAAATGATCACTGTCTTAGACCTATTTTGTCCCCTGAAAATGAAAAAAAATTTCTGATCAGAAAAATGACATGTTCATTTTTTAAAAATAAAGCTAAGCAATACTGAAAAATGTAAAGAAGAGAGTAAAAATCGCTGTTAATATTTCAGGGCTATCCTTCCATGTTTTTATTTATACTGGATTGTTGGGAAAGTCATGACATATTTTTGCATAGAAAAACATAGAAAAATACCTCATGACTTTCCCAACAACCTAACACATAACAAAATATAATTTATAGAAAATACTGAGCCTATTTTTCTTAATAGAAATGTTATAGATGTATTTTTACGTGTCCTTAAATGTCTACCTACAGCAACATTGTAAATGTGCACACAGTATATACCACAGTAGCACTAACAATAAATTAACAAACCTGTATTGAAGGACATTTAGGTTGCTTCATTTGTTCAGACAATATAAATAGTGCGACAACATGTACATATACCTATTAGCGCACATGCACGCACACACACACACACATCAGTTGTACAGTTTCTAGGAATAATATGCAGAGGTAGATTTACTAATACATGTATTGGGATAAATAAATTCAACTTTAATAAGAAATCAAAATCAAATTTTGAATTTGAGGTGCACATAATTGAGTTGGTTAATTTAAAATATAGTCCAAGAGAACCAAAAGGTGGCATGGTGCTTAAGTCGTTAGATTCCCACATGGCCAACTCCAGATTGAGCCCTGGACCTGGCAACTTGAAAAATCAAACAAATAAATAGATAAATACATGAATAAATATTTTATATGTGTGTGTACACACACACAGACACACACACACATATCCCTGAATTGTCTTTCTGGACATTCATACCAATTTTAATTTACATTCTCATCAAAATATATTTTAAGTTGGGACCAGCAGTTAGCATAATGGCTATGTCGCTGGACTCCCACGTAGTCGACCGCGGTTCGAGTCCCGGACCCGGCGGCTTAAACTCACGCCGGGCGCGTTGCGTGCGTGCCCAAGATCCCGAGAGGAGAATGGAGGAGAAGGGATTGCGGCGTGGCCATCCCCCCTGGGGGGTGATTTCCTGCTTTCTATCTCTCTGTCTCTCTCTGTCTGTCTGGCGAAATAGCAAAAACCTCTCCATATTTTAAGTTAATTAGCCAATATCTAATAGTTATGGAATGATTATAGATAGTCAATTAGGTGGCTTCCCTGCCTGGGAAAAATACAATACTAAAGATCCATGATGGGGACCAGCAGTTAGCGTAATGGCTATGTCGCTGAACTCCCATGTAATTAACCACGGTTCAAGTCCCAGACCTGATGGCTTAAACTCACGCCGGGCACATGTGCGTGCATGCTCAAGATCCCGAGAGGAGAATGGAGAAGGGATTGTGGTGTGGCCATCCCCACTGGGGTGTGATTTCTCGCTTTCTATCTCTCTGTCTCTCTGGCGAGTGCACGCGCCCTATACCAAAAAAACCTCTCAAAAAAAAAAGAGATCCATGATGTGGAGCTGTCTCAGTGTTTTTCTGTCAGACTACTATGAGCTACTCTCATGATCTTGCTGACTCTTCAATGTTTCACAGCACCTAAACTATAATGGGAGTTACTTTACTATATTGTACTGAATGCAAACATAGGAAATTATAAACAGAGAAAATATAAATAAAGAATAACTATGCTAGCATTTTCTATTTAAAACCAAGATCCTACTAAAGGTATCACTGTTATAACGAGGAAAGCTGAGGACATTATGACCTAATTTTGAAGGATCTGTGAAAGCAAGCTCACTTAGCTGCCCCAAGCAACGGAATTATAAAAAGCATAGCTCGGGGAATGGCAGATGGCGTGGTGGTTAAGGAGGCTGCACTCCCACATGGCTGACTGTGGTTCAAGTCCTGGACCTAGCAGCTTGCTTTTTCACTTTTTTTTTTTTTTTTTTTTTTTTTTGAGAGGTTTTTTTGGTATAGGGCGCATGCGTTCACCAGGCAGACAGAGAGAGACAGAGAGATAGAAAGCGAGAAATCACCCCCCCGAGGGGATGGCCACACCGCAATCCCTTCTCCTCCATTCTCCTCTCGGGATCTTGGGCACGCACGCACACGTGCCCGGCGTGAGTTTAAGCCACCGGGTCCGGGACTCAAACCACGGTTGACTACGTGGGAGTCCAGCGACATAGCCATTACGCTAACTGCTGGTCCCGCTTTTTCACTTTCTTTCTCTCTGTCTCTCTCTGGTCAACTGAAAAAAAAAAAAAAAAAGATGAATACAATTAAATAAAAAATAATTCTTTGAAAGAAAAATATATAAAAATAACATGGCTCTGGGAAGGTTTGGATATAAAGAATTCAGGGATAACTGAAAAAAGGATCCAGCATCAGTATACAGAGAAAATTAGGTGTCTGATACATCTAGTAATTAGAGAAAGATGTCTGACCATGATCATTAGAAATTAATGAGATATGGGGCTGGCAGGTGGCATGGTGGTTAAAGGTGCTGGACTCCCACATGACCAACCATGGTTTTTAAAAAAAACCAAAACCTAGTAAGATATTTATCCATCCAAACCAAGGTTTTAAAAATTCAAAGTCTAGGGGCCAGCAGGTGTACTGGTTATATTACTGGACCCCGACATGGCAACCACAGATTGAGTCCCAGACCCAACAGCTTGAATATCATGCTGGATATCTGTGTGTGCATGCCCAAGATCCAGGGAAGAAAATGGAGAAGGGATTGTGGTGTAGACGTTCCTCTGGGGGGTGATTTCTCACTTTCCGTCTCATTGTCTGTGTCTCTGTCTGTCTCTCTCTCTCTCACATGAACACATACACCCTAAGGCAAAAACCTCTTTAAAAAAGTTAAGTCTGGCTTGGTCTGTTATATCTCTGTTAACCATCTTAATTGTTTCTCCATCATTGGGGAAAGATAAAACACCAGTTTCACCAAAAACACGATGCTCCATTTCTCTAGTTACTTACTTTTCTGATCTTAGAGGTGACTTCCTTCTTCACAACTTCTATTGCTTCTTTACCCAATGTTCAGCTAATAACTTTAGTGTATTTAAAAAAACAGAAACAAACTCATTTCTCTGCCACCAAATCTTCACCTATTGCATGTTAGCTCTGCCTTTCTTTCTGTTTCAATGGCGCAGCTGTCCCTGCCAACTAGACTTCCCATTCTAACAGCACAGATGTTATCATCCTCCTCTTTCCTGCACATCGCTGATCTTCTCCTCTCTATTACATCACTCCTATGAGCATGCAAACATGCTGGACACCTGCTATCTCAGTAAGCACCTTCCCCTCAATGTGTGTTCCCTCCTACCTACAGACTCATTTTCCTGCTCTCCTTCATAGCAAAACTCCTCGAAATAGTCCATGCTAATGTCTTCTGCTTCTTCACCTCCCTGACTCCCTTGACCCCACTCTAGCCAGGTTTACTTCTCCGTTACTCCACTGTAACTGCTCTGTCAAAGTCGTCAGTGACCTTCACCTCTCTGTCCTCATCTTACCCGATCTCCCAGCATTTGACTTAGTAGACAACTCCCTCCTTGAAATACTTTCTACCCCTGGCTTCCAGGCCATCACAATCTCTTAGTTTTCCTCCTGCCTCACTGGCCACTCCTGATGAATAAATATTTATTGAATAGATGAATATTAAATATAATGACTATATAAAGCGGAGTTGTGTTAAAAACAAAAAAATTTTAATGGGAAAATGAATGGAAATGTAACCAAATACAAATATGTTTGACCATTCAGATTTTAAGGATAAACTCTAGATTATCATGAATATATTGGAGTAATATATGGCCATTAAAAAAATAAATAAATAATAATAATAAAAAAAAACTTTATTGGTAGGTAAATTGCCAGATTAAAAAAAAAAGTCTGGGAGGACACATGCCAGACGGCTAACAGTACTCGTATCTTGTGGGATTCAGAGGAGGAAGTATGAGGGTCTTCAAAAAGTTCATGGTAAACATATATTGTGGAAAAAGAAAAACTCCATGTAATTTAGTTTTTTGCATCAAAATGAACTTGGTTTAATTCCATTTCCCTACCAACTTTGAAGTACTCTGTCTTTCACTTCCTGTTATTTACATATTATTTGAATGTCTTGCAATAAGCATGCATTACTAACATGTTAAACAAACCTTAGTTACAGCTAAAGAACTCAAAGAAATAAGCAACTGTTTGACCACTGAAATTATAAATTAAATAGATAATGTCACAGCAAAGGTTCCAACATGCAAAATAACAAATGAAGGGGGGTGGCAGGTGGTGTGTGGTTAAGGCAGCAGAAATCCCACGTGGCTGACCATGGTTTGAGTCCCGGCAGACCTGGCAGATTGTTTTCTCACTTTCCTTTTTTTTTTTTTTTTTGGAGAGGTTTTTGCTATAGGGCACGTGCGCTCGCCAGAAAGACAGACAGAGAGAGAGAGAGAGAGAGATAGAAAGCAAGAAATCACCCCTCAGGGGGGATGGCCACGCCGCAATCCCTTCTCCTCCAGTCTCCTCTCGGGATCTTGGGCACGCACGCACACGCGCCCGGTGTGAGTTTAAGCCACTGGGTCTGGGACTTGAACTGCGGTTGACTACATGGGAGTCCAGTGACATAGCCATTATGCTAACTGCTGGTCCCAAAAAAGTAATTCTTAAAAAAAAGAATAATAATATTTATATATTTTGACCACAAATCCCAAGAATTTGTTTATCAGAAATCTGGCCCTTGGGCGGCTGATACTGGCACCAACTATAGAACTTATGAAAAGTGCAGATTTTTGGGCTTTGCCTCAGACCAATGGTTATTAATCAAGAATTGTTCTAAATTTCCTAGGATAGTCATATTAAAACTACTTAAGTGTACTAGAAATTCCAGTATTTCAGGAGTCAAATTTTATCACCAAGAATGTCTCCAACAGGGCGAGGTGGTGGTGCAGCAATGAGAAAGGTCTTAGATCTGCCTCCTGGAACTTTCTTTAGCACACTGGGTGTGTGTGTGTGTGTGCCCAGGCTAGCTCAGACTAGGGGGGCAGACCATGGGACCCTACTGATGATGCCTTACCTCTGTGCCTCTCTCTCTCCTGGGAGGAATAAATGGA
This sequence comes from Tupaia tana, assembly GCA_026018925.1. Lineage (NCBI taxonomy): Eukaryota > Metazoa > Chordata > Mammalia > Scandentia > Tupaiidae > Tupaia > Tupaia tana. The sequence continues at coordinate 22,355,417 of JAKSZU010000017.1, forward strand.
TAGACTTTTAAAAACCAGAACAGACAGTGTTATTGCTGTTGTGATTACATGCAAGTATCACCTAGAAATTTTGAAAAACTGGACTAATAAATGGAAGTATACTAACAACCATAGCATATTAAATACAAAAAAAGAACAAAATATATATTTTTTAACATTTACAAAGTAATTCATAGGGCTGGTAGGTGGCATGGTGATTAGAGTGCTAGACTCCCACATGGGTGACCAGGATTTGAGTCCTGGACCTGGTGGCTTGCTTTCTCACTTTTCCTTTCTGACTCTCTCTGGTCAAATTAAAAAATAAGAACAATAATAAGTTAAATAGGGACCGGCATGTGACATAGTGGTTAGAAGGCGCTGGACTCCCACATGGCCAACTGTGATTCGAGTCCTAGACCTGGCGGCTTGCTTTCTCACGTTCCCTCTCCCTCTCTCACTCTGTTCCTCTCTGGTCAAATTAAAATAAGATAAATAAATAAATAAAATTAATAAAGTTAAATAAAATAATTAAATAATAATAATAATAAATTAAATAAATAATTCTTTTTAAAAAAGTAATTCACTTACGTTCTGAGGATGGAAGAATGAGGCAGCTTAAGGATCTTTCTTACGTAATCATAGACTTTGCTGCTGCACAAGTACAGTGTACACGCAAACTGCTTCATCTCTGTGGAGTATTCGGCCGTTTCGCTCCAGTTATACAACTCCCACTTAAAATCTGTTAAAATACATTTATTTATTCCTTAGGATGAAAAAAATGTGATTCATAACATTTTTAGGTACAGATCCTAACATGTGGAAGTGAAAGATACTGGGCGTCATAATTCAAATATAAATATAGTCACGTTTTAATGGACTTTGTCAGGAAGTTAAAATCTTCTTGGGGCCCCTTGACCAATTTATCATGTTCACCATGGGTCATTTCACTGCAGAGAGGGAAAAAGAAAGTTTTAACTTCAATCAATCATGTTTTCACTATTTATTAGTAGCAAGAATGAAGTTGTTTTTTTTTTTTTTTTTTTTTGAGGGGGGAGAGGTTTTTGCTATAGGGTGCGTGCGCTTGCCAGAAAGACAGAGACAGAGGGACAGAAAGGAAGAAATCATCACCTAGGGGGGATGGTCACGCCGCAATCCCTTCTCCTCCATTTTCCTCTCGGGATCTTGCGCAGGCACACACACGCGCCCGGTGTGAGTTTAAGCCACCAGGTCCGGGACTCGAACTGCAGTCAACTATATGGGAGTTCAGCAACATAGCCATTATGCTAACTGCTGGTCCCAAGAATGGAGATTTTGACAACAAGGAACAAAATGAAATAACTTAATAAAATTAAGTCTCTGGATTATGAGGACATATATTTGTTTTATTTTATTCATGGTAACTAATTATCTGAAGTTTAAAAATTAGACATGAGAGGGACCAGCAGTTAGCGTAATGGCTATGTTGCTGGACTTCCATGTAGTTGACCATGGTTCAAGTCCCAGACGCCGGGTGCCTGTGTGCCCAAGATCCTGAGAGGAGAATGGAGAAGGGATTGTGGTGTGGCCATCTCCCCTGGGGGGTGATTTCTCGTTTTCCATCTCTCTGGTGAGCACACACGCCCTATAGCAAAAACCTCTCCAAAAAAAAAAAAAAAAAAAAAAAGAAACATTTCTGGGAACAGAGCACCATTCAGGTTGAGCAGACCATCTTGCCTATCAATGAGAGGAAAAATCCCTCTGTTGCTGGAAGAGACTCTATTTACTGCCTCTGTTCCCCTCTTAGAAAAACACAAAATGTTCTCCACCTTTGACTATAGAAACAGGACTTCTCTTTACTCAGAATGTAAGTCCTAAATTTCTGCTGCTTTTGCAAAATAAGCCAGCAATTCTTATTTTGCTTCTCTTGAAATATCCTGGCCTGCAAAGAGAACCAGGTAGTCTTTCCACAGCTCTATATACCTGCTATAATGAAAACGTTTTGAAAAATAAAAAAGAGGCAAATCATACAATTTCCAAGCTTAAAGAGGTTTTGCAAGTTATCTAGTTCAACTCCATTGCAAAAAGACTTTGGTAATAAATTGAGTCACAGTTAAATTGTTTATAAAGGATTGGCAGTAGTATGGGTAAGAGGTATTATAAAACGTGGCTGGAGGGCTGGGGAGAGAGGACTGTGGCAATGATAACCCTGTCGAGGTACTTTCTGTTGTCTTTCTCTTGCATGTATGTACTCCTATCATTTAAAGACAAAACAAAGTGGTAAGCGGTCTGGCCTCGGTGGTGTGAGTGGTGCGGCTGCTGTGTGATGCCGGCGGCCATCTGGGAAGGCTCCAGGTTCCCACCCTAGGGTCTGCTGGAACACATCAGGTGCACAAGTGCTGCTGGATGGCTGCAGAACTAGGGGGAGGACTGCAGAGGAAGACCCTGTCAAAGGTGCTTATCTGTATTTGCCTGTCTCTGTCTCTCAGAAATAAATTTTAAAAAGAAATATAAAACCATTTTTTAAAAAATATTTTCTGTTGCTTTCCCATTTTTTTTAAAAAAATAATTATTTATTTAATTTAATTAGTTTATTTATTTTAATTTGATCAGAGAGAGATACACCGAGAGAGAGGGCAAGTGAGAAAGAGAGAAGGAAAGTGAGAAAGCAAGCCACCAGATCTGGTATTCGAACCACGGTCGGCCATGTGGGAGTGTCCTGCGCCTTAACCACCATGCCACCTGCTGGTCCCCATATAAAACCATATTTTTAGAAAGTGATAGAGGGACCAACAGGTTGCATGGTCATTAAGGGTGCTAGACTCCCACATGGCCAACCATGGTTCTAGTCCCAGACCTGAAGCTTGCTTTCTCACTTTCCCTTTCTCTCTGTCTCTCTCTGGTCAAATTTAAAAATGAGAACAATAACAATGCTTTCTCACTTTCCATCTCTTTCTCTCTGTCCTTCTCTGGTCAAATTAAAATAAATAAATGAAGTTAAATAAAATAATTCTTTTTAAAAAAGTGACAAATATAGCATACAAAATTGGATAAAACATGCGTGATCTCATCTCCGGGTAGTGTTGTTATGCATTATTTTTATCATTTAACTATCTTTGTTTTCACCAAACTCATGATAGAGTGAGTACATGTTGGGGAGAGAGAGAGAAAAAAAGAGACAGAAATACCCTGTACAGAGCCCAGTGATGCCACAATCCCCTCCCTCCAGTCCTCTGGCCCACCAGGGTCCTGGGCATGTGTGCATACATACATACACACACACACACACACACACACACACCCCTGGCATGTTTTCAGGCTGACTGGGCTGGGACTCAAACCATGGTAGGCATGTGGCTTCTACCTTCACAGGCAGCATGCTCCCAGTGGCAGTCAAACATGTTACTTTTATCATTGGAAAATTACAAAATATGAAAGGATTTTTGGCAATTATTTTATTCTTCTTGCTTATGCTTCCAAGACTTTTCAATTCCCCATTCGAAGCATGTTTCCTCAGGCAACAGCCAAGTAAATATTTAATATTTCAAAAACATGAAGAGCTATTTCATAAGCATTACAAGTAACTGAGGAAAATACCTGAAAATTGGGCTCGGAGCAGACACTCTGTTTCTTCAGAAAGTAGTTTCTCTTCTACGAGGGCATCGATTAACTGCAAGCCCTTTCTCTTCTTGACCATCCTATAGTTTTTAACAGAGATAAGTCTTTTTTTGGACACTTGGAGCATCTGTTGCACCTCAGCCAGTTTCTCTGCACCTACTGTCAAAGGTCTCCTTAAACTATAGGTATGGTCCTCGGTAGCAACTTCTTCAGAATTATCTGGAAGTGGCTGTTTTAGGACTTTCTGTTTTGCTTTACCTTTAAGGTGCACGCCTTGAAGAACCTATGACAGATAAAAAGTGAAGATTGTTTTAGAAATCATCACACAGTAGATTATCTTTTAAAATACTATTTAATATAAATCAAGATTTATCTGGTTGCTACGGAAGAGTTAGTTATAAAAGAAAAAGTCATAGTCTCTGAATTTCTTTGAATGTATAGGCCATCAGACAATGTCAATGGGTTTTTATTGTTCATCTATACAGAAGTATTAATGCGATGCTGAAAAATTTCTGAAATGATTAAATTAAGTGGTAGCCATTTGGGAAGGCTTTATGGAGGAGAGCTTTAAGTAGTTCTCTGAAGAAATAATAACGTGGTTTAATGAAGGAGCCAGGGAAGTAATCTGAGGGAAAAAGAAGGCATGGTGACAGAGCATAGGTTTCAGAATTATGACTGACCTGGGTTTGAATCCTAGTTCCCCCATTTATTATCTGTCACTTAAGCTCTATAATCCCTTGTGTCCTCATCTGTAAAATGTGGATAATACAGGGTTATTAAGATAGAATAACATAATTTATATAAATTGTCTAATACAATCCTAGGACTGTTCTAGGCCTTGATACACGGTAGCCATTACTGATTTTATACAGAAGCTGGCCAGTTAATCACATAGATGGTGTGTTAAATATATATGGCTTGAAAAGAGAATTCAGGGTTGTGAGAAATACACAAATCAGTAAATAGGAAGCTCTGAGAACTGATGAGTTTGAATTTGGTTATCAACCATATATTCTAATTAGGAGAGTGAGATAAGACAATACTGAAAGGAGACTCCAATGAGCAAGAGGAAGGTTAGGCTATCATCAGAACAGAAGGCAGAGGTGATTACCACATACTGGGCAGAAAGTGCAGGCCACATACGAGAGTTGTAGTTAAGGGGTAAAAGGATAAAATAAAAACAATCAAAAGAAATGGAATGGAAAGCAGAAGTCTCATCTTTTCCATATATTTCTTCCTTTACCAATGCTAATAATTTGGTCAATAATTTTTGGTCAAGATCAGTAACATTATCAGGAGCTCCAAAAGGTAAGAATTTCAAAGTTTTATGAAAGTTATGTTGTACTTAACAAAAGTTTGAATGCCAAGACTTTTTGTATCTACTAGTTGATTTTTATGATTAGTTAGTAACTTTTATCCAGACAAATGATTTGCATTTGTGTACTTTAAAAAAAAAGACTCCAGAGGACAAGACTAATATTACATATAGATTAAAAAGGAAAAATAACTAAAACATTTTCAAAGCATTTCAAATCTATTATTGCATTTATTTTGAGACTCAGGATTTTTTGTCTGCACCAACTCTAGCCATAGTGTGAGCTACCTTGATCTGTAAAGGCCCTGTAAAATCTAGCTTTAAGTAGATTATACCTTGTAGAGAGAAACGGAAGGCACAGCTCCTTTTTTCAGTTTTCTTCTTATGCCATATGACTCGAAGTCACTTTCTCGAAAGTGTTTGGAACATAGTATAGCACCTGGTCCTGGAATCCAAATCTTCTTGCTTCTGGGGTCCATACGATTGACAGCACTGATCCATTTTGAGCGTAGTATGGTATCCGTTGGAAACCTATAGCAATCATATTAAAGTTCCATTAATGTGAAAACATTATAGTAATACCATAGTAGTATTTATTATATAAACTCATTAATTTTTTTGGAGAGTTTTTTGTTTTGTTTTGTTTTGCGATAGGGTGCATACACGCACCAGAAAAATAGAGAGAGACAGAGAGCGAGAAATAACCCCCTGGGGGGATGGCCACACCGCAATCCCTCCTCCTCCATTCTCCTCTTGGGTTCTTGGGCATGCACACACATGCGCCCGGCCGATGTGAGCTTAAGTCACTGGGTCTGGGACTCAAACCGTGGTTGACTACATGGGAGTCCAGCGACATAGTCATTACGCCAACTAATGGTCCCAACCTTTTGTAAATCTTAATTTAGGCTTTAAAGCACATAATTGTTAGGAACTGAGAGTGCTGAAAATTTTAATTTCCTCAGTTAATTGTTAGAAAAATAATAAAGTGGTGTAGTAGAACCTAATTCTGAGGTACTCTCTCAATCACCTTGAGAAGTATCACTGCATTGAAAAACCTGTGTTCAAGCGCCATGACCTTTTATCAGCTGTATGTATCAGACATACCAGTCGAATCTCTGAGCCTCCTTAAAAGGCTGTAAAAATACCTGAGGCCACACATACATCAAAAAGCACTTAGAACTGTAAAGTTCCATACAGTTTTTTTTTTTTTTTTTTTCCTAGATGCAACTAATTCTATTTCTGGGACTTTCATTTTATTGTTCCAGGAAGATGTTGCTACCTGATCAAGACACAATGTGGGCAGATGGCAAGGAGGTTAAGGTGCCGGATTCCACATGGCCAGCTGTGTGGTTTCAGTCCTGCACCTGGCAGCTTGAGAATCATGCCAGGCACATGTGCATGCATGCCCAAAATCCCAAGAGGAGGCTGGAGGAGAAGGGACTGCTGAGTGGCCATGCCCCCTTGGAGGTGATTTCTCACTCCCCACTCCACCCTTTGGCGAGCACACATGCCCTCTAGTAAAAACTAATAAATAAATAAATAAAAGAGAGAGAAAGAGAGAATGAACGAAACTGTCTTTCCAATAAACCCTCACAATGGCACATGTTTGTGAGACAACTTTTCTACAAACTGGGTATAATCTCTAACCATGCAAAGAACCAGCAAATGTTGGCTGGTCCACTGAGCTACATTATAGCCTTAGAAACAAAGATTCCCGGCTGGTGCACCAGGTGAGTACACCAACTGATCCTCTTAGCTCAGGGGTGGCCTGGAACACCTGGAGCACCTTGGTAGTTATTGCAAGCCATCCCGAAACAGCTTTATTGGTTTCCCCCAAAGTATTAAACCAGAGTTGCTTATGCATAAAATGTCCTGAAAAATGTTGAGAAACACTGTAGTCTAACCAGCATGACATACTAGTTTGAGTTCTAGACAAAATTGAACTGGTAATGATAATACTCTTTTCAGTTTTTTTTTTTTTTTTTTTTACCATTAAGTGTATGTACTCAACAGAGAAAGAAAGTGAGAACCCCAACTCCAACCCCTAGGGGGGGATGGCAACACCACAGTCTCTTCTCTGGGATTTTGGGCACACACATGTTCCCAGTTAACTTTGCAAGCCACTGGGTACGGGTTTCAAACCATGCAATCAGCCATGTGGGATCCAGCACCTTACAACATCTACATTGTTGATTACAGACAATTTAAGGGCCAACCAATTTAAGGGCCAGCCAGTGGTGGTGGTTAAGGTAGCTGGACCCCATATAGCTGACTGAGCAGCTCCAGTTCTGTTCGAACTTCAAACCCAACTACTTCAAAAACACGCCAGGTGTACATGTGGTTGTGCCTAAAGTCCCGAGAGGAGATTGAGAAGGGATTGCAATACGGGCATCTACCCTGGGGGTGCTTTCTCACGTACGTTTTCTTTCTCTCTTCCCTCCTACTCCCTCCAAAAGTGCATGCACCTTACAGAAAATATAAAAACAAAACAAAAATCTCTGAAAGGCAGGCTCTTACCTTTTTACAAAAGATGAAAGCAAGACAAAAAACAAGCATAGACACCAGTAAATAGGTGAAATTAGAATTCATATCTCTCTAGTCTCAAGCAGCTTCTGGCAGAGCAAAAATCCCAAACCAATTACCATCAAACATAAACAATGGATTGGTTTGCACTGCAGTACAGTCCTTTTATTTCTTCCTGTTGACCATGTCTTTTTTATGTTAGTGGTGGGAATTTACTTTGGCTCCCTGTGCATCAAATATTTTCCAGAAAAAAAGGCTAACAAAACTTCTACAGTGGTTATCTCTGGGGAGTGGGGGGGGCGCAATTGAGATATGAAGCTTTAACTATACCTGTAACTTAATTCTGTCCTAAAGAGATTAAAAAAAAAAAAAAAAAACCTCAAGGCAAAATGTTAACATTACTTTAATCCTATTATGTTTGAAATAACAAATAATTAGAAGTTTAAAAATATACTTCAACATGGAGGTGAAAACTTCTTCTAAATGATCATACATATTTATTTAGTTATGAAATTAAAAACTTTTTTCTTAATTTGCCAGTGGCACATGTGCTCAACAGAGAGGTGGGGAGCAGGGAGAAAGTACCCACCCCACAACAGGGCATGGTCACACCATGATTCCTTCTCCGTTTTCTCCACCCTGTTAGAATTATTAGGTCTGTTTTTCAAGCTCCAGGGCCATGATTTGAACTATGCGGTATGCCATGTGGGATCCAGGTGCTTTAACCACCGAGCCACAAAGCTGGCCTTGAAATAAATTCTCTGCATCTCTTTACTGACCCAAACAAAAGGGTCACTAATTTTTACCTTGCCAGTCCCACTTCACATTTAGCCATGAATGCTTCTGACAGAGCACCAATGTTCTCATGGTTAAGTCTCCACAGCTTTGAATCACTTTGATTCGTTTTGCACCAGAGCCCCTTGCTTATGTTCTTGCCACTTCTTTTGAAAGTCTGATGATGGTGCTGGAGATAACCGTGGAAATAGAGCTAAAGCCTCAATAAGTTTCCACGCAAAGCAAATGCAAAAATAGACATAGAGTAACTAGATTCTACTGACCGATAAAACAATGAAAACTAAGTTAATTTGAAGGCTTGAGATCTGAAAGCGGAGTATAGAGGTAAGAGGGAGTGGTTACCGGTGGGCTGGAAAAGTAGCAAGAGCCCAGACCACAAAGGGTTTTATGCACTAATAAGCAATAGATGCAATCCATTGGGACGTGCACTCACTGGACAGGAACGCATCCACGGAGATCTGAATATCAGAATTGGCTTTTATATATTTTGGACTACCCTTTTACTTTTGTGGGTTTCCCAATTTTTTTTTTTTTTTTAAGAGATTTTTGCTATAGGGCACGTGTGCTGGTCTGAGAGAGACAGAGAGACAGAAAGCGAGAAATCATCCCCCCGTGGGGGATGGCCACGCGGCAATCCCTTCTCCATTCTCCTCTTCGGATCTTGGCACGCACATGCGCCCGGCTTAAATGTTATGCAGCCAGGTCCAGGACTCGAACCGCTGCCGATTACATGGTAGTCCAGCGACATAGCCACTACGCTAACTGCTGGTCCCACTTTTTGTGTTTTATAACATTTATCAGTATAGTACTTGACATATTTAACTAACAGTCATACATAAATGAAGGGCATATAACACATTTTTATGAAAAAGCGCTCCATCATCAAGAAGTTTGAAGATGGCTAGGACGCGATGGCAAGTTGACAACTTCTCTCCTTACACTACCCCTGCTGAGCCCTTGCTACAGATCCGTATTACCTGTTGCTAGGACTAACACAGCATTCTCTTCTTACATCTTCTAGGTGTTGGGAAGTTGGAAGAGAGTAAAGGGAAAGGAAAGGGAATACCGCTTACTTTTATGCCCTTTCCTACTTCCCAGTATGCCCTGAATATGGATTTGAATGACCTAATGTAATCTGGACCACAGATGTGGGTTCAAATTAGACTGACCTGAAATCCCCCCCCATTCGTGAACTAAATGAAACTTCCTAGCCATGATCAGACCTAGCCAAAATCGGGCGGGCCTTATAGAACTCAGCTAATAGCACTGAATAACTTATAAAGTCGGGCAGTGCTGAATAACACTCATCGGTGCTCAGGCTCCTGAAGATGCCACGCACAAGAAGCGCATTGCCTTCAACAATTCTCCCAAACTACCTTCCGGTCTCTACAGAATAAAACCACTAAAATAAAACAGAACACGTCTCTCCGTGTAACCCTCATTCAATGCCATCAGGCAAGCGGTAGGCAGCAGAAAAATCACTTTAGAGAGAAATTCGGCACAAGGACAGAGGTGGCAGAATCTGAACTCTGAAGTTCCCCGGGTTCGCTCCCCCCGCCACGCACAGCACGTCACGGCACGTCACGTTGACGGTGGGACGTTACTGTCCGATCCCGCCCAACCTGGCCTGTAGCCCACCAGGCCCTGCGGGGAGTTTGTTGGCTCCGAGGTTGCTCTCACACGCACTGGTGGAAGGAGAGGCCGCGCTCCCGGCTCAGCACGGTGTCCCAGGTGGTGCAGCCCACTGCAGAGCAACTTCGAGTCATCTTGTTGCGTGGGGCTCCACCTTCCGGGTTCCCGCGACGGCATGGATCACCGTAAACTTAGTTCCACCGGTTGACTCTGCGGCTACGACCTTTATTTATCCGGAAGGCGGGCTTTGGGGACGCGGGACTCCCACCCTTCCTCTCAGTGGGTGCCGTACTTGATGCCTTAGCCAATCATAGCCCACGTCGCGTTGCAATAGCCAATAGGAAAGGCCGAGGCATTGAGATGCGTATTTGACCGTTCCTCCCACTCTGTTGGAGGGTGGATACTGGGTTTTGTTGTAACTCGGTCTTTTCCTTCCTGTTTTCACCTGTTCTGGCACAATCTGGCGACATCGCCTTTTTTGTGAGGCCGATCCTGAGAATGCGAAGCAGAGGGGCTGAACTAACATCGAGGCGAATCCAGGGACTTGTCAGTGGGCTTCCAGGTGCCATCTTTGTCACTGTAGGGTATTGAGAGGAAGGGAGATGAATGTGGGAGAGGGTTAAGCACGGTCCCTTTACAAATGTTGAAGGCAGAGTGGAGCCTTAAAATGATGTGGTTTACTGACGTGCGTGCCATTTCATTGCTTTTATCTTGCAGCTCTCTGATACGGAAACGATGTGGGAGCTGTTGTCATGGATGGCCAGAGAGAGTCTAGCAGGACTGGTCGTCTTAAAATGTCTTTTCTGAAAGACAGTGCCGCAATGACACAGTTGAGGAGGAAATAAGGTAAGGCTCTTGGGACTCTCGAAGCGTTTATGGCCTCGTGGGGACTCATCAATATCAATAACAGGACAGGCCGGAAAGACGGAGCAATGAAGTGTATTTGGTTGGGACCGGGGATCGTGCATAGCTTTCCCGGGTGAGATCATCAGAGAACAATGTCTTTGTTAAGCTTTTTTCCTTTATGGTATGAGATTCCACGGCTCATAAAAGGAGGCAAGGGGTCAACCTAGGGCAGTCTTTACATTGAGAAGATAAAATGCTAGTCTTTGATCTCTGGTATAACATTGGAAGACTCCTAGAGAAAACAGAAATTTCTAACTTTTTCGTTTCTTTTTCTAACTCACAGAAATGATTCCAGATTTCTGAGCATAACAAGATTGGTTCTTCCCTTTTATGTTTACTCTGTCTAGATTCCAGCCAAAAAGATCTCTTCATGCTAAGGTATTAACTTACATCTACTTTGTGGTTTACCATGCTTGTATCTTCTCTGAATGAAAGTAAGAGAGGCTTTCCTTATGTTTTCTTAAAAGTCAGATGGCCTAAGGACAGCTCATAAACTTTAGAAGAAATGACCCTTGAGGGATGTGTAGGGCCAATGCTAAGATGTATGCAAAGGATAGAAACTGTACTTTAATACTGTTGGTTGGATTATCCCAACCTTTCTAGTACTAAGTCCATTAAAACATGAACGAGGCTAAAATAGAAATAAGATTGTTTTCAGTTATCCTTAAGGAAATACTTTGTTGCCTGAATTTTTAGAACAGTTTTATTCAGATATATTTCTTTTTTTTTTTTCTTTTATTAATTTACCAGAGAGGCCTGTGCTCCCCAGAGAGGGAGGGAAAAGGATAAATCACACTCCCAATGGGATATAGTCATATAATAATTCCTTCTCCACTTTGCCATTCTGTTGGGATGTTAGGCACACATGCACACACACCCCAGCATGTATTTCAATCCTCAAATCAGGAGTCATACCTCAGTTGGCCATGTGGGATCCATCTTCCCTCAACCTCCAGGCCACAGAGCTGGCCTCCGAAATATTTCTTAACACTATATAACAGATTTTAAGTGTAGAGTTTAGTGACTCTTAGTAGCTACATACATTTTCATCACTTTAAAAGACAACTGATTCTTGGGGCCAGCAGGTGACGTGGTGGTTAAGGCACTGGACTTCCACTTGGCCAACTGCAGCTGGAATCTTGTACTGCAGCCTGAAAATCATGCCAGGCATTTGTGTGTATATGCCTAAAATCCCAGGAGGAGAGTGGAGGAGGGATTGTGGTATGGCTGACTCCCCTGGGGGATGATTTCTGTCCATCTGTCTCTCTCTCTCTCTCTCTCACTTTGCCCAGTGCAAAAAAAAAAAAAAGGCATTCTTATTAGCTGTCTTTCCTGTCCTCTCCCCTCCTGCATCTCTTAGCAACCACTTGTTTACTTTCTGTGTTGGTTTGCCTGTTTCATATAATTTTTTTTTCCCCTTTATTGCCAGACCATATTCCATTACATGCATAGTACCACATTTTATTTCATTCATCAGTTGGTGCGCATTTGGATTTATATTTTTTGGCTATTATGCATAAAGTTACTACAGACATTAGTGTACAGGTATTTATGTGGACATGTTTTCCTTTCTTTTGATAACTTACCTAAGTGAAATTGCTGGGTCACATAATAACTCTGTTTAACTTGAGGAGCTGCCAGACCATTTTCCAAAGTGGTTGCATACTTTATGTGTCTATCAGCAGTGGATGAAGGTTCCAATTCCCATTCCTCAATTCTTGTGCGTGTGAGGTGGTTTCTCATTGTGGTGGTTGCCTTTTTCTTTCTATTCTTTTTTTTTTAAGAACTGGTTTGTAGAGAACCTGTTAAAAGAGTGCTTCTTAATTGTGGAGGTGAATTTCAGGTGCTGGTACATATGCTGTGTTTTTGTTATAATGTCTTACTTGTTTCTAGGGGAAAAAAACCAAAACCACGGTCAGGAAAAGTGTGCATTTGAATGTAGGAGGACTATGGTTAGGGTGGACCACTCAGAACCCATGCCTATTGGGCCCTTTGGTCTAGTGGTTAGTGGAGCTAGATCTTGTGTAGTCTGAATTCTGACCCTGGTGGCTTGAAAAACACTCTAGGTGAGTGTGTGTGTGTAGTGTGCGTGCATGTACACCCCAAATTCCAGCGGAATGGAGAGATGGAGAAGGGATTGCAGTATAACCACATCCCATTAGCCTGCTTTCCCTCTCTCTGGTCAGCAAAAATATCCTAGACAGGTTGATAATAATTCACATGAAAAAGCTGATTAGGACTTGAGTATTTTTATGCATTTGTACCTCATTAAAGGTAGCTTTAGTTGGAGACTGCCATCCTATTAAAAGCCAAGGCTGATCTGTGCTAAGACACCAAGATGGAAGTGGAGTATGGGCTTGTGGACAACTGTTAATAAAATGGGTTCAGAGAGACCATAAACTGCTAAGAGCCTGAGGGGAGAGACTGACTAGGGAGGGAGCTCTCCAGGCAGACATGCATTTGTCAGGAGGATCTGAAGTGAGGGCTGTTTTCTCTTCTACTTAATTGGATCCCAGCTACTGTAGCTGATAATGAAAAACAGTGTGTTTCTTATATTATTGTGACTTTTTTTTTTTTTTTTTTTTACCATAGGGCACATGTGCTCACAGGGGAGGCACAGAGAGGGCAAGTGAGGAATCACTTCCTTTCCCCCAGTGTGTGTGTGGGGTGACCAGCAGCAATTCCTTCTCCATTCTCCTCTGGGGACCCTGAGCATGTAAGTACATAGCTGGCATGATTTTCAGGCCACCAGGGCCAGGCCTCAAATTACGGTCCGCCACATGGGATCCAGCCACCTCAACCACCACATCACCTGCTGGCCCCACTGACAATATTCTTATAATGGTTCATTGTAAATGAGTTACTGAAACTGTTCTTTAGCAGAACAGATTTACTTAAATTTTATAAATTAATCACTTTCTAGAAGCCTGAAGGGTTCACTGCTTCGGATTTTTTTAGTGTACTTCTAAATAGGGAAATACAAAATTCTTTATAGGGAATAGGAGCTTTTGTTGTTACATTTATTTATTCTGTGAGTGGGAGACAGAAAAAGAGATACAGCATCCCCTGAAAGTCTCAATGCCACGATCTACCTCCAGCTTCACCCAGCCAGGATCATGGGCACAAGCATGCCTGCAATACTTCCAAGGTCCCTGGGTGTGAACAGGCAACCTTCCTGTGTTGTATTAGCCTCGCAGAAGGTTCCATTTTACTTCTGGGTCACTGTCCAGCCCCTCCCTAGAACCTTATATTTAGTCGTGCTTTCTGTATCTATCTTTAGTTTGTAAAAAGAAAAAGACAAAAGTCGTTTGTAACTTTCATATGCTTCTTTGTTGCTGCTGCTTGGTGTTACTGGTGACATTGAGGTTCTTAATTTGATCATGTGGTTATATCTTTACTTTCTCTAGTAACTTCATATCCGATGATTAAAACTTTTTCACTGCTGTTCACATCATGAACCGTTGTGATTATCGAATATTTTAATGAGGATATGTCAGCTGTAACAAAAGTAGTATTGAACATTTGCACGACATAACTTAAAAGAAAAATCTCTTTTCAGGACTCATATTCTCAGAGATGTTTGAAAAAGATCCATGGGTCTTGGAAGATGATTAGTGGAAATATTCAGGTAACTTATCTTTCTCTTTTCAAAGTATTCCTGAAACTATAGCACTGGGTTGGAAGTGGAAGACTGTCCAAATAAAAAATGGATTTATAAAGCCTTTGGTGAAATCTTTCTACTTTATGGTGTAGAATCTCGTTAATTGGTCACTTCAGAAGAATAACAACAGCTAATTCTTATCTGTGAGTTACTATGTGTTAGGGTTTGGAGTAAGTCTCAGGAGTAGCCATCTCAAAAGAAAAAGGTAAGTTTATTGAGAGAAAGAGCCCCCAAAGTTCTGAAGCCAGAGGTGTTTCAGCCCACCCTACCAAGGAGACATGATGCATTTATTTGGGAGGGGTGGAGGTGTAGGGTCATAAAAATGGCAGGGACTTTGATTAGCTTGCTTACCACTGTGAGCTTATCAACCCATCTATGGGTGTTGGCTGCCAGTAAGGGAGGGCTCTGCCTGGAGGATTTTGGCCCAAGGTCACTGCAACCATCTCCTTACTTTCTGACAGTAAATTACCTAAAGGCCACTCAGGGACCAATCTAACACTATGTGCTAGGTATCAGGCTAAGCTTTGTCCATGTCCAAATACATATATTTCTCACAATATAATTACATATATTGTTCACAATAACCCTATGAAAGCAGGTAGACTTTTTGGTTGCTAGGACTAGTATCCTATTTGTTAAGTCACCTATCCTTTTGTCAGATTCTGGGCTAGTTCTACTAGAACATTTTATTTGTTGTCCTGCTATAACTGACTTTTCTTTTTACTTTATTTAAATTTGACCAGAGAGAGAAAGTGAGAAAGCAAGTCGCCAGTTCCAGGACTTGAACCCCGGTCAGCCATGTGGGAGTGCAGCGCCCTTAACCACCATGCCACTTGCTGGCCCCCTAAATTATTTTTGCTGATTTTTTTTTGCACTCTTTTCACTTCTGTTTTATACTTCAGAAAGCCTCAAAGTTTTGAAATGGTCAGTGATAATGTAAAGTCAGTTCTGAACTGAAAGTGAATTCATAAGATGTACATTTTACTTTTTTGGGTATGGATTGTGACCTTCTGCATTAACCGAGGTTAACCTTAATAGGTGGAAACCTGAAAGGGTGATTTTTCCTCAGTTTCTGTGGGGTCTGGAATCTGGAAGTAGGTTCCCATGCTGGCTCAGGGTGGTCTCATCAGGTTAGACTTTTCAATACTTGCCTTGAGGGGAGAGAAAGCAACAACTTCTCCCTTGGCCAGCCTGTTTCTCTGGCCTTTGTCTAAAGACTTGATTTCTTCTTTGCCACTTGAACCTCTCCATAGGCTGCCTGCTATCTTCAAACCCTAGCAGCTGCTTTGCCCAGAGGGAATGATCCAAAACAAAAGGACCAAGATAAAAGCTTCTGTTTTAAAACAGCCCTGGGAAGAATACAGCTTCACTTCTTGGAGCTATTCTATTGTTGGGGGGTAATCCTGTTACAGTGGAGGAGGGGACTGTACAAGGGTGTGACTTCCAAGAGGTGGGGCAGTCCTTGGGGACTGTCTTGGAGGCTGCCTAGCACACTGACCACGTTTTTGAAAACTTTCTATTTATTGCATAAAAAGGATTCTTTTTTTTTGACTCAGGTAACTTGGAAGTATGAGAGTGTGTATGTCCAAATGAGTGCTCCCTTTTCTAAGGTGCATGATTTTTTTTCCTACCTGAATACTATTGAAGTGGTCCCTTAATTCTTTTTGAGAATTTTCTAGAGAGTTCATAAGAAAACTCATTTTATAGTCAGAATACCCTCCCTTGATCATGTCTTTTTCTTAGATCCTTTTTCCTGATTCTTCTTAGGTGGAAGCAGTTAAGAGAAGTTAGTTGGAACTAGGCTATAGCTAGAAATTGGTCATCTCTACCCCAAGTATTTTGGTTAGGGTGATACTTACTTGAAAAAGTTTAACTTCAAAGCTTTTTTTTAAATAAATAATTATTTTATTTAACTTTATTTATTTATTCATTTGCTTATTTCAATTTGACCAGAGGGACAGAGTGAGAGAGAGAGAGAGAGAGAACGTGTGAAAGCAAGCCGCCAGGTCCGGGACTCGAACCACAGTTGGCCATGTGGGAATCCAGTGCCTTTAACCACCATGCACTTGCCAGCCCCTAACTTCAAACCTTTTTAAGAAACATGTTCAGGTACTTATAAGCAGTTCTACAGATCTTTGGTATAAGATGGAATAAAGGTACAGATATATAGCATCCTTGAAGCAGTTTGATCTTTTTCTCCAAAGCTGCTTTTTTCATCCAATACAGTAATTGCCTGAAGAGTGCATGCGCTTGCCAGAGAAAGAAAGCGCACCCGCAGTGGTGCATGATCACACTCCAGTCCTTTTCTCTCTATTCCATCAGGATTTGGGGCATGCATTCATATGCGCCCAGTGTGTTTTTCAGGCTACCAGGGCCAGGATTCGAACTATAGTTGGCAATGCTGGATCTGGTTTTCCATTCATAGCACTTACCACTGGGCTATAGGCTGGCCTGGCCCATGATAAAATACATTACTACTTCCCTTTTCCTTTTGCTGCTTTGAACACCCTCTGGGTTTCTGCTCTTCTTCAGGAGCAAAACAGATTTTGTCAAGCAATCTGAATATTTCTAACTGGTGAAATTTAATTAATGCCTAGGATTTGTCATCTTTTTTTTTTTTTTTTGAGAGGTTTTCGCTATAGGGCGCGTGCGCTCGCCAGACAGACAGAGAGACAGAAAGCGAGAAATAACCCCCCAGGGGGGATGGCCATGCCGCAATCCATTCTCCTCTTGGGATCTTGGGCATGTACGCACATGCACCCGGCGTGAGTTTCAAGCCACCGGGTCCGGGATGCGAACCGCTGTCGACTATGTGGGAGTCCAGCGACATAGCCATTACGCTAACTGCTGGTCCCGGATTTGTCATCTTTTGAGGCTGTTAAAAAAGATGATGTAGCAGTTAACGATGTGGGACTCCCACATGGCTAATCATGGTTCGAGTCCTGGACCCAGTGCCTTTAAACTCATTCCAGGCGCGCTTGTGAGCATGCCCAAGATCCCAGGAGAAGAATGGAGAAGAAGGGATTACAGCATGGCTATCTACCCAGAGGGTGATTTCTCCCTTTCCCTCTCACTGTCTCTGTCTCTCTCTCTTTCTGGTGAGTGTGTGCACCCTAAGGCAAAAATATCTCTTTAAAAAAACAAAAAAGATAAAGTTCTTGGTTAACAGAAGCAATTCTCTTCCCGGTTTTCCTTTAGTCTTAGTGCTACTTCTGATAGTGGGAAAACTCATGTCTAATAACCAAAGCATTACATATAAAGCCAGGCATAACCAGTTTGGGAATATATTAGGGTATACTTACCCTTTCCATACCAGATTTAATGCTGAGAAAACATGTCTAAGTTAGTATTAGATAATCTGTTCAGTATAGATGCAATGGTATACTTGAAACAGTCTTCTGAGTTTTATCAGTCATAATAAAATTGGAGGTGTTATCTGGCATAATGGTTATGTCATTGGCCTTACCATGTAGTCAACTGAGGTTCAAGTCCTGGACCTGACAGCTAAAAACTCTTAATGGGTGCATGTGCATGTGTGTCCAAAATCCCGAGAGGGGAGTGGAGGAGAAGGGATTGTGGTGTGGCCACCCTCCCTGATGTGGGGGTGATTTCTCACTTTCTGTCTCTGGCAAGCACACACACCTGTAGGAAGTTACCCATGGGCTGAGACACACACCCTATAGTAAAAATCTCTATTTTAAAAAACCACATTTGTTAAACATGGACTAAAGCAAAGGAAAACTTATAGAGCTTAACGTCAAAATAAGAAGGAGTTGTACCATGTCCGATGATTAAACTTTTTCCACTGCTGTTCACATCATGAATTGCTGTGATTAATGAATGTGGATGAGGACATATAGAAGTCACGAGGCTTATATGTGCTGTATCTTCTGTACCTTGACTTGCATGTTTTTATTTCCTTATAGGAATACAACTGAAGAGTATTTTTCTTTGAGAACATCATTTGTCAAATCTTTTTGATAAAGGATTTGAAGATTTATACAATAAGGTAAAGGGGTCATACATTTATTAGTTTTGAACAAGAACATAGAAAAAGACAGATCTGAGCAAAAAGTTAGCATTTATTTAAGCATAATGTCCATAATGTAATACTCAGGATTACATTTTCCCCTTGTATTCTGTCAACTTTCAAAGATAGCAGATAAATATAATTTCAAAGTTAATGTAATTTTCTAATTAAATCTGATTCTGGAAAGGCAATGGGGGAGGACTTTTAACTTTGATATCTTTTTTTTCCTAAGAATTATTTATTATCCCCATTATTATTTGTTTAGTTTGACTAGAGAGAGAGAGAAAGAAAAAGTAGGAAAGCAAACCTCCAGGTCCAGAACATGAGCCATGTTTGGCCATGTTGGAGTCCAGTGCCTTAACCACCACGCCACCTGTTGGCCATGATATCTTTTTTTAGAAACAATGATGTCGTCCTTTTCAGCCTTTCAAATTCTTAGAAATAATATAAAAGGTTTAAATTTGTTAAACTCTTAGCTATTTTTAAAATGACTCTCAGATACGCCAATGGAAGACTACCATATAACTTGTTTCGTTTAAGAACAATAGATAGGAAGGTGATAGGAAGCTGGGAATCTCAAAGCTAATACCAGTTGTGGGAACCAGCAGTTAGCGTAATGGCTATGTCGCTGGACTCCCACGTAGTCAACCGTGGTTCGTGTCCCGGACCCAGTGGCTTAAAACTTACGTCGGGCGCGTGTGCGTGTGTGCCCAAGATCCTGGGGAGGAGAAGGGATTGCAGTGTGGCCATCCCCCCTGGGGGGTGATTTCTCACTTTCTGTCTCTATGTCTCTCTCTCTCTCTCTGGTGAGCGCACGCGCCCTATGGCAAAAACCTCTCCAAAAAAAAAAAAGCTAATACCAGTTGTCATTAACTAGGCATGGTAACATGGAAGTTTCTCAATTTTAGGAATATATACGCCATGCATGAAAGGGGAAAATTCTTGTGAATATGCTGTGTTAATTTTCTATTTGTTAAACTTACCAAACATAAAAGTTCATTTTAACTTTGTTTATAGCCCTTAATGATAAGATTTACAAAATAAATCTATTCTAAAACATGAATAAATTGGATGCTGCTCTTTTTTTGCTAACATGTATACCTGATGCTGGCTGCTAGAACAAGTTGTATACACATACTGTTTTTTTTTTTTTTTTTTTTTTTTTTTTTTTTTTTTTTTTTATACACATACTGTTTTGTGTCTTGTGTTGATTGTTTTCTCCAGAACTTTACTCTCTGCAGACCTCAAAATCACTAAAATGAGGAGAGGGTGCCTAAATTCTCAGAATAATGTCTTCAGACTGTTTGTACATTCTAATTTGAAGAATTCTTACTGAATTATCTTCAGACGTTCTTCTAGCTCTAGAGTTACTCAAAATCTTGAAACTCACATTCTTTCCATTTTTTGAAACATTATTTGATACTGTTTTTGTTATTATTTTTAAGTTTACTATGGGCATATGAATTCACCAGAGAGAGAGAGAGAGAAAATGAGAAAGCAAGCCACCACTCTGGGACTCGAACCACAGTTGGCCATGTGGGAGTCCAGTACCTTAACCAGCACACCACCTGCTGTCCCCAAAGCTCGCATTCTTTTGAGAATTTTATTTGATGTAGTACTAGGCTTGGTTAGTAGGTAACTAAATAGTATAAAGAGTTGACTACTTTAAGATAGTATAAAAAGTTGAGTATTTTAATGCCAGTCTGGTGGTGTGGTGGTTGGGTTGGGGTCCCATGAGGCCAACTTAAGTGGTTTGAGTCCTGGACTTGGTGGCTTGAAAAACATGCTGAGCACATATGTGTGCCTGAATACCCAAAATCCCAAGAGGAGAATGGAGGAAAGGGATTGAGGTGTGGTCATCTCCCCAGGGAGTTCTTTCTCTTTCTCTCTCTGGTGAGTACATATGCCCTATAGAAAAAAAGAAAAGATCGATTATTTTGAGACCTAATGCAAGTTTTTCTTTTTTAGATTCAGGTAGTCCTGGCTTTCTATGGTTTCAATATGTATGAATATTATTAGAGTTTAATTAAATAATACCAGTCTCCTGGCACTAGTTAAAATTTCTGTTACCACAATATTAACTGACAATGGTTGCATAAACTGATGATAGCACTTAGTCTGTAGATCTTTATGCAAACAAAAGATGTACGTCAGAGTGAGCAACCATATCACTTGTTTCAGTGTGTGTTAGAGATAGGTTACTCTTGCTATTCAGTTCACTGCACAGGTAGCAAAGCTCAAAGTGCATGGTTGTGCTGCCTCCTGTCTCCTAGAGATTAACCCTTGAGACAGCTTATAAAAAATGCATATTCAAAAGAGAGAATGGGTCAGTAAAGATGACAGGGCATTGGGACCAGCAGATAGCATAACGTAGTCAACCACAGTTTGAGTCCCAGAGCCGGCAGCTTAAAACTCACATCAGGCGTATGTTCACGTGTGTCCAAGATCTCGAGAATGGAAGAGAAGGGATTGCAATGTGGCCATCCCTCCTGGGAGGGATTTCCTGCATTCTTTCTGTCTCTGTCTCTCCTAGGAGCACACATGCCCTATAGCAAAAATCTCTATTCAAATGAAGAGCAGAAGATGACTAAGCATCAAAGAAATGAGAAGTGATAAGGCTACAAACGAAACTGGTTGTGATGAGATTTAAGAATGGTGACAGCGGGAACCAGCAGTTAGCGTAATGGCTATGTCGCTGGACTCCCACGTAGTCCACCGCGGTTCGCGTCCCAGACCCGGTGGCTTAAAACTCATGCCAGGCACGTGTGCGTGCATGCCCAAGATCCTGAGAGGAGAATGGAGGAGAAGGGATTGCGGTGTAACCATCCCCCCTGGGGGGTGATTTCTCGCTTTCTGTCTCTGTCTCTGTCTGGCGAGCACACGCGCCCTATAGCGAAAACCTCTCCCAAAAAAAAAAAAAAAATGGCGACAGCAACACAAGTACAGATTGAAACCTACACCTGTGTGATGCTGCAGTACAACCTGAAAAAGTTTAGATATAAAACACAAGGTTGGGACCAGCAGATGGCGTAATGGCTATGTCGCTGGACTCCCATGTAGTCGACCGCGGTTCGAGTCCCAGACCCGGTGTCTTAAACTCAGGCCTGGCATGCCCAAAATCCCGAAAGGAGAATGGAGAAGGGATTGTGGCGTGGCCACCCCCCCGGGGGGTGATATCTCACTTTCTGTCTGTCTCTCTGGCAAGCGCATGTGTCCTATTGGAAAACCTCCAGAAAAATTTTTTAAAAACCACGCAAGGTAAAGTTGCTCCAATTTTTTTTGTTTAAATTGCACTTAGAACAGAAAAGTCACTTAGGTTGAGATGGAATGTTCTACTTTGTATTGAACACTAAGCAAAAGCAAATCCCCATCAGTTCGACTGCATACAGGTATGTGTTGATGTAGTTGCTGCATTAAAAGGAAAGTATAATTACAAGGAGACTGGAAATGAACATTTTACTGTCAAAAAGACTCGATTCATTTTTTCAGAAGTTGGTTTGGATTGATTAATGTTAAGCTGTCTGGTAAAGCAGTGAGATCAAATAAGGATGGCTGATGTGAAAACTATCCAGATTCCAAGAATTACAAGCAGTCTTTGTTCTGCACAGTAACGTGAGACTGTACTGTGCATAAAAGCTTTACAGGATTCACATGAATGTTGTGGAAGACATAATTGATCATGAGAATGTCAATACTGCTGCTGTTCAAGAGGCAGTTCCAGCCACTCAGGAGGGCATGCAAGGGTGAACCTATAGACAAAAATAAGAGTGGTTGTGACAAAAAGGACAACCACCTCTCAGAGTGGTGCTGGCAAAAACTTCACATTAAAGGAACTCAGAAATTTCACGATGTTGAAAGTACAGAAAGTATTTTTTTTTTTTTTTTTAAGCTAATCCAAACTCAGAAGGGAGTATGACAGTTTGCCAAGGCTTAGAAAAGATGTTTGCCAGCAGGTGGCATGGTTGGGGAATGCAGTACCCCACTGCATTCCCACAGGGTCAACCACGGTTCGTGTCCTGTACCTGGTGGTTTGCTTTCTCACCACCCCCATGACTGTATCAAGTTAAAAAAATAAATCATTTTTTAAAAATCATGGTTGTTTATTGTATATAATAAGAAGGTAAACCCTGTTCAAACTACTTTTTATTTTCCTTTAGGGTACATGCACATGGGAGAGAGACGGAGAGCGGGAAATCACCCCTCAGGGTTGATGGCCACTCACTCCCGTCTCTATTCCTCAAGATTTGGGGCATGAACACATGCATGCCCAGTGTGTTTCAAGCTACCGGGTCTGGGACTTGAACCATAGTTAGCCTTGTGGGAGTCCAGTGCCCTTAACCACCACACCACTTTCTAGCCCTTGTCCCCAAACTACCCTTGATTAGTTATTTATAAAGAAGTGAAACTATACTGTTTGAAATTACACTGTACCAAATATTAGTTTTACATTATAAAAATAATTGTTTTATGCAGTTATAAGCAATAAGCATTTTTTAATCTTGGCAAAATTTTTAAAAAGAATTACTTAATTTTAATTACTGTTATTTTAAAATTTGCTATAGGACACGTGCACTGCCCAGGGACAGACAGAAAATGTGAAAGCAAGCCTGCTGGTCCAGGACTCAAACCGTGGTCACCCACGTGGGGGTCAAGTACCTAAGGTCACAGGGAACCAGCAGTTAGCGTAATGGCTATGTCGCTGGACTCCCACGTAGTCGACCGCGGTTCGCGTCTCGGACCCGGTGGCTTACAACTCACGCCGGGCGCGTGTGCGTGCGTGCCCAAGATCCCGAGAGGAGAATGGAGGAGAAGGGATTGCGGCGTGACCATCCCCCCTGGGGGGTGATTTCTCGCTTTCTGTCTCTCTGTCTCTCTCTGTCTGTCTGGTGAGCGCACGCGCCCTATAGCAAAAAAAAAACCTCTCCATACCTAAGGTCACAGAACAATCATAAATTTTCCTATAGATTAAGATTGCATTACGGGACTAGGACTCCCACGTAGTCGACTGTGGTTCGATCCCCCGGACCTGGTAGCTTAAACTCATGCCAGGCACATGTACGTGCGTGCCCAAGATCCCCAGAGCAGGAAGGATTGTGGCATGGCCATCCCCCCTGGGGGGTGATTTCTCACGTTCTATCTCTCTCTTTCTGGTGAACATACACGCCCTATAGCAAAAACCTCTCAAAAAAAAAAATTCATTGCAGTGTTAGCTTATGTGGTCAAAGACAGGTCTGTCTGCATTTACCAAAAAAAAAAAGTCTTCATATTTAACCAACTACATATATAAACCATTGCAGCTCACAGGACCTATGATGTCAGAATTGGGATTGGAGTTTGCTGACTTCCACAGTAGTACTGTGCTATATTGTAAAATTGCATTAAATAATATCTGAAACTAATTACTCCTTTGTTTTTTTTTTTCGGGGGGGGGGATGGATAGTGGGAGTTCTAAAGAACTGTTTTCTATGTTCAGGGACATTTTCGGGTAGCACGGAGTCTTTGGGGATGGGATAGTAGAAAGAGTGTTCCTCACTTTTATTTTTAAACTGTTATTTATCTATTAATTATGATTTTCTCTCTTAAGTCATGGGTTTGTTTTTTTGGGTTTGTTTTTTGGCACCTCTAAAATGGCAGTTAAAAGTAGACTAGGTAAACCAGTCTTGCAGCTGTAAATTAAAATGGAAGGCCTTGACCTTTTGGAGCACTCCTTCTCTGTCCACTCAGGCTTACTTCTACCTCTCAGGAGTGTACTTCAACTTTTGTTTAATAAACTTCCTTTTCCTTTCCAAACAAACAAAAAAATGGAATGCCTTTTAGAATTTACCAGAAACTAGCTACTGTGTGAGGAGATTTCAAAAAGTTCATGGAAAGTACATATTTTGAAAAACTGCATGGAGGCACCAGCAGTTAGCATAATGGCTATGTCATTGGACTCCCATGTAGTCTACCACAGATAGAATCTCAGATCCGATGGCTTAAACTCACTGTGCGCGTGTGCGTGCGTGCCCAAGATCCCGAGAGGAGTAATGGAGAAGGGATTGTGCCGTGGCTATCCCCCCTGTGGGGTGATCTCTCGCTTTCTGTCTGTATTTTTGGCGAGTGCACGCGCCCTATAGCAAAAACCTCTCTTTAAAAAAGAAAAAGTGCATGGATCTCAAAAGTTTTTGCACTCAAGGAAACTTACCTTATTTTATTCTTCTACAAACTTTTTTTTCTTAGACTTCCGTTATAGAGCACATGTGCTCACAAGAGTCCAAGAAAACAGAAAGCAAATTACCCCCAAGAGGAGATGGCCACGTCACAACCCTTTCCCCTCTCTTCTCTTGGGACTTTGGCCATGCACACAGACACATCCAGTGTGACTTTTAAGCCACTGGGTCTGGGACTACTGCGATTGAGTACTTGGGAGTCCAGCAAGGGAACCATTACACCATCTCCTGGTCTCTACAAACTGGTTATTTTGCCCATGAAGAAAAACAAGCCCCTCCCACTACTAATCTCCCAGTCTCAGCCTGCTGGGAAGATGGATCTGCCCTCTTAGGTCTGCAATCTTCCCACATGGGTACAATTACCCACATCACCACCTGGTCCTTTCCAGGCCCCTTTCCAGTAGCTTTTGAAGTCCCTTCCTAAGTAGTCTGTTTTAGTTGGCCTATTACAAGCCTATATAAATAATACCTTTTTTTTTTTTTTTTTTTTTTTTTTTTTTTTAAGATTTTTGCCATGTAGCATGTGAGGATGCCTCTAGTGGATGGCTAGGCAGAGTCCCTTCTCCATTCTCCTCTCCAGATTTTGGGCATGCTTGCACAGACACTTAGCATGTTTTTTCAAGCTGCCAGAACAGTGGACAGCCCTGTGGGAGTCCGGTGCCTTAACCACCCACCATGCCACTGAGACTTGGTTTTTCAATTGAACCACATGTGTAAGACACTGAAAGGGTTTTGGAAGGGTGCAATGAGCACCCTAATACATACAGGAGTGTTTGCCATGTTTTACCTTCAGGGTACAGAAAAAGAAATGCGAATTCTAGGGAAGGCGGCTAGGAAAGAACACATTAGGAAAGTGTTCACATGATGTGGAGAGGTCAGTCCTCGCTTTTCTATACTTGTGCGTGTCTTACTGCATTTATTTCTAATCCAAAGCCTTAGCCACTCAGAAAAATGTGTTCAGCGGAGCAGCATGATGTCATGGGAAGAAAATTGGTCTACAAGTTAGGAGACGGAGTTGAGTGCAGATTCTGGTGCAAGTGACTTGGCTTGACTTAGTTGTAAAATAATTCCTCCCTAAATGGAAAGTACATTGGGACCAGCAGATCGTGAAATGGTTATCACTGGACTCCCATGCAGTTGACTGTGGTTTGAATCCTGGACTAAATAACTTAAAACTCTCACGGCTACCTGTGCATGCATTCCCAGAATCTGGAGACAGGATTGCTATGTGGCCATACCTCCTGGGGAGTGATTTCTTGCTTTCTATCTCTGTCTCTAGCACGTGCACGTGCCATGTAGCAAAAATCTCTCTTAAAAGTAAAAGTATATGGGATGGGGTTGGGGAGTAGGTGTGGTGATTAGGGTGCTAGACTCCTGCATGGTTGATGGTTCGAGTCCTAGACCTGGCAGCTTGCTTTCTCACTTCTCGCAGCAAATATTAAAAACAAGAGACCAGCAATTAGCATAATGGCTATGTTGCTGGACTCCCATGTAGTTGACCGCAGTTCAAATCCTGGACCCCGTGGCTTAAACTCACACTCGCATGTCCAAGATCCCAAGAGGAGAATGGAGAAGGGATTGCAGTGTGGCCATCCCCCCTGGGGGGTGATTTCTCACTTTCTGTCTCTGTCTTTCTGGCAAGCGCACGCTCCCTATGGCAAATAATAATAAAATTAAAAAACCCATAAAATTAGATAACTCACTTCATATAAAAGTACATCCCAGAAACTCATCTGATTAGACTTTGAGGCTCTGAGATTGAAGCCTTCAGTGGCTCAGTGCTAACAGTTCTGAATTAACACCGCGTGGTCTAACAAATGTAAAATGATAACTAGAATTGATGCAACCCACTCCATCCATGCCTGTTTGGAGTAATCGAGTAAGTCCCCTATAGCATTTGAGTTTGACCGGATCGCGTGGTTTTACAGGTCTCAAGACACAATAGTATAAGACCAGGTAAACAATTTTCAGAATCTAGTCACAAATTGCAGTGGTGCCCAGGGCAGTCCGATTTTCACGTGGCTGGCTTGAAGGCTGCGGACGCTTCACGGCTAGTGCTACGTGGCGTTCCTGCAGACCGCGCCGTCCTTCGGCCAGACAGCAACGCCCTCCGGAACTTGTACCTACAGCCCTGGCTACCGTCTTGGCGCCCCACTGCCGCGTCTGAAGGAGGGTTTGGGACGTCGCAGGGACGAAGGGACCCCCTAGCCCGCGCACACCCGCTTCCCGTCGCCTCTCCCGGAAGTGCCGTGGCGGCCCGGGCGCCGGGGTGGGCGGAGCTAGGCGCCACTCCCGGAAGTGGCCGGCAGGGCGGGGCTGCGGCTGCCACGTTGGAGCGGAACGTGGAGGTGGCCCTGGGCCGGGAGGAGGGGCGGCGGCGAATGCTGGGAGAGCAAGAAGGGCGCCGAGCTAACGCAGGAACCGGTCGCTGAGGGTCCCCGCCAGGTGTGTCCGCCCGTCTCCTCCTGCCTTCTTCGCCGGCTGTGGGACATCGAGGTAGAGCTCAGGCCAAAGCTGGGACCCCAGCCTCTGTCTCTGCTGGCCACACCGGGGTGAGGCCCGGTCTCTGGTGACGGCGCGCTGCTGGTCTTGATTTCGGGCCCGGCGGGACAACGCCTGTTGTCAGGAGTCCTTCGGGGATCGCGCCCGTCCGCATCCGCCGACGTTTACACTGCCGAGCAGGCGCTCCCTGGAGGCTCCCGACAGGGTGTCCTGCTGAGGAGTCGCACCAGGGCTGGTCACTGGAGTTTGAGGTTAGGAGACCTTCAGACCCTTGTGCACAAAGAGGTGCGGTCCCCACGGCCGAGGAAAGGAAACAGCCTCAGGATTATTCTGGTTGAGTAGTTTGATTAGATTTTTTTGTTTGTATTTGAACTGCTGCCAAACTTAAAGGTTCGTAGATTGGAACCGAAGGCTGCTGTCATTTAACCAGAACTGGATTGTTTTAAGGCCAGTAGTCGCCAGTTGCAGCCTGTACTTGGAAGGAAGACTCATTCAAGTGTATATTTTTGTTAGTAAGTTGTTATTAAGAAGTCTTGCAGCCATAAACAGAGGGCTGTAAGATTTAAAAAAAAAAATATATATATATATAGCATATATTGCTTGGATGTGTGGACAATATGAACTTTTCTATGAGGTCAAGGAATTAATTTTACTACTTTTGATAGGTCCCTTTGAAGTTGCAATGATGGGAGGGTCTGTGACAAGTCTTTTTCTCTATGCTTTTTTCTAACTACAGAAAAACTAAAATTTGTACATCCCTATTATTCAGGAACTGGCCAAAGCATACACTCCTTTTTTAGTGTTTCTTTCGTGCTCCTTGCTTCTCATTATCCCTTAATTACAGCTCTTGGAAGGGTTTGCTGTCTCTATGAACTTTTGGATAACTTAAAGTGCCTTTCGTAGTTGTAAGTTTGTGTTACTGAAATCCAGTTATTTGGGAAATGTCAAATTGGAAATGGATTTGGAATTATATGCATAATCTTACATAAGCACACTCTTTTATGAACCTAATAACGTAAGAATAGAAGAAAGTTGTAAACTATCCATAGTAAGCACTGATTCTCAGCCTTCAGGACACCACTGTCTTTTTTTTTTTTCTTTTTTTGGAGAGGTTTTTGCTATAGGGCGCGTGCGCTCGCCAGACAGACAGAGAGAGACATAGAGACAGAAAGCAAGAAATCACCCCCCAGGGGGGATGGCCACACCGCAATCCCTTCTCCTCCATTCTCCTCTGGGGATCTTGGGCACGCACGCACACGCGCCCGGCGTGAGTTGTAAGCCACCGGGTCCGAGACGCGAACCGCGGTCGACTACGTGGGAGTCCAGCGACATAGCCATTACGCTAACTGCTGGTTCCCAGGACACCACTGTCTTTTGAGAACCTAATGAAAGCATTGGGTCATCTTCCTGGGAAAATGCACATATACACACACATAGGGTTTGCTAAGTAATTGCATGAGGTTTACACATTCCAAGTTAAAAACTCTGATGAGGTGATATTACTAAGCTGAATTTTACATTGTTTTTAGAAATGTTATCCTCAGGTTAATCTTTACCGCGGATTAGTATGACACAGTTTAGTTCCCTGCACAGTTGCTTTCTGTGATTTGGTTCTACCTGAGTGAGATGAGCCTGGAATATTGATGATACTAAATAAATCCTCTAGAAGAATTGTTTCAACCCATACTGAGATATTTTGTCCACACAGATTGGATTTTTACTAAGGTGTCAGGTAGGGATTGTATTCCTAGTTCAGAAGTCAGCTTTCTGATTCTGTTACCACTTTAACATTTTGCTAACATTTGGAGATAATGTATCAGCTCTGTCTATAGCATTGTAAGGTTATGGGTTTTCAGAGAATAGACTGTTGGGTTTTAAAATTGCTTCACAAAATTTGCATTTCAAAAATAAGCATAAAGATAAAACTATCCACCTAATTAAATGCAGATATTGCAGAAAGGTGAATGAAATACACGGGTCCTAGTCTAGAACATAATTTTTCTTAAATCATGACTTTTGGTAGTATGAATTTTAATTGCATGATATCAAAAAAATTGCACGAAGCTTTTAAAGCCTCATTTGGGAAATATATATGGTTTTAATCTAACTCCTCTTTTTTTTTTGAGACATTTTTGCTGTAGGGCACGTGCAGTTGCCAGAGAGACAAGAGAGAGATAGTCCTAGACTAAAAGTGAGTGTGGGGTGCGGGGTGGGAGGTGGCCACACAGCAATCCCTTCTCCTCCATTCTCCTCTCTGGATTTTGGACATGCATGCACACGTGCCTGGCATGAGTTTTAAGCCACCTGGTCCGAGATTCAACCCATGGTCAACTACAGGCAAGTCCAGTCATATAGTCATTATGCCATCTGCTATCCCAAATCCTCTTCATTTTTTTTTTTTTTTGAGAGATTTTCGCTTAAGAAAAGAGAGAGACATAATTTATATTCTCCTCTTGGGATCTAAATGAATGTTCACTTCTGACATAGATTATGAAGGAAATACAGAATGTTCACTTCTGTATGTATTCAGGTGAAGCTATATTTGCCTAGCATTCTTTGTAATTTTGGGAATTATCGTGATAGGTAAATTATATTTTGGTGAATTAGATTCAGACCACATAATATAATGAATTGTTGTAAAAGTCATGACATGTTTTTCTATGTAAAATTGAATAATGACTTTCCTGACAACCCAGTATTACAGTTCTCGGTTACTGTAGTACTGTCTATACACAAAGACTTCAAAAAAGTTTATGAAAAATTAGAATTAAAGTATGAGCTTATTTTGATGCAAAAATTGAATCGATGCATAGTATTTTCATAGTATGCATTTTCTGTGAACGTTTTGCAGACTTCATGTATACTCAGTGCTGGAGAGCAGTACTTTTGCCACTGTCCTTACTCATCTCCAGGGGGTGAATTCATCCTTTAACAGGTTCAAGAGGGCCTTAGATTAATAAATACCAAGTGTTATACCTTCAAATTGTTTATATTTGAGGAAATTAAGACACAGAATTTAGATAATTTGTACATGTCAGGAAGGAGCAGAGTCAAGTTTGATCACGGAAGGTTAACTCCAGACTCCAAGCTCTTGTACTTCAGCAAGAGTTACTTCAAGTAATATTAATATTTATAAGGGACAGCTAATGGCCAAGCACTAGGGTATATGATGAAATCAAAGCAACTACCATGCATGATGAAATTAAGATGAAAAGAAGTACAGTGTAGAAATTGTCCTAGGTTAGGGAAAAGTGGGATTAGGAGGTTATACACCTAGTTAAAGCTTGGTCTCCTGAGTTAATATTCAGTTTGACTACTGGCTCAACATATTAGGTATGACACATTGTTACAACCTCTCAGAGTCCCAGTTTCTACATTTGTAAAATGGGGTAAGGATGGCTACCTCATGGGCTATCATGAGGTTTTAATGAGATAATGTACTTTATGGAGAGAGCCAAACCAAGTGTCTAACACATAGACTAGTACGTGGTTTTATTTTTTTAAGAGAGATTGTTGCTATAGGGCATGTGCGCTCGCTGGAGAGACACAGAGAGACATAGAGACAGAAAGCGAGAAATCACTCCGCAGGGGGATGGCCACACTGCAATCCCTTCTGTTCCATTCTTTTATCAGGATTTTGAGCACACTCACACAGATACCCAGTGCGAGTTTCAAGCCTCTGGGTCTGAGACTTGAGCCATAGTCAGCCACGTAGGAGTCCAGCGACATAACCATTATTCCATGTGCTGGTCCCAGTAAATGTTTTGACATGTTAGTTTTTTTAAAAAAAATTATTGCTATCATGAGATTAATCAAAAACTTAACGCTTAGTTTTCTAAGCTTTTCCTGGGCGGGGGGGAATTGAAGTTTATGAGAAAGTAAAAAAGGGGCCTGCTTTTTTTTTTTTAGAGACTTTTGCTATAGGGCGCGTGCGCTCTCCAGACAGACAGAGAGAGACACAGAGACAGAAAGCGAGAAATCACCTCCCAGGGGGGATGGTCACGCCGCAATCCCTTCTCCTCCATTCTCCTCTCGGGATCTTGGGCACACACGCACACGTGCCCGGCGTGAGTTCTAAGCCACCGGGTCTGGGACACGAACCACGGTCGACTACGTGGGAGTCCAGCGACATAGCCATTACGCTAACTGCTGGTTCCCTCTTTTTTTTACATTGCCAGAGGGCATGTGCACTTGCTAGAAAGAGAGAGAACGAGTAAGAGAGCGTGCACATCTCCAATGGGACATAGTCATATGACAGTCCTTTTTCCTTCATTTGTCTGTCCTACCAGGATTTGGGGCATCCATGCATATGTGCCCAGCTTCCTGCCAGGGCCAGAATGTGAACCGTGGTCAGTCACTGTGCTTTGGGGCCGGCCCTTGTTTATATGATTGTCCTCTTTCTCTCATCCAGTCATCTGTCCTAACCTTTAGTAATAAGTTCAAGCTCCAGGTCCCTTATGAAACTGTCAAGATGATCTAGTCAGCACTGATCTAGATAGTCGCTTAAAGCTTTATATTTGTTAGTATCACACTTTAAGCATGTTATTTATAATATGATGTCTGTTTTCGAAGTTTATTCATTTATTTCAAGAAAGAGAGAAGGAGAAAGGGAGACAAATAGTAACCTCAACAGGGTCTCACAGTGCCGGAATCCCCCAGTCCCCTAGGTCTTCTGGGCAGCTTGGATCACAGCTAGGGCCAGTGAGTTTAGAATCTGAACCCAGCGTCCTCTCATATAGCTACAGTATCATGTAGCGGCATCCCACTCTGCACCGCTGCAAACGGGCCAGACATCATTCGGCTTTAAGTAAATAACCACTTTATAAAATTCACTTAGCACGTAATCTTATATTTTCCAGTTTCCCTGTTTTTTAGAGAGATTTTTGGTATAGGGTGAGTGCGCTCACCAGAAAGACAGAAAGCAAGAAATCACCCCCCAGAGGGGACAGCCATGCCTCAATCCCTTTCCCTCCGTTATCCTCTCAGGATTTGGGGCACGCACGCATGTATGCCTGGTGTGACTAACCACAGCCGACTAGTGGGAGTCCAGCAATGTAAACATTACATCATCTGCTGGGTCCCCCCACTTTTACCTTTTTGCCAGCTGTTTCCTCTTGTCTCACTAACTAGATAAAAAATGTCCTTTAGTTTTTTGCCACAGGGTGTGTGCACTCCATGAAAGACAGAGAGGCAGAGGGGAAGTGAAAAATCACCCCCAGGGAGGAAGGCCACGCCACAGTTCCTACTCCTTTGCTCTCCTCCCGGGATTTTGGGCACTCGCACATGCGCCTGGTATGAGTTTCAAGCTACCAGGTCTAGGACCCGAGCCACTGTTGGCCCTGTAGGAGTCCAGTGCCCCAACCAGCACTCCATCTGCCAGCCCCAATAATGTCTTTTTCAAATCAGATGTTACTGCTTTTTATACTCACAATTAAGTGGCAGAGATGTGCAGAAAGCTTTGATTGATCTTGAATGCTGATATTTAGAATACAAATAGACTGATGAATCAGAAAGACCAATTTCAGTCAGAATATATCATTTTAAATATTTAACTGTTTAAAAGATGTTTTCCTATTTAAAAAGTAGGAGAAAGTATTATTAGAAGAAACTGGTTATAAAATGTCTTCAGAATCATTTCTAAAAGGGAAAAAAAACCCACAAAACATGTTCTCTAGGAGCAAGGTACAAGGACTACCTAATTCATGAATGTTTAGTTAATATGTAACATTTACTGAAAGAGAGAGGCAAATTTATAAGAACATAAAATGCATAACTGGAAATTGAAAGCATTTGTTTATAAAAGTGTATTTCTTAGTCCTAGTACTCAATATTCCACTATATTAATTTGTACTGAATATAAGGCTTCAGTGTCATCTGTTTTTGTAGCCACAGACCTGAGACTTAAACAAAGTGGGAATAAGGAAGAAGGAATAAAAAGTAAATGTTAAATGTCCAATAATGAAGGAATTGGTTATACCACTAATAAAAGAGAGCAGTGGAGGGACCAGCTGATGGCAAAATGGTTACATTGCTGGACTCCCACATAGTCGATGGCGATTTGAGTCCCATAGCCAGTGCCTTGAAACTCATGCTGGGTGCGTGTGTGTGGATGCCCAAAATCCTGAGAGAAGAGTGGAGGAGAAGGGATTATGGTGTGGCCATCCCCCCTGGAGGGTGATTTCATGGCTAAAATCCTAAAGAGAAAAAGGAAGGGAGGAAAGGAGATTGTGGTATGACCATGTCCCATTGGCAGGTACCTTTTCTTCCTCTGGCAAATGCCTGCATCCTCTGACAAAATTATTTTTAAGAAAGAAAGGAAGTAGAAAGAAAATTGGAAATAGAGTAAGTTTGTGGATTGCCATGTCTATACTGACTGGGAGTCAAAGGGCATCTTTTAAAGCTGACAAATCAGTTATTAGAAATAGAAGCATATTTAGCGGTACAAAGGTAAGCACTGGGTAAGATAATACTATTGACTTTAACTGTGTAGTGCAAGAAGGGCAATAAGATTATACAGGCTAGTTTCATTAGTGCTAATTTTCATGCAGGAGGCAATAATTGCTTTCTAAAGAAATAGAAGATTAAAGGTATTAAATAAGATTATATACCATAGTTATAAAGATAGAACCAGAAGCATGTATTAGAACAAATTATCCTAATTATGAGAAAGATAGCTACATAAAAAGAAAATAGCAGTGAAAAACTTTAGAATATTATAAGGCCAAACAAGCAAAATATAAAACTAAGACCAACTATATTTACTATATCAGTACATTTTATTTGTAATTTTGCTATTGGGCAAGTGTGCTCGCTGGGAAGAGACACATAGAGAGAAAGCACTCCCCGGGGGGATAACCATGCTGCAGTCCCTTCTCTATCTCCTCTCAGGATTTTGGGTGCACATGCATACCCGCCTGGTGTGTTTTTCGGGCCTCTCCATCTGGGACTCACACTGTGCAGTCAGCCACGTGGGATCCAGCAGCCTTAACCACCATGCCACCTGACTGGCAGCCCATAATATTAGCGCATTTTAAATGGCTTTAGCTCGTTTATTGAAAAGATGTTCCAAGTAGATCATCAAGCAAAATCTGATTAAAAAAATTTATTCAGGAGAACTACTAAAAATAAGGTAGTTTAGAAGTGGAGAAAGGCATAAATGTGCATATGAAGGCAAATAAAAACAAAACTAGATTATTGATCTTAATAAGATCTTAATATGACAATGTGGATTTTAGGTCAGAAGGCATGTCAGGCAAAGAAGGATACTGCATAAAGATAATATGTTACACAGTGAATATTTAACAAAGTAACTTTCATAAAGCAGAAGTTTCAGAAGAAACTGGAAATACACAAATGGCTTATTAGTAGGGGAACTTCTAATTCACTGCTCTAGTCCAAGAAAAATCAAGTGACTAGCAATAAGGGTAGAGAAGACCTAATGTTAAGTTGGTAAAGCAGGTTTGATTCATATATATTGAACTCTGGAAACAGGACACCTCTTCTTTTTAAATCCTAGGGACAGTTCACAAAAACTCACTATATAAGCTCTGTATTTAGGGAGGGAGGGATTAATGGATAGAGCACAGGGGGTTTCAGGAAAAGAAAAGTACTCAGTATGATACTGTAATGACGGCTTCATGTCATACTTTTGTTAAAATCCCTAGAGTATACAACACCAACCAGGAACCTTAATGTCAACTGTGAACTTTGACTGATGAGGATGTGTAGATATTGGTCATGGACTGAAAAAAATATGCCACTGGGACCAAGGGATAGGCCTCTCGACTCCCACATAGTCGACCACGGTTCAAGTTTCAGACCCGGTGGTTTAAAATTCATGCCAGGCATGAATTGTTGTACCCTAGATCCTGAGAGGAGAGTGGAGAGAAGAGATTGTGACATGGTCATCCCTCTTGGCGGGTTGATTTCTTGCTTTCTGTCTCTCTTCCTCTCTCTGTCTTTCCAGCAAACACACGCACCTTGTAGCAAAAGTCTCAAAAAAGAAGGAAAAACTGTGCCACTTCAGTGCAGGATGTTGGTGGTGGGGGTATGTTACAACCCTCTGTACCTTTGACTCAGTTTTTCTCTGAAGCTAAGACTGCTCCAAAAAATACAGCCCATGTTTAAAATATTGAAATCTTAAGATGAGGAGATATATACACACACACACACACATATATATATAATATATAATATATATACACACACACATATATATAATCATAAGCAAAATCAAAAGACATCCAAATAGAAAAATGGGCAAATAATATGAATAGAATAATAGAAAAGGTAATGAAAAAGGAAATATGGGTGACACATAATCATGTAGAGAGATGCTCTACATCGTTTATAGGTATAGCAAATTTTAACTACACACAGCTAAGTTTTCACCTGTTATGTTGGTAAAAATCTAAAATTGTGTCAGTACACTCTGATAAAACTGTATGGCTTTAGATAATAATTTATTACTATTGGGAGTATGAAAAGGTACAGTTGCCATGGCAGACAACTTGATTAATATTCATTAAAATTAAAATATTATTTATCCTTCAACCTACCAATTTTACTTCCAGAAGTTTATAGCTATCCTTGCTTATGAATGAAATACTGTGTATATATGACCATTCATTTTGTTTGTGAAATAGCAAAAAACAGTTCAGATGTTCTTCACTATCAGACTAGGTGATTGAATTACGGGCCATCTTATAACGGAGCGCTATGCATGTGAATGTACTTATGCAAAAATAACAAAGATTGTTTTTTAAATATATGAAATTTTCCATCAGAGTAACTTTTATGAGAGAGAAACTATGTAAACAAGTGTATGTGGGATTGTTGCTTTAAGTGATCAGTTTTCTAAAAATTGCTTTTTTACTTTAAAATCTGTGGGGTTATTACATTCTTTTCTGTAGTTAAATCTATTTTAATTTAAAATTAATTTTTGAAACTGCTCTTACCATTGAGCAATCCTACTCCAGAAAAATGCACCTTGTTTATTATGTGGCTTCTTTTTCCTGATACACTGTCACTCATCTGAGAAGATTTGTATAATAGAGGTGTTAGTTTCTCAGATACTATCCTGCATTGTTTTTTAAAAAATTTTGTTTATTCATTCATTTATTTTAAATTGATCAGAGAGAGAGACACACAGAGAAACTTAAAGAGAGCAAGCTGCCAGGTCTGGGACTTGAACCGCAGCTGGCCATGTGGGACTGTCCAGCACCTTAACCACCAAGCCACCTGCTGGTCCCTGCTACCCTGCATTGTTTTTGTGGAGTATTTTTCCAGATTGATTTTCCAATTTAAGGACAATAATGTCTCAACAGTTAGAATAGCCTGATATTTGTCTCAAAATAGTTCAAGTTTATCTTTTGTTGTTTTCTGTTGTTGCTGTTTTTATTTTATTTTATTTTTTTTTTTTTTTGAGAGAGAGAGGTTTTTGCTATAGGGCGCGTGCGCTCGCCAGACAGACAGAGAGAGACATAGAGACAGAAAGCGAGAAATCACCCCCGGGGGGATGGTCACGGCGCAATCCCTTCTCCTCCATCCTCCTCTCGGGATCTTGGGCACGCATGCACACGCGCCCGGTGTGAGTTTTAAGCCACCAGGTTCGGGACGCGAACCGTGGTCAACTACGTGGGAGTCCAGCGACATAGCCATTACACTAACTGCTGGTTCCCTGTTGTTGTTGTTTTTGACATAGGATGCGGTTTGCTCACTGCAGGAGGGGGGAAGACGGTGAGAGTGCAAGTGAGAAATCACCCCCCAGGGAGGATAGCCATACAGCAGTCCCTTCTCCTCCTGGGATTCTGGGCGTACACACACATGCATCAGATGTGATTTTTAAGCCACCAGGTCCAGGACTTGAACCTTGGTCACCAATGTGGAAGTCTAGTACCATAATCACTATACCACCTGCTGACCCCTATCTTCTTTCTAATACTGAATATTTCCAACAAATGATAACTAAACCAGTTTAATTTATTGACACTTGGATATTAATAATGTTATGTCAGCTTATCTAGTATGTTTCTATGTAAAACACGTTTTGTGTTCTGTGTTACATGTTCAGTACTATGTAAAATATTCTCTTTAGCAGGATGAAGTTAAAGGAAGTAGATCGTACAGCCATGCAGGCATGGAGCCCTGCCCAGAATCACCCCATTTACCTAGCTACAGGTAAGTTCAAAAGAGAGAATGAGTATGGGTCACCTCATTTCTTTTCTTCTACAGCTATTAAATAGCTTATTCATGCTTGTCTTAGAAGACTCAATTTAAACTTATCTCCTCAGACGCTTCCTCCCTGCAAGATGTTTCCGTTTTCCTTGTCTGCTGTGTTTTTTTTTTTTTTTTTTTCTGGAAAGATTTTTGCTATAGGGCGCGTGTCAGAAAGACAGAGAGAGACAGAGAGACAGAAAGCGAGAAATCGCCCCACAGGGAGGATGGCCACGCCGCAATCCCTTCTCCATTCTCTTCTCAGGATCTTGGGCATGCATGCACACACGCCCAGCGTGAGCTTAAGCCACCGGGTCCGGGACTCGAATCGTGGTTGACTGCATGGGAGTCCAGCGACATAGCCATTACACTAACTGCTGGTCCCTCTGCTGTGTGTTTTCATAGTGTCTGTATATCATAGCATTGGTCACGATGTGTTCAGTATAAAGTAACTTTCCCGCTTCACAGGGATTATCCCTCCAGTATTAAGCACAACCAATGACATGCAAAAGATAGTAAGTATCAATTTGAGTGAATGAAGACCAATTTTGATGTAGCATTTTATGTAAAAAGAATTGAAATTATACCAAAAATGACTATACATAGATATAGTAAATCATAGGACCATTTTAAAAAACTTGCCTGCACTACCCACTGTTAGAAACATCATCTCTCAGTCCTATGCCAGAATCTCACTGCTGTAGTGATTTGAGCATCTGTTCAATGACATATGTGCTGAGATTTCAGCTACTGAGGCAGCATTCCTAAGTGAGATCATTGGAAAACACGCTTTCCATTTCTATGTTCTACACTTTTCTCTGAATCTTTTACTTTTGGCCGTGCATTTACCATAAATGCATTTTCTATAGGAACATCTGCTCAGCAATTGGATGCAACATTTAGTACCAGTGCTTCCCTTGAGATATTTGAATTAGACCTTTCTGATCCATCCTTGGATATGAAGTCTTGTGCTACTTTTTCCTCTTCTCACAGGTATGAGATTCAGCCTTCAATTCATGTGATTATGTAATTTTATGTTATAGTTGGTACCTACTTTGTAAGTAAGCCTTTATTAGAAACTGTAAGGAATACCATCAGTGACATGAAGTATTTTGTGAAAAAAAAAATGTGAGTGAAGTTTTTTATGGGAAAAAAAAATATATATATATATATATATATATATATATATATATATATATGCTTATTGACTTTTGTTGCCAATGGTTATATGCAGGGCGGGAAGGAGAGGCTCTAGTTTCCATGTTTTTACTGATTATATAGTATTTTTTTTCTATCTAATTTATCTGACCTATTTATAAAAAGATAGGTATGACTAGAAAAAGGAGTTCTATTAAGAAGATATTAATAGTGATTATTTCTGAATAGGTTATTTTTATTTTCTTCTTTGTATTTGTCTATATTCAGCAATAACATTTCACAGAGAATGTTGATGTGATTTCTGATACACTAGGTATTTGGTTCACCTTTCATTGAAGTAATAAAATGAGCTTGATGAATTTAATATCCTCGTGCATTTTGAAGACACCATATTTAACCAAATACAACTCAGATTTTGCAGTTTCACGGGACAGCTTATATACTACAGTGCCCTCATGCTGTATTGGGAAATCCCAGATTTTGTCTAGCAGTTTTTCTCCCTGCCACCTTTGAACCATCACACATGCCCATGCACGCATGCACACGCACCCAGCGTGAGTTTAAGCCACCGGGTCCGGGACTCAAACCGTGGTTGACTATGTGGGAGTCCAGCGACATAGCCATTACGCTAACTGCTGGTCCCACAGTAAGCATAATTTTGATGTCACTTTTTTACCATCAGAATATATGTGTGTGTATATATATATATTTTTTTTTTATATAGAAAATTTCAGATGACCTCCATAACATCTTTATTA
Organism: Tupaia tana; assembly: GCA_026018925.1. NCBI lineage: Eukaryota > Metazoa > Chordata > Mammalia > Scandentia > Tupaiidae > Tupaia > Tupaia tana. Next base: position 22,394,694 of record JAKSZU010000017.1, read on the forward strand.
CTTAACACACCACTCGTTAGTGACCACTTTCTGTAGTCAAATGGAGTTTATTTTTCTAAGGCAAAGTGGTTAACTATCTCTGTTTCACAGATGAACCAAAGGCAATTTAAGATTAACTTACCCACAGGGTCTTAAAATTTCTAAATGTTAAAACCATTCTCAAACTCATATTTTTTTAACACAATTCAAAAATACTATGTTACAGTATGTTATCTCTATAAAACTTTTTGCCCTTTAAGGATTATAAGATCAAATCAAGAGAGAGGAGTATAAAAGTAAAATGCCATTTTACCTAAGGTGTACATCGTTAGCAGGAGCAAGGGGGAATTAACATTTTTGGAGTATTTATGAAAAGAAAAAGTTAAATGTATAATTTCAAATTCTCTATACTTATTTGACTTGAAGAATGAGCCTCTTTACTCATTTTCTTCTTAAGGTACCACAAGTTGATTTGGGGGCCTCATAAGATGGATTCCAAAGGAGATGTCTCTGGAGTTCTGATTGCAGGTGGTGAAAATGGGAATATTATTCTTTATGATCCTTCTAAAATTATAGCTGGAGACAAGGAAGTGGTAATTGCCCAGAATGACAAGCACACTGGCCCTGTGAGAGCCTTGGATGTGAACATTTTCCAGGTTAGACTCTGACATTCACTTTTAATTCTTGTGTGTGTGTGTTTTAAGAGAGTGTCTTTTTGCTATAGGGCACATGCTCTTGCTGGAGAGTCAGAGAGACAAAAAGCAAGACATCAGCCCCCGGGGCTTGGCGGGGGAAGGTGGCCATGCTGCAATCCCTTCTCCTCCATTTTCTTCTTGGGATTTTGGACATGCATACATATGTGCCTGGTGTAAGTTCTAAGCTGCCAAGTCCAGGGCATGAACCACGGTTGACTATGTGGGAGTCCAGCACTGTAACCATTAGACCATCTGCTGGTCCCCATTTATAATTCTTAAAATATGTGGTGCTCATACCCATCTTGAATCTTCTGTGAAGTGTATGAATCTATTATACCTCAGTCTTGGAACTGATAGCTAAAACTGTCTGTGCAGGTTGTTGAATAAATATGCTTGTTTGAAGAATAGTGGGTTCAGAGTTGGGATCAGGGTGAATAATACTAACGATATAGATATCAGGCAGAGAGTTTTAATTCCAGGCGTCTGAAGGTGTCATGCCATCTTGTTGGACTTTTTTTTTTTTTTTTTTTTTTGCCAGAGGGCTTGTGCGCTTGCCCAAGAGAAACACAGAAAGGAGAAGGCATTCCCCATGGGGTGTGGTCATGACACAGTCCCCTGTCTTCCATTTGTCCATCCTTGTGGGATCTGAACCACTCGCACATGTGCCTGGTGTGTTTTCTAAGCTGCCAGAGCCAGAATTCAAACTGTGTGGTCCACTTTGTGGGATCTAGCTCCCTTAACTTCCTGGCCACAGGGCCAGCTACTGTGGACATTTTTTAAACATTAGGAGATCCTGGGACCAGCAGTTAGCGTAATGGCTATGTCGCTGGACTCCATGTAGTCAACCGCAGTTTGAGTCCCAGACCCGGCGGCAAACTCACACCGGGCGCATGTGCGTGCGTGCCCAAGATCTCGAGAAGAGAATGGAGGAGAAGGGATTGCAGCATGGCCATCCCCCCGTGGGGCAATTTCTCGCTTTCTGTCTCTTTGTCTCTCTCTGTCTTTCTGGTGAACGCATGTGCCCTATAGCAAAAACCTCTCCAAAGAAAAAAGAAAAACAAAACAAACAAAAAAAATTAGGAGATCTGTATTTTAGAAAACTTTCCCTCCCTTTTAAAAGTTGGTGCTGGGCCGGCAGGTGGCTTGGTGGTTAGTGCCACTGGACTCCCACGTGGCCAACCACGGTTCAAGTCCTGGACCTGGTGGCTTGCTTTCTCACTACTCTCTCTCGCTCTGTCCCTCTCTGATCAAATAATAAATAAATAGAACTAAAAAAATAGTTAAAAAAAAAGTTGTTGCTAAGTCATCATTAGTCTGGTACAGTGGTGTCTTGATTGATTTATTATTTGTTATTTCAGAAATCTTGTATTCATGACAGACCACTACTTGATGAAAAAGCTAGAAATTAAACAAATTTGACACAAATTTAACAAATAAGCCTTACGATTTTTTTTTACTGTTAGCTTGCCCCATGGCCTAGTGGTTGGGGGAGCTAGATCCTATTTGATCAACTGTGCAGTTCAAGTTCCAGCTTCTGTGGCTTGAAAAAGCACACCAGGGAGCTGGCAGGTGGCATGGTAGGTAGGATGCTGAACTCCAACATGGCTGACTGTGATTTGAGTCCTGGACCTGGCAGCTTTCCCTCTCTCTGGTCAAATTAATAATAATATTAATAATAAATATAATTAAATAACATAATTCTTAAAAAATAAAAAAGGAAGAAGAAAGAAAAAGCACACCAGGCACATGTGCATGTGCGCCCCTAATCCTGATTAAGATAGAGAAATGGAGGAGAAGAGAATGTGTTATGTATTGCATCCCCTTGGGGAATGCTTCTCCCTCTTCTCCCTCTCTTTCTCTGGCAAAGGAAAAAAAAAAAAAAAAAAAAAAAAAGAATAGCCTGTGGCCTGGTGGTAAGGGAACCAACTGGGTGGTTCAAGTGCCAGTCTTGGCAACTTGAAAAACATACCTAGGCTTGTGTGCATGCATGCTTGAAATCCTGACAGGATAGAAAAATGGAGGAGAAAGGATTGCGGAGTTACCACAACTCTGGGATACCTTTTCTCTCTCTCTCTGTCTAGTAAGTACATGTGCCTTCCAGCAAGTAAAAAAAGAGGATTCTTTCCATTGTAACCTTCATAAACACTACTGAAAATTAACATATAAATGCATAGGTTAATAAGAATTTTGAGATAATAGAATACTAGATTATAGCAACCAAAAAATAAATCTTGAGGGCCAGCAGATGGCATAGTGATTATGTTGCTGGATTACCACGTGGCTGACCACTGTTCAAGTCCCAGACCCAGTAGCTTGAAACTAATGTCAGGTGTGTGTGTGTGCATGCCCAAGATCTCAGGAGGAGAATGGAAGAGAAGGGACTGTAGTGTGGCCATCGCCCTGGGAGGTGATTTCTCACTTTCTGTCTCTCTGTCTCTCTCTGTCTTTCCGGTGAGCGCACCCACACTATAGCAAAAACCTCACCAAAAAAAAAAAAAAAAAAAAAAGTTTATCCACATAATTATTCTTTTCTATAATGTTTTGCATTAAAATTATTGGGTAGTCAGGAAAGTCATGATGTATTTCTGTATGCAAAAACAGAAAAATATGTCATGACTTTCCAGGCAGCCTGATAGTTTTGAGGGGGTTGATTTAATAGCACAATGGTAACACACTGCTTAAGTAAGCTGGATTCACATGAGAGGTTGCTGGTTTGGTTCTTTGATCAACCTGTACTTGCCAGGCATGCACACCCATGATCCTGGTGAGCTGGGAAGGCTGGAGAGTGTTGTAGCATGAGATTCAACTGAGGGCACTTGTCTTTTTCTCTCTGTCTCTCATTCTCACAAAGGAAGAGACTTTAAAACTTAAAAAAAGGGAGCCAGCGGGTGGCATGGTGGTTGAGGCACTGGACTCCCCCGTGGCTGACCACCATTCAAGTCCCAGGACTGGCAGCTTGCTTTCTCACGTTCTCTTTCTCTCTCTCTCTCTCTCTCATGAGTGCATGTACCCTATAGCAAATTTTAAATGATAATAATAATGACAAATAAAATTAAATAATTGTTTAAAAAAAGAAGCGAAACATCTTTTTTTTAAAAAAAGACGCTTTTCTGTCTTCAATAGACACTTCCTTTTTAGTCAGAGTTTTATGTTTCTTTAAGAACTATTTTAATTTGGTGAAGGATTATTATATATAATTATTAAGGAATTCATGCATGTGTGTTTTGCTTTTTTTAATTAAATAGAAAAATTATATGCTAAAATTTCTTTCTAGCTCTGAACAGAGTATGGACTGCGTTCTTTTTATTATTCATAAGTACTGTTTAATTATTAATTATTTCTTATTGCAGACTAATTTGGTAGCCTCTGGTGCTAACGAATCTGAAATCTACATTTGGGATCTAAACAATTTTGCAACTCCAATGACGCCAGGAGCCAAAACACAGGTATCATATTGATTTTCATCAATGTAATTATAGTAACGAAAAGTGGGTCTCCTAAACTTATTTATATCCATTTTAAGTTTTTTCACACAAAATATACACTTGAAAAAAAATAATTACCTAGATATGCTTGATTTAATTTCACTATAGGAAAGTATTAATAAATACGTATTTCTTCAAAATATCACATACTTTGAAGAAATACATATTTATTTAGCCTCTGTTCCGTATAGGCACTGCTCATCACTGTGCTAGGCATACACAATGGACAAAAATCGTTGATAATTTTTTTAGGTAAAGTATAATTGTTGTTGTATGTGTGGTAGCTACTCTGTATTTGTAAAAGCAAAACAAACAAACAAACAAAACCAAAACCTTAACGCCTTTTCCTGTTTGGAGTATTTCCAATAAGTTGGGTAAAAGCAGCCTTCCCTGTCTTCCCTTGAGTTTATGTTGGATGGATTCCAGTTGGAGAGCCTTTGGAACTGGCAGTCTTGGCAGTAGGAAAGGCGGCCTAACAATAGCCCATGTCCTGCTATTACAGAGTGCTGTTCTAATGGTCCAGTCTGTACCTTTTGCTCTGCCTGGTTGTCTCTAGTATTTGCCAACACCCACTTTGTGGTCCATGATGTACCTTGCAACATTTGTAAAAAAGTAAATGAATAGATAAATAAAACAGTACATAGTTTGTAGCAGGAATTCAATAATAGATGCTTGTTGAATAGGACAATATTAGAAAAGATAAAATACTTGAAATGCCATATACTTGTATTCTAAATTATATACTGTTGTACCTGTTGACAGTGTAGGAACATAAAGCAAATTTGTGGGATAAATGGATAAGATTTTTAAGAGATTAGTTTTTCAAAATGAAAGATCAGGTCAGCTGGTGGCATGGTGGTTGAGGCAGCTAGATCCCACATGGCCAACTATGTGGTTCGAATCCCAGACCCAGCAGCTTGCAAAACTTTCCAGGTGTATGTGTGTGCGAGTGTGTGTGTTCATGTGCCTAAAATCTCAAAAGGAGAAATGAAGGAGTGGGGATTGAAGCTTAACCATCCCCTACAGGGGGTGCTTTTGCACCGCCCCCCTCCCCCCCCGTCTCTCTCCAGCAAGTGCACACACCCTCTGACAAATAAAAACAAAAATGAAAGATCAGATTTTACAGTTAGATTTTAGTATAATAGAAAATGGGTTTTTAGTAGTTTGTTCTTTATAGCCCCCAGAAGACATCAGCTGCATTGCGTGGAACAGGCAAGTTCAGCACATTTTAGCATCAGCCAGTCCCAGTGGCCGGGCCACCGTATGGGATCTTAGAAAAAATGAACCGATCATCAAAGTCAGTGATCATAGTAACAGGGTAAGTACATGATTGATTTGTGATGAAAATACTGTATTTCTGCTGTAGTATTACTGTGTTGTCATAGTTGATATCAAATCACTTTCTGTAAAGGCAGATCCTATTTTTCATTGATCAATCATGTTGAAATGAATATTTTTTTTTTCTCCCCTTAGAGAAAATAAGTAAATACCCAATAAACCACGTGGGATATTATTAATGAAAAAAAGATAGAGCTAGTGCCTTGGCCTAGTGGTTAAGGAAGCCAGATTCCACATTGTTGACCTTGTGTTCAAATCCGAGACCCAGTGGCTTGAAAAACACCCTGGGCATGTGTGCATGTGGGCCTAAAGTCCCCACAGGGTAGAGAAATGGAGGAGAAGAGATTGCTGTGTCCCATTGGAGGGTGTTTTATTTTTCCTCTTTGGCTCTGTTTCTCTCTCTCTCTCTCTCTCTCCGATGAGCCCATGCTTAAAAAAAGGAAAAAAGGTTTATTCCATAATAAACCTTGTTTTGCTAGCTGTTTTAAAGCATTGCAGAAACTTTATTTTTTTTTGAAAAATTATTTAACTTTATTTATTTCTTTATTTTAATTTAAGAAAGTGGGAAAGCAAGCTGCCAGGTTCGGGACTTGAATTATGGTTGGCTATGTGGGAGTCCAGCGCCCTTAACCACCATACCACTTGCGGGCACTGCATTACAACAACTTTTAACTCATCTTTAGCTCTTCTTAGAATGTATAGATTTTTCCTGCTGGAAATTTTTCTTTTTGGTTTTATAACTTTATTTTAAAATCAGCAGTTAGTTCTCATCCCCATCAACTGTTTGTAGATTTTCGAAAGAGGTAACAGGTACATAGGTCACCAGAGTGTAGAGCTTGTTGGGTGAATCTTCATCCTCATTTTGTTTTCTGGACAACCGCACATGGATTTGATATGGGACATTCCTTATTCCTTTGGCCCAGACAGCTTTGTTGAGCCTGCTATCAATGCACACATCTGGAGTCCCCATCTCTTCCATGGCAAATTTCCAGATTTCTTCAAGTGTCTGAGGGGCACGTTTCTTGAAGCCCACGCCATGGATGTGCTTGTGAATGTTGATGGTGTATTCTCGGGTCACCACCTCGCTGATGGCAGAGCGGCCCTTCTTCTCACCACCCTACTTTGCAGGAGCCATTCTGCCTGGCCTAAGCTGGAAAGCCCTGCTGGAAATTTTTTAACTGTAACTTGTAATTTCCAGACTCCTGGCTTTATCTGTTCCTCTGAAAAAGTATTGCTAAAGTGAGCTAATATCTTTCTTCCACTTGCTGAGTAGATACTGTTCTAGAACACGTTAAATCTTGAATTTTACACATTCCTTTTTTGTGTATCATCAAGTGAAGTAAAATAGACACAGTTTAGAGACTTGTTTTGTTTGTTTTTAATCATGTTGGTCAATTGGACATTTTGAAAAACAAGTTTTCCTAGGTTGGAGAATATATATGTAACAACAGTTAAACTGTTTAGAAGAATAAACCCTGAGAGTATTGTTTTTCGACTGAGTCAGGAGTTTTAAAATAGAAGTTTCAGTGGACTATAGCATACAGTAAGCATTTTGGTCATCTTTTGGAACAGTTGATAGAATCTGAACTTCTTCCAAAGGTTATTTATTTATTTATACCATATCTGTGAGAGACAGAGAGAGGGAGAAAAAAGGGACAGCACTGTTGACAGGATTTTGACACCATGATTCCCCCTGCCCCCCAGCTTTAGCCAGCTCAGACCATGGGCACAAGCATGCCTGACATACTCAGGGAGGGCTCTAGACTCGAACCAGCAGCCTTCTCATGTGAGTCTGTCTTGCAGAGCATAGTGTTTTAATGCTGCACCACTATCTGGCCTGTCATATGAAAATTTAAATGGCGGTTGTTGCTGAAGACATTTTGCCTTGATTTTTTTCTAATAAAGTTGCGGAAAGGTGTGTGGTTTTATGTTGTTGTCATTATTAAAATCTTTCATTTATTTTTATGAGAGTAAAACATTTTAAATCTGTGTAAAACTTAATCTGTAGTTAAAATTTTGATAGTAAAACTTCTTAGTGTAAAATTATTCTGCCCCAGGATGGTTTTGTGTATCAAATAACTGGATGAATTGAAAACACTGACATGTTTATTTCTAAGACTACTGTTTAAGGCTGTTTAATAAAGTTGAGTAGTTTTAAGTTGTTTTTTCTTTTCTTTTCTTTTTTTTTTAATTAAGCCAGGGATGATGTTTTTTACTGTTTCAGTAAGGGTATAGACTTCAAGTTTTGGCTTTTCATACAGTAATGACATTGATAAAAGGAATCCGTAATTGTCTGCAGATGCATTGCTCTGGGTTGGCATGGCACCCTGATATTGCCACCCAGATGGTGCTTGCCTCTGAGGATGACCGGTTACCAGTGATCCAGATATGGGATCTTCGATTTGCCTCCTCCCCACTTCGAGTCCTGGAAAACCATGCCAGGTATCAGACTGCTATCCCAAGGAAATTATTTTCTAAAACGTCTTTATTTACTACTTTGAATTATCAGATAATTTTTTGTAAGCTAGGGATCTTTCTTTATCTTGTAAGAGATTGCTGAATGGTTTGGGAGGTTTTCTGTTTTGTTTTTCTTTTTGTTTTTGGTTTGCTATAAGGCACATGTACTCTCTGGAGAGAGACACAGAGAGCTAGAGAGTGAGAAAGTGAGAAGTAACACCCGGGGGATGGCCATGCCACAATTCATTCTCCTCTCAGTACTCTGGGCATGCATGTACAGATACTGAGTGTGATTTTCAAACCACTAGGTCCAAGACTCAAACCATGTTTGACCATGTGGGAGTCCAACACTTTAACCACCATGCCACCTGCTGGCCCCAGTGCTATTATATAACTTTTACAAAAGTTTGACCTTTTTTGTTTTAATTATTATTTATTTTATTTTATTATTTTTATTATTATTATTTTTTTAATTGACCAGAGAGAGAGGGGGAAAGTCAGAAAGTAAGACACCAGGCCCGAGACTCAACTACAGTTGGCCATGTGAGAGTCCAGTGTCCTAACTACCACACCACCTACAGGCCCCAGGTTTCAACTTTTTAAAAGTAAAATGCTGAGAACAAAAGACATTCATCACATGAATTGGATTATTTTCCTATGCTGTATTTTAAGTTTCTCTAAATTAAAAGACTTTTTAAAAAATTGATGTTAGGGCTTGTGTGTGAGCATGTGAAAATGAGAGAGCAAGGGATTCCATAGGGTCTGGTCATGCCACAGTCTCTTTCCAGTTCTTCATCCTGTTGGATCATGGGTAATGGGTACTTGGGTTTATGCCTGTGTGTTTTAGGGTGACCAAGCCAGATTTTGTTGCTAGGCATTTGTTTAAGATTCTTTTGTCAGACAGTGTGCACTGTCTTGGATATATTGTGTTACTGTAATTATCGAAGTGTATATGCATTACTGAATTGCCTTGAGAAAGATTACATAAAATTAGATTTACATTAAATGCCACCAGTAGGTGGCATGGTGGTTAAGGTGCTAGATTCCCATATGGCCAATTGGGTTTGAGTCCCAGACCTGGCATCCTTCTTTCTGACTTTGTCTCTCTGATGAGAGCATGTGCCCTGTAGCAAATTTTTAAAATAATAATAATAATAATCATTAAAATTAAATAGTAATTAAAAAATTTCTTTAAGTTATACTTCTATTAGCTGTGTATGAGTCTCCAAAGCCTATACAGAAATAATTCTGAAATTTGGTTTGCTCAAGATTAATAATTTCCTCATCTCTTTGTTTTTTTTTTTTTTTTTTCTTTTTTTCATAGAGGGATTTTGGCAATTGCGTGGAGCATGGCAGATCCTGAATTGTTGCTGAGCTGTGGAAAAGATGCTAAGATTCTCTGTTCCAACCCAAACACAGGAGAGGTAAGGGGAGGAAGTATTTCTCAACTTTTTAATTCTTATAATATTTTATTCCTAGCTAAATAAGGCATTTTTCCTTTGAGTTCTTTAGTGCATTACGATAATGGAAGGGATGTAAAAGTAGATAGAGGTGTTTGTGAGATGTTAACCCACCAGAGATTTTATCAAGAATGTTATCTAAGCTCAGCTATCTCAGCCAGAAGACTTCAATTACTGAAGGAATATGTTTGAGACTAGTAATCACTTTCTCCTCATTTTCAATAAAATTTGTTTATTACCTAGAATCACAGGTACTTCGTTTGTCTTTATTTCCCATGTGGGAATCGGTATCTTGGGTGTAGGATTTCACGTTTGGGCCTTTTTCCTGCTTTACTATTTATGAAGATACTTTTTGACTTTTGGAGATTGTTAAGTACAGTTTTTCAGTCACTCTTCTCAACGATCAAGGAAGAATATAGTATTTACAATATGATATTTATCATATGCCCCCTGCCCATCGAAATTTAGATATAGGAAATTTTACATTAGTAAATATAAATGCTATATCAATATCACATAATTTTATTTGCTTTGGAGTAAAAATCTCTTAACTATTATTTTTAGTATTGTTAAATATTGAGTAGTTTTTAAAAATGATTTAATTTAATTTAGTAGTAGTAGTAGTAGTATTCAATTTTATCAGAGAGAGGGAGAGTGATAGTGAGAAAGCAAGCTGCCAGGTCTGGGTCTTAAACTGTTGTTGGCCATGTAGGAGTCCAGTACCCTTCACCACCATGCTGCCTGCCAGCCCCAATATTGGATAGTTTTTCTACCTTTTTTTTTTTTTTTTTTTTTTTGGTGTGTGACCTTTTGCTGTTCTTAATTACACCTTTTATACTTTTACCTTTTGTATGTTAAGGTAGATTATTACGAATGCTTTGGTAGTTTTTCAGATAGAATGCTGATAACAATAAAGAATGTATTCAATAATTTATATTGTTAAAATAAAACCAAACACTTTATTTGATTTCTGGCTTAACGTGTTTGGATGTAATGATAGCTGTAAAAATATAGAACTATTAAAGTTAGAACCAGCAGGTGATTAAGGTAGCTGGATCCCACAGGACTGACTCCATAGTTAGACTCTCAGACTCAGAGACTTAAAAAACACACTGGCTGCATGTACATACCTGCCCAAAATGCCAAGAGGAGAATGGAGGAAAAAGGATTGTGCTGTGGCCATCCCCTCTGGAGGTTGATTTCCCACTTTCCCTTTCCATCTTCCTCCCCACTCTCTCTCTCTCTAGTGAGCAAATTCCCTGTACCATACTATTTAAAAAAAAAAAAAAAAAAAAAAAAAGAGATGAGAAAAAAATAATAAATTTTACCTCATGATTTATAGACCAGATATTAAAAACCTTGCATTTTACAAGTCCATAATGCATAGAACTTACTGTTCTATCATAGTTTTTCAATTATAAAATTTGACAAAATGAATTTTTAAAGTAATTGTGTGTGCTTGGTCTTTGAAGGAGTACGACTTTTATTGCATGCTGCAATTTTTAAAATTAGATTTTTTTTTTATTGACAGAGAGCATCCCCCAGCCCCCAGTAGAAACACGGTCATGCCACAGTCTTTTTTCTTCCATTTCTCCTTCCCATCAGAATTTTGGGTACAAACGCACATGGACCTAATATGTTTTTCAAGCTTCTGGGGCCAAGATTTGAACCACAATCACCCATGTGGGATCTGGCTCCCTATGCACAGGGCTTAACCACTAAGCTATGGGGCTGGCCCTAAATAATTAGATTGTTAATTCAGATGAAATTAGGAATAGACAAATGATTTAAGTATCATCAAACTATATATTTAAAAAATACACACACACACACACACACACACACACATATATATATATATATATATATGTTTTTAAGTTTTCTATAGAGCATGTGTGCCCATCAGAGACAGAGAGATAGAGAAAGAGGAAAAGTGAGAAAGCTAATCACGAGCTCCAGGACTTGAACCATAGTAGGCCACATGGGAGTCCATCACCTTAATTACCATGCCACCTGCTGGCCCCTCAGACTATGTATTTTATTAACCAGCATAAGCATTAAAGACATGAACAGGCTAAATGTATTTTTTTTAATTCTGATTATTTACCCCCAAAAAAATTTTAAATGTCATATAAAACCAAAGTTAAGTTCATTTAACTTATTCCATAAGGCCTAAAACTTTTGCTCTTAAAAATAGTGATTCCTACCATACTAACATCAAGTTAATCACAAAGATAACATTCTGAAGGTTTTATTTTGTCCATTTTCTTTCTTTTAAGTTAATGAATTAATTTTATTTTTTTATCATCATCATTTTTGCTATAGGGTACGTGTGCTTACCAGAGAGAGATAGAGGAGAGACAGAGAGAGAAGGAGGGTGAGAAAGCAAGCTGCCAGGTCCTGGACTCGAACCATGGTCGACCATGTTGGAGTCCAGTGCCTCAACCACCATGCCACCTTCTGGCCCCATATATCATCCATTTTCTACAGTTTTTTCTATCCTTTTCTTTCTAAAGAAGTTGTTAACGCCAGATTCTGTTAGGAATCTGTAGCAAAAGAAATGATGTGTACATGTTTTCCCTTCTAAAAACTAGATTTCTCAGTAAGTTTTTTTCTCTCAGGATCAGTTTTTTTGTTGTTGTTGTCGTTTTTTTAAGAATTATTTTATTTAACTTTATTTATTTATTTTAATTTGACCAGAGAAGGACAGAGAAAGAGAGAGAGAAAAAGCAAGAAAGCTATCTTCCAGGTCCAAGACTCAAACCACTGTTGGCCCTATGGGAGTCCAGCACCATTAACCACCACACCACCTATTGCCCCCAGGATCAGTTTTGAAATTTGGTTTACACATAGACTAAATGTGTGTTTGGGTCTTGTCAGGCAAACTCAATTGGATAAGACACCGTTGACCTTTAGAGTTTAACAGTTTCCTTCAAATAGAAATGTCTGGTCTTTCAAATGTGTTCACAGTATTAGAACGTTAATAAAAGAGAAAAATCTTAATTTTTCAGATATGCTTTTCAAATTTGGTTAACATTTTAAGTAGTAGGACCAGAAGATAGCATAATGATTATATCGCTTGACTCCCATGTAGTCTACTGTGTTTCAAGTCCCGGACCCGGCAGCTTTAAACTGATGCTGGGATGCTGGCAGGTGGCGTGGTGGTTAAGGGTTCTGGGCTTCCACATGACCAGCCTCAGTTTGAATCCTGGACCTGGTGACTTGCTTTCTCACTCTAACCCCCCCCCCCCCCCCCCGTCAAGTTAAAATACATAAATAAATAAAGCTAAATAAAAAAAATATTATTTGGAAAAAATAAAAAAACACTCATGCTGGGCACATGTACATGAGTGCCCAAAATCCCAAGAGGAGAAGGGATCGTGGCATGATCATCCCCCCCAGGGGATGATTTCTTGCTTTCTGTCTTTCTTTGTTGCTTCAGTGAGCTCACGTGCTCTATAGCAAAAAATCTCAAAAAAAATTTTAAGTACCATTTCTGCTTATTATAATAAACCATCATTCTACTTTTAAAAAATCTCGCTATAGTTTTTCTGGCCACAGATACTTTTAAAAAGAAAACGTTTAATTTAGCTGTACTTGCTGATCACATTAACTCAGGTCTTTTGGTTATGAAGTGGCTGTACCCTTCTCTGATGTTTTTTCTCTGCTTCGGGCCTAGGTGTTATATGAACTTCCCACCAACACACAGTGGTGCTTTGATATTCAGTGGTGTCCTCGAAATCCTGCTGTCCTATCAGCTGCTTCCTTTGATGGACGAATCAGTGTTTACTCTATCATGGGAGGGAGCACAGATGGTTTAAGGCAGAAACAAGTTGACAAGGTAATGGGAAGTGTTAAGGTATTTTGACACATGAGAAACATAATGGTATTGCGTAATTCTTTTGAAATTGACAGTACTGACCAACAATGCTGATTAATTGGTAAATTATGATAAAATGTTTTGCGTATGACTTGAAAAAAATGTAATATAGTTTGTGTAAGTTAAGATTGTCACTTTTTCTTTTTAAGCTTTCGTCATCTTTTGGGAATCTCGATCCCTTTGGCACCGGACAGCCCCTTCCTCCATTACAGATTCCTCAGCAAACTGCTCAGCACAGTATAGTGCTACCGCTGAAGAAGCCCCCCAAGTGGATCCGAAGGCCTGTTGGTGCTTCTTTCTCAGTAGGTAGATTTTAACCTTTATGGTCCAACCACACAAAGGACTTTTCATAGTGAAGTATTTTTATAGAATCATTTAGGTGAAGGAAGTTTGGATATGAGATGTATTTTTCTTAGAAACAGTGGAACCTGTTCTCTTTTTTTCTTTTTTTAAAAATTGTGGCAAAATACCTATAGCATTAAATATATCATTTAAATCCTTTTTAAATATACAGTTTGGTGGCATTAATTACATTCACAGTATTGTGTAATCATCACCATCTATTTGCCTCTTTTTTTTTTTTTTGGAGAGGATTTTGCTATAGGGCGCATGCGCTCGCCAGAAAGACAGAGAGAGACAGAGAGACAGAAAGCGAGAAATCACTCCCGCAGTGGGGATGGCCACACCGCACTCCCTTCTCCTCCATTCTCCTCTCGGGATCTTGGGCACGCACGCACACGTGCCTGGCGTGAGTTTAAGCCATCGGGTCCAGGACTCGAACAGCGGTCAACTACGTGGGAGTCCAGTGACATAGCCATTACGCTATCTACTGGTCCCATCTAGTTGCCTCTTTTTGTAACTTCTCTTTCTTTTCTTCCTTTCCTTTTTTGGGAGAGGTGTGTGTCTTCTCTCCTCTGTTCCTTCTAGATTGTTTTGTTTTGTTTAATCATAAAAAAACAAGTAACATAAAATTCACCAACTTAACCTTGTAACCATTTCTAAGTGTACAGACAGTAGTGTTAACTGTATGGGACACTGTTGTGCAACAGATCTCTAGAACTTTTTTAGCTTGCACAACTGAAACTCTGTACCTGCTGAACAATTGCCTGTCTTCCCCTCCCTTCCAAACCCTGTGGTTACCAGGGATTGGGGAGCGGCACATGGGCAATTTCTGTTTCTAAGAGTTTTGACTACTTTAACTCGTGTAAGTGGAATCATGCAGTCTTTGTCTTTTTGTGATGGCTTATTTCACTTACAGTAACTGAATTCGGGGTTCCTCCATGTTGTGGACGACAGGATTTCCTCCTTTTTAAAGACTGCATAATAATCTATTGTATGTATATGCCATATATTCTTTTTTTCTGGAGGGGTTTTTGCTATAGGGCGTGTGCACTCGCTGGAAAGACAGTTGGTATAATGGCTATGTCGCTGGACTCCCAGGTAGTCAACTACGGTTGGAGTTCCAGACCCAGTGGCTTAAACTCACGCTAGGCGTGTGTGTGTGTGTGTGCGTGCCCAAGATCCCGAGAGGAGAATGGAAGAGAAGGGATTGTGGTGTGGCCATCTCCCCGGGGGGTGATTTCTCCCTTTCTGTCTTTCTGTCTCTCTCTATCTTTCTGGTGAGCGCATGCGCCCTATAGTGGTGGGGGGGGGGGTACTGTATGTAGATTTCTAATTTTAGGGCAACAGGGCTAGACAGTGGCACATAAGAAAAATGCAACCTTCAGCGATGCTCACCCACATGGGAAGGACCTGGGTTTGCATCCAGAGACTTCCCTGAATCTGCCCATGATCTGAAGTTGGCCAAGGCTGGGGGTGGATTGAGCATCACGATCCTGTTGGGAGTTCTGTCTCTCATGCAATTGGAGGAGATAAACCTTTACAAAAATATTTTTGGCACCAAAATAAATTCATAGTGTAAGTCCCTTTTTTTACAAATTTTAAAAAGTCCTCTCATGTTAAGTGCTAAGGACATCCGATTGGAAGAGATGACATTTGCCAGGGCTTTGGGAAACTAATAGTATACAGGGTGTAGAAAGTAATGAAAAAAAGTGGCTGAGAAATTGTCACACACGTGGGGCACAGGAATAGCACATTTCATGTGGAAGGTGGCTTCTGAAAAGGAAGAAAATGCTGAGTGAAGACGGTGCTCAGACTGTGGAGCCGTGGACAGCATCTCACTTGGTTCACCCAGATTGGTTTATGTCCTGGCCTCCACTCCTTCTCTTAAGAGGTGTACAGTAAGCGTGTTTTTGGCCTCATCCTTGTAGTTGAAATTGATTGTGTTTGTTTGTCCTTTCATAGTTTGGTGGCAAACTGGTTACCTTTGAGAATGTCAAAGCACAGTCTCAGCAGGGAGCTGACCAGCAGCAGCAGGTCTTCATCAGTCAGGTTGTAACAGAGAAGGAGTTCCTCCTCCGGTCCGATCAGCTTCAGCAGGTTGTGCAGTCACATGGATTTATCAGCTACTGCCAGAAAAAAATTGACACTTCACAGACCGAGTTTGAGAAAAATGTGTGGTCCTTTTTGAAGGTACAGTTGGTATTTAAAACCATTTTATTTCATTATCTGCAAATTTCACTGTTCCCATTATGTTCAAAGTCTGTCCTTCTATGAAGAAGTTAGAAAAGTGATTTCAGGAGTTTATGATGCAATTTACAAAATCTTTTAAAGAGCATATGACCTAACTTACTCAAGAGTTATTTTTAAATTAGGATGTAGAACTTGTTATAACAAAATCATAGAATATTTAATATCCATCATAGATCCAGCTAGGGGAAAGGGAGGAAGAGAAAAAAGATATAGGGGAGAGAAGGTGGAGGCATTTCTCATCCTTCCTTTAAGAAAAGTTAGAGGAAAAAGATCCTTTCATTGAGTCGAGTTTTTGACAACCAAATAGTAAAGAAATTTCCAGACGGGTTATTTTGCTTCTACCAGAATATCTATTTCTTGAGTGCTGATGTTTCCAAGGAAAAGATATCTCGACTACAGCAAGGTAAAGTTATAGAATTAATTTTTATATTTTGTAGTTAAGTATCAATTTGGGGAAAGAATTTTAGGACATAGAGTTGTCCACATAGTGCAAGTTTTGCATTTATATAAACATTGAACATAATTTAGTTGCATTTACAAAATTTTAGTTCAAAATGAAGCTTTATTAAACCAGGATAAATAATTATAAATATATTTATTCTTAGAAAAGTAATTTTTTTTAAAAAATGTCTTTAGGTTCTTTGGGGTTTTTTAGGGGGGAGTTCTTTGTAAATGTGAATCTTCAGAGTGATACAGTAGATGAGATATTTTTAATAATTATACTTGGTATTTGATCAGTTCTTATAAGAATATAAGCCTTTTTAAGAGTATTCAATGGCTTTTTGTTTGAAGAATGTATCTTTTTAAAGGTAAACTTTGAAAATGATTCTCGTGGAAGATACCTTGAACTTCTAGGATACAGAAAAGAAGATCTAGGAAAGAAGGTAAATTTTGGGAAAAGTTTAATGACCGTGCTTCCAAAAAAATGTTAATATATTGTACTCTTTTTTTATATAGTTTTACGGAGATTGTCTCAATTTGATCAGTAAACATTTAAGAAGAATTTGTGTTTAGTTGTAAAAGTTTTGAATACATATTGTTAAATGTAAAATTTTACATTTTACTTAGGTTTAGAAACTGCGAAAAGCCCTTTAACTTAAGCTTTTCGGAAATAATTGGGCATTGAAAGATATAACACAGTGAGCCTTGAACACTGGAAGTAACACCAGTATTTTCTTTTTTTAAAAAATTTTATTCATTCATTTATTTTTAATTTGACAGAGAGAGAGAGAGAGAGAGAGAGAAAGTGAGAAAGCAAGCCACCGGGTCTAGGACTTGAACTGTGGTAAGCCATGTGGGAATGTCCAGCACTTTAACCACCATGCCACCTGCTGGTCCCCATCATGTTTATTTTCTACCAACTTTTTTTTTGGAGAAGTTTTTGCTATAGGGCACATGCGCTCGCCAAAAGACACAGAGAGACAGAGAGATAGAAAGCGAGAAATCACCCCCCAGAGGGGATGGCCACGCCGCAATTCCTTCTCCTCCATTCTCCTCTCGGGATCTTGGGCACACACTCATACGTGCCCAGCGTGAGTTTAAGCCACCGGGTCTGGGACTCGAACCATAGTCGGCTACATGGGAGTTCAGCGACATAGCCATTATGTTAACTGCTGGTCCGAACACTGGGATTTTCATAGAGTGTATTAATAGGGGGGACTGTGTGGGAAAAGAGAGAGAGGGGAACTGTTAGAGGTTTCCTTAGGCTCACTACAATTTAAGTAATAAAAAAAATAAGGTACTATTTCAAGCTATCATAGTTTCCCACATTAACTGTGTTTATGCTTTTAGCACACAATTCCTGAACTGTATATTAAGTTGGTCTATATATTAAGTTGGTCTATCTAACAAGTAATTAGTAAGTATGAAGGAACTTCAGAAGTTGGTGGGTGGGGCCAGCAGATAGCGTGATGGCTACATCGTTGGACTCTCATGTAGTTGACCGCAGTTCGAGTCCCGGACCCAGTGGCTTAAACTCACCCTGGGCGCATGTGCATGCGTGCCCAAGATACTGAGAGGAGAATAGAAGAGAAGGGATTTCAGTGTGGCCATATCCCTGGGGGATGATTTCTCAGTTTCTGTTTCTCTGTCTCTTTCTTTCTGGCGAGCACACACAAAAAAATTGAAATTTATGCACTATTTTTTCATAATACATGTTTTTCAGAGGTTTTTTGCTATAGGGCGCGTGCGCTCGCCAGACAGACAGAGAGAAACATAGAGACAGAAAGCGAGAAATCACCCCCCAGGGGGGATGGTCACGCCGCAATCCCTTCTCCTCCATTCTCCTCTCAGGATCTTGGGCACGCACGCACACGCGCCCGGCGTGAGTTGTAAGCCACCGGGTTCGAGACGCGAACCGCGGTCGACTACGTGGGAGTCCAGCGACATAGCCATTACGCTAACTGCTGGTTCCCCATAATACATGTTTTTCATGAACTTTCTGAAGGCCTCTTATATTTTGGAACAGAAGCAGTTTGTTTTACTGAACCTGAATAAACAGAAAGTGCAAGTGAATTGTTCAGTAGTTTAACTTTTACTAAATTTTCCCTTTTTTTTAGATTTTTGCCATAGGGTGCATGTACTTGCCTGAGAAAGACAGAGAAGGAGCAAAAGAAAAAGGACAAATAAGAAATCTCTCCCCAAGAGAGATAGCCCCCCCATAGTCCCTTCATTTTCCTCAGGATTTTGAACATACAGCCATGATCCCAGCGTGTTTTTCAATCTGCGAATTTGGGACTCAAACTGCAGAGTTGGCCCTGTGGGATCCATGGTGCCACTTGCTTCCCCAAAATATTTTATTTTAAAAATACAGCCAGTGGGCCAGCAGGTGACATGGTGGTTAAAGGCACTGGACTCCTTGATGGCCAACCGCAGTTCAAGTCCTGGACTGGGTGGCTTGCTTTTTCTCTCTCTTTCTCTCTCTCTCTCCCTCTCTCTCTCTCTCTGTCTATCTCTTCTCTGGTCAAATTGAGAAATAATGATCATAAATAAATGAATAAATCAGTCAATCAGTCAAAAAAAAATGCAGCCAGCAAATGGCGCTGTGGTTGGTCACTGGACTCCCACATGGCCGACCACAGTTCGAGTTCCAGACCTGGCAGCTTGCTTTCTCACTTTCTCTCTCTCTAGGAATGTCTCTCTCTCTCTGGTGAGCACACATGCCCTGTAGCAGATTTAAAAAATAATAATGATAAATAAGATTGATTCTTTTTTTTAAAAAAAAGGGAAATCAGGCTGCATTTTTGTAATGTTCTGCTCAAAGAGAGACCTAATTATTATTCCATAATGTTGATGTTGATGTCCACATTAATAACAGTAAAAACATCATGATTTTGGAAACCTCGAGACAATATTTTAGGTTTTCTGGCTGTTTAACCCTTTGTCATTCTTTGGAAATGATAAACACTTTCTATTGCATTGCAGGGTTATTGTGTACATAATATAGGTTGTATCCCACACTTTATAGGCACACATGGAAGATTAGTCTCCATTGATGTCAGACAGGGGATCACACACTGCCACACTGCTGAATAGTTGTGTGTCACACTGTTCACTCTCTGAGAGTTGTAATATTCAACTTTATTTTTAGTGTAAACTTACTGATGCTGTAACTTTTTAATGTTTGATGGAGACCTATATGAAAGTGTTACTGTATTCTTGATAGCAAAAAAATTAGTAAATAGAATTTGATTGTAAGATACTTTTAATAGCAGTTCTTTCCACAGTGAGTATCTGACAAAAACAATTTTGTTTAAAGCAAAGTGGAAGAAAACATACTCATTTTAAGGTTAGTTTTGTGATTGAACAGTGAAGTAGGATGGCTTCTGAGCACTAGAAGTCCAGCATGAATGAAACTGGAATCACTGAGCCCAGTTCTGCACAGATTCTGTTCCTCTCCTTAGCATACTGTCCTTGATGTGAACTTTTGTGACTTTCTGCCAATGAGAATGGAGTAAAAGAAATGCATTTACTGTATGTCCTGAAATAGAGTTCCATTTAGTAGGTAAGCTGTTACTTTTATTTCAGATTGCTTTGGCCTTGAACAAAGTGGATGGAGCTGATATGGTAAGAAGGCCTTTAAAAATAGCTATCTCTAAATTTTGGTCAGGTCATCACAAAGAAAGAAATGTAAATTATAAAATTTGTTTTGTTTTGTGCTTCACAACGTAAAAATAAATGCTGATCTAGATATTTTAAAGTTAGTAATAGTCATCTTGAAAGAGCATTCAGTTTAGCTGGTAGAGCATTCCTTTTTCTTGGCATATTTAAATTTTATAAGAGAGGGAAAAATAGAATCTTAGGACACTCAGATACTTACTTGATAGAGCGTGTTTTGCTGGGGGACTTTTAGTAAGGAAGACTGGGGAGGTGTTAGCTCTGATTGCTCTTTGCTTTTCCTCTAATGGTATTTCTAAATAAAATTTACTCAATGTTACTTCTTATGATTAAACTAGCTCTAAATGTTGTTGGTTGGGGCTTTTGTCTTCTCTTTTTACTAATAGCCTTTTAATGCCACTTTCTTCCACTTCCTCTGTGATTGTTTTGTGTACCAAAGGCTCTTAAAGACTCTGACCACGTAGCACAGAGTGATGGGGAAGAGAGCCCTGCTGCTGAAGAGCAGCTCTTGGGAGAGGTACTTCTTTTTCTTTCATATTATATTGGACGAATATGTGATATTTGTGTATGTCACATTGAAATATGGAAAAAATGTTGACTGCTTGTTGCAAAATAGTTTGAGTATAACATTTTCTTAGAGATATTAAGGGTCAGAATCTATTTACCAAGACTGACGAAAGTGTTGCCTCTGAACTTTTAGTTCTCTGACTTAGCTTCTGAAATATGAGGTTTAAAATAACAGTTGAAGGGCCAGGAGGTGGTATGGTGGTTAAGACTCTGGACTCCCACATGGCTGATTGCCATTTCAGTCCTGGACCTCGCAGCTTGAAAATCATGCCAGACACATGGTGTGCATGCCCAAAACTCTTGGAGGAGAACTGAGGGATTTCAACATGGCCATCCCCCAGGGGCGTGACTTCTCACTTTCCTGCAAGTGCACATGCCCCATGGCAAAAATGAAAATAAAATTAACATGTGAAATGAACTTAATATGGTCAGATGGCTATCAGGATGTTATACTGAAAAGAAATTTTATTTAGCAGTCCACATTGCATTGCATGTAAAGTTAATGTTTTTTCTTATCACATTAATATTTAGTTAGGGACCACAATCAGTGGCATAGCCCTGTGCAGTAGTCCTGAACTTGGAGTCCAATAAAAGAATATTTCACTAAACTAAGCTGATAGCTATGATATGCTATAAATGTGACCTGAGTTGTAGTTGATCATTTTTGTAACTAATTAAAAGAGTCCTTGAACACAAATTTATATCATTAATTTTTTTCTTTTTACTTTTCTGTGTCTTTTTTTAACCACTCATATATAACTCTATAATTTACTTTTCTTGCTTTCTAATTTTATTTCATCTTGGAAAATTAATAAGTTCTTGTTTCTCATCTTCAACTTTTTTATATTTCCTTGTGATCTGGGTATAATCTGACAGTGGAATGTTTTATATAATTTTTTACTAAGTATTAAAAATAATTTATCCACAAATATAGACTATTATAAGATGATTAGTAAAAATAAGTTTCCTTAGAAGCCGATCTCCTAGCATTTTTTTTATGAAGGGAATAAAAGATATGGATAAAATCTACTTAAAGTTTGAACTAATTTTGGGACTACCTAGACAGAATTGGATACATAATGAAATGTACTTTTATTAACTGTGTATTACCAAATAGAAGACCGTTTGGGAATGCACTCATGAGTAATAAGGAAAACTAATGTATTGAGACAGCAGGTGGCATGGTGGTTGAGGCACTGGACTCTCCCATGGCCAACCACAGTTCGAGTTCCGGGCTTGTCTGGCTTGAGGATCATGCCAGATGCATGCACATGCTTCCCCAAAATCTCAAGAGGAAAATGGAGGAGAAGGGATTGTGGTGTGGCTATCCCCCCCGGGGAGTGATTTTTCACTTTCTCCCTCTCTCTCTGGTAAGCACATGTGCTCTATAGCAAAAACCTTAAAAATAATAATAAGTATTTAACGGAACAGTAGTCACTAGTACTTTGAATATTTGAAAAGATTAAGTAGATAAAAATCTTCCTTTTTCTAAAAAAAAAAAATTGACAGGATGCATAGGCTTGCAAGAAAGAGAGAGAGTGAGCGAGAGAACCCTTCCCAGTGGAGTGTGGTCATTCCAGAATCTTCTTTTCTCCATTCCTCCTCTCATTGGGATTTTAGGCATGTTTTAGGCCACCAGAGCTGATACCCAAACCACAATGGCCCATTGGGATCTGTCTCCCTTAACTACTGCACTGTGGGCTGACCCACCTTTATCTTTTCTTTTTTGGAGAGGTTTTTGCTGTAGGGCGTGTGTGCTCACCAGAAAGACAGAGAGAGATAGAGAGACAAAAAGCGAAAAATCACCCCCCCAAGGGGGATGGCCATGCCACAATCCCTTCTCCTCCAATCTCTTCTTGGGATCTTGGGCACACACACACATGTGCCCGACATGAGTTTAAGCCTCTGGGTCCAGGACTTGAACCGTGGTCAACTACATGGGAGTCCAGCGACATAGCCATTATACCAGCTGCTGGTCCCTGGCCCACCTTTATCTTGATGATACTATTTATTCATCAAACATAGTAACTTACAAATTGAAGGTTGTCAGTACATAATAAGTTGTACATTTTTTGGCTTTATGTATATCTCAGAAGTCCATAAGTAAAAGTTTATTATTTTTAGAAAGCACATTTGAAAAACGGTGTGTTAAAAAGTATTTTTTGTAAATTTTTTAGTGGTAATCAAATCAGTATCTGATTTATTCTTTCATATGAATAACTTAAATTCTAGTATTTTTGTTTTTAAATTATAGAATACTTCTCTTTCATTGGGGGAAGGGAATTCTCCTATAACAGTCAACAGTAATTTTTATTTATAGATGATACAGTGCTGTACCCTGCACCGAAATTTCCCAGATCCAAAATTTGCCCCTTATCTTGAGTGTTAAATGCTTTCATTCAGATCTATAGGTAACACCAGCACAAAAGATATTTATTTCATGTGAGAGGGTTGTGTTTTTCTTTAAAATTTTTTCTAATCTTTTTATTTTGTTATCTTTAAAATGTTTTGGCATAAAATAAGAAGCATTTAAAGTTATTTGCTGAGGCTGGCAGGTGGCGTGGTGGTTAAAGGCACTGGATTCCCATATGGGTGACCACAGTTCCAGTCTCTTTCTCTCTCTCTGTCTCTCTCTGATCAAATTTAAAAATAATAACAAATGGAATTAAATAAATAAAAACTAATTATTTAAATAAATAAGGTTATTTGATAGAAGAGTGCCTTCATTATATTTCTTTTCCTCAAAAGAAAGAGTTGAATTTTATTTATTTATTTATTTATTTATTTATTTATTTATTGTTAAGATTTTTGTCATAGGACACATGTGCTCACTAGAGAGAGGCAGAGAAAGACAGAAAGAGAGAAAGTGAGAAATCACCCCCTCCTCCAGGGAGGACAGCCACACTGCAATCCCTTCTCTGCCATTTTCTCTTAGGATTTTAGGCATGCACGCATACACATGGGCCTGGTGTGGTTGGTTTTTTTTTTTTTTTTTTTTTTTTTTTTTGAGAGATTTTTTTTTTTTTTTGCTATATGGCACGTGCGCTTGCCAGAAAGATAGAGACAGACAGGAAGAGAGAAATCACCCCCCGGGGGGATGGCCACACCACAATCCCTTCTCCTCCATTCTCCTCTCGGGATCTTGGGCACGCATGCACCCAGCGTGAGTTTAAGTCACCAGATCCGGGACTCGAACCGCAGTCGGCTACATGGGAGTTCAGCGACATAGCCATTACGCTAACTGCTGGTCCCATGCCTGGTGTGATTTTCATGCTGCCAGATCCAGGACTCAAAATTGTGATGAGCCATGTAGAAATCCAGTACTTTAACCACAATGCCATGGCACCCCTGAATTTATTTTTAATCAGCCTTGTAGCTAATCTCAGAATTAACTATAATATATAGAATTAGCTATTATATATAACAGAATTCTATATATTTTTGCCAAACTGCTCTCCTGTTCCAGGCATGACTAATTTTTTAAAGAATTATTTAATTTTTTAAAGAATTTATTCATCTATTTCAAGTTGACCAGAGAGGGACAGAGTGAGTGAGAGAGAGAGAGAGAGACAAAGTGAAAAAACAAGCCACCAGGTTCAGGACACGAACTATCGTTAGCCATGTGGGAGTCCAGCACCCTTAACCACCACACCACCTGTCAGCCCTGGTATGACTAATTTCAGAAAACATGAAATACAAGAGCCAGCAGGTGGCGTGGTGGCTAAAGGTTCTGGACTCCCACACCAGTTAGTGTAATAACCAACCGTGATTCGAGTCCTGGACCTGGTGGCGTGCTTTCTCTCTCTCTCTCTCTCTCTCTCTCTCTCTCTCTCTCTCTCTCTCTCTCTCATTAAACTGGAAAAAAATATAATAAATACAGTTAAGTAAAAAACTTTAAAAGAAAACATGAAATACATGATTACTTGGAGTAAATTAATATATAATCTGTATATATTTCTTTTAAACTAAGGACACCAAGTGAATTTTTTCATGATTTTTAAAATAATTTAGTTAAAATAAAAAATTATTATAACCAAACCTAGTGGACAGGAGTTATAACTTGTATAGACGTTGGGTTATTTTAAAATATAAATACAGTGTATTTAAAACACGTGTATTTTACATATTTCAAGCCTCTCCTCATTGAAGTATCTAAGAAGAAAAAGATTGCTCATCTTCAGTAATAACTTCTGAGGTACTAGTAATAAATATGCATACTTCACTTTGTTCACCATTCCTGATGACCTTGGATTTTATTCATGATTGCATAGTGGGAGTTAATATATAAGGAAGTTCCAGATCTTCGTGTAAATCTGGATCTAATAATCCTCTGGAGTAACCTAGCCTGTTGTGTAGTCCCTAGTAATGATCATATATAAATTTTATTTTGCCAGTAAATTATTTCATTTTCATTCTGGCTAAATTGCTACCTTTTCTGTCTCTTCAGCACATTAAAGAGGAAAAAACGTCCGAATTTCTACCCTTACCTGGAGGAACATTTAATATCTCCATCAGTGGGGGTAAGTATCTGTTGGTTTCGATTTCTGATTTTTCTTTTTTTAACCATTTAAGATACTTCCTAAGTTAGAACTGTGTTGCCACAGGTGGTGGAGGGTTAGAAACTCAGTTATCATTTAGTATATATATAATCAAAACCTTGGGAAGAGTGGTATGTTCTAGCAGCTAAACAGTCTGAAAAATACTTTTTTAACATGTATCTCAGTATATCTCCAGAGATCTTATCCATAAATTCTAATAGCCTGTGTTAAAAATTACCTCCCAGCAATCAGAAATTAGCATTGAGTTTTCTATTTGTATGTATAAAAATTGCTATGTGTAGTTTTGTTGATATTGCAGAAAACTCTGAGTTGGATGTTTTATTTCCTCGTTGCAGATATTGATGGTTTAATTACTCAGGCTTTGCTGACGGGTAATTTTGAGAGTGCCGTCGACCTTTGTTTACATGATAATCGCATGGCTGATGCCATCATACTGGCCATAGCAGGTGGACAAGAACTCTTGGCTCGAACTCAGAAAAAATATTTTGCAAAATCCCAAAGCAAAATTACCAGGGTATGTTATTTTTTAAGTAAACAAACAACAGTATGTTTATCTTTCTGATTACAAAACAAGTACTTATTATAAATAATTGAAATGCAGGAAACAATAAAAACTCATTTGTAATTTTTTTTTGGAGAGGTTTTTGCTATAGGGCTCATGCGCTTGCCAGAAAGACAGAGAGAGACAGAGAGACAGAAAGCGAGAAATCACCCCACATGGGGGATGACCACGCCACAGTCCCTTCTCCTCAATTCTCCTCTCGGGATCTTGGGCACACACACATGCGCCCAGCGTGAGTTTAAGCCGCTGGGTCCGAGACTCGAACCGCAGTTGACTACATGGGAATCCAGCAACATAACCATTACGCTAACTGCTGGTCCCTACTCATTTGTAATTCTTCAACTTGGAAATAACTGCTAGCAGTTTGGCGTGATTATCCCAATTTTGTTTTGTTTCCATATATAGTATTAAAAATTAAGAATTTTGTGTCAGCTGGTGGTGTGGTTGAGGTGACTGGATCCTGTCACATAACTGCTATGTGGTTTGAGTCCCAGACCCAGTGGCATAAAAAACACGCCAGGTTCTTATGCAATGCATGCATGCCCCAAATCCGAAAATGAGAAATGCAGGGAGAAAGGATTGTGAGGGGAGTGGTTTCTCACTTTCCTCCTCTTTCTCTCTCTCTCTTTCTCATGAGCACACACATACCCTCTTTTCTTTTTAGTTTTTGTTTTTGTTTTTGTTTTTGTTTTTTTTTTAATCTACATGTGCTTACTACAGAAAGAGAAAGAAGGAGAAAGCACCCTCTCCCAGTGGGACCGGGTCATGCTGCAGTCCCTTTTCTACTTCTCCATCCTGTTAGGGTTTGGGACATCAACACATATGTTTTTCAAGGTGTCATGGCCAGAACTTGAACTGCATGCTTCACCATGTGGAATCTGGCTGCCTTAACCACAAAGCCATGGAGCCAGCTCCCTCTCCAAAAATATTTTATTATTATTGTAGAAAGGTTTAACAGAAAATATTAAAGGTAAAAATTTATAGTCTGGTGTATATCTTTTCATACTTCTTTCTACATGTATAGAACTTATTTTTTATTTAACTTTATTATTATTATTATTATTGTTACTGTTATTTGTTTTAATTTGACCAGAGAAAGAGAAAGGGAGAAAGCAGGCTGCCAGGTCCGAGACTCAAACCATAGTCAGCCATGTGGGAGTCCAGCATATTTAACCACCATGCCACCCGCTGGCCCTGTATAAAACTTTTTTTTAACAGAAGCAGGGTCATATATGGATGTATGTGTATGTGCTTGTGTTTATAGATTTTATTGCTTAAAATATAAGCGTTTTCTGGGACCAGCAGGTGGTGTGGTGGTTAAGGCTCTGGACACTCGCACATGGCTGATCACGGTTCGAGCCCTGGACGAGGTGGCTTGCTTTCTGCCTCTCTCTTTCTCCGCCACTCCCTCCGTGTGTGTGTGTGTGTGTGTGTGTGTGTGTGTGTGTATCTCTTTCTGGTCAAATTAAAAAAAGAAATAAATAAATAAAATTAAATAAATAATTCTTAAAAATATATATATTTATATATAAGCATTTTTTTCACATCATTATGGATTCTTACAAAAATGTTTAGTTGTTCCATAATACTTTATGGTAAGGATTTATTATTTTTCTGTATTTATAGAGGATTAGGTAGTTTTCAACATTTTCTAGTACCGATAAGTATCCTTGTTTATGAAATAATAAACATCTTATAGTTAGAGGAATTTCTGGCACAGAGGTCTGGACGTTTTTAAGCCTCCTGCTTGATATTATTTTCCATGTTATAAAAAGGTAATTTTTATAGAAATTATTTTCTATAAAGGTTGTATGGGGGCCAGTAGGTGGCCTGGTGGTTAAAGCACTGGATTCCCACATAGCCAACCACAGTTTGAGTCCCGGACCCAGCGGCTTCCAAATCCCTCCAGGCATAGGGGTGTGTGTGCGTGTGTGTGCCCAAACTCCCAGGAGAATAGGGAAGGGATTGCAGTGTGACCATCCTCTCTGGGGGATGATTTCTTACTTTCCCCTCTCACGCTCTCTCTCTGTTTCTCTCCAGCAAGTGCATGCTCCCTATGGCAAAAACCATAATAAATAAATAAATAAATAAAAGGTGTGTCAGTGTGGAGTCCCACTAGCACTGGTCAGTCTACCCAGCTTTATCTTCTATCACCCTCTTTTCTTGTCTCTTAGATACATTGGCTTCCTGTCCTGTCATTTCCTTTTCTTTTCCATGTCTCTTTCTTCCCAGGACTTTGCACCAAATGTTTCCTTGGTCTGGGATGATCTGGAATGCTGCCTTTTTTTTTTTTTTTTTTAAAGTTTTTGCTATAAGACACCTGCACTTGCCAGAAAATAGAGGAAGCGAGAAATCCATCCCCTGGGGGAGAGGGTGCTGGGGATGACCACGTTGCAATCCCTTCTCCTTGATGCTCCTCTCAGGATCTTGGGCGTGCATGCACACACACACACCGTGTTTTTCAAGCTGCTGGGTCTAGGACTCAAGGTGCACTCAACCATGTGGGATCCAGCTGCCTTAACCATCACGCCACCAGCTGGACCATTTTCTCCTTCTCGATGTCGTTAATTCCTGCTTGTCCTGCAGATCACATCGGAAGTTAGGCATTCAGGCAGTGATTCCTGATCATTGAGACCACATCACCCTGTTAAATGCTCTGATAGCACCCTATGCTATTCCTTCTCAGCACTATAAAATACGTTGGTATGATTTTCTTTCCTTTCCTTTCTTTAAGGAAAAATAATACCATCTGTGATGTCATTTGGATCAAGAATATATTGTGCTTTGCTCTTGCTTTATTTGGCATGAAATACTGTGAGCGGTAGTTTTGAAAGATATGATTGATTAGCTGGGGTTAATTTTTATTAATATACTAAAGACCTAATTCTTTTGGTTTTCCTTTCCCAAGCTCATCACTGCAGTAGTGATGAAAAACTGGAAAGAAATTGTCGAGTCTTGCGATCTTAAAAATTGGAGAGAAGCTTTAGCTGCAGTTTTGACTTATGCTAAACCAGATGAATTTTCAGCCCTTTGTGGTAAGAAACAAGCTATTTAACTATAATAATGTATATGGTGTTGTATATTTTAAATAAAACTAATGACAGGTTTTATTAGAAATTTCTGTTAACTACTAGTCACAGATAAGATAAAGAAGTTCTCATTCAAATGCTTTTTTCAGGATTAAGTAACAGTACTTCTCTGTACCTATTCATTATTTTTAAAAATTACTTTATAGTGATTTTGGTTTCAGAAAGACTAGAGTTAGAATCTTACTCTGCCACTTACTATAGCTGTATGACTTAGAAAAAGTTACTTTCTGGGACCAGCTGTTAGCGTAATGGCTATATCGCTGGACTCCCCTGTAGTCGACCGTGGTTTGAGTCCCGGACCCAGTGGCTTAAACTCACGCTGGGCATGTGTGAGTGTGTGCCCAAGATCCCGAGAGGAAAATGGAGGAGAAGGGATTGCAGCATAGCCACCCCCTAGGGGGTGATTTCTCGCTTTCTATCTCTGTCTCTTTCTGGTGAGCACATGCGCCCTATAGCAAAAAAGAAAGAAGAAAGAAAGTAAGTAAGTTACGTTCTAAACCTCAGATTTATCTGTAAAATGCCACATAAGCATCTCTCACCTAATAAAATTAGCTGTGATAAAATTAACAGTTATAACATTTGAGTATAAATTATTATTTATAGGCCACTACCAAACTGGCAGCTAAGGAATAAGTAGTATTTGCAAGATGAGAAGCTTGAGGCTGTTAGCATAAGAACAAACAACTCTTTACTACTTTGAATATTATGGGACTAGCAGTTGGAATAATGGCTGTCACTGGACTCCCATGTAGTCGACCGCAGTTCGAGTCCCAGACCCACTGGTTTAAAACTCACGCCAGGCGTGTGTGCGTGCACGCCCAAGATCCCAAGAGGAGAATGGAGGAGAAGGGATTGTGGTGTGGGCATCACCCCTGGGGGGTGATTTCTCACTCTCTCTTTTTTTTTTTTTTTTTTTTTTTTTTGGAGAGGTTTTTGCTATAGGGCACATGCGCTCGCCAGACAGAGAGAGAGAGAAAGAGAGACAGAAAGCGAGAAATCACCCCCCCCCCCCGGGGGGGGGGGAGGGCCACGCCACAATCCCTTCTCCTCCATTTTCCTCTCGGGATCTTGGGCACGCACGCACACACGCCTGGCGTGAGTTTTAAGCCACCGGGTCCGGGACGCGAACCGCGGTCGACTAAGTGGGAGTCCAGCGACATAGCCATTATGCTAACTGCTGGTTCCCACCACTTCCATTCTTGTAATAAGTTTTTACTGAACGTTTAGAGTGATTTTGCTTCTCCTTGCTAGTCACTGGTTGTGAAATTTAATCTATGACCGAAAGTATTATTAAGCTGCTAATGACCTCATATATAGATTGCCTTGGTCATAATCTTATTTGATGTTTCTCTTGATTTCTAGATCTTTTGGGAACCAGGCTTGAAAGTGAAGGAGATAGCATCCTGCAGACGCAGGCATGCCTCTGCTATATTTGTGCAGGGAATGTAGAGAAACTAGTTGCATGTTGGACTAAAGCTCAAGATGGGAGCAACCCTTTGTCCCTTCAGGTCTGTATCTTTGAAACAAAGGTCCTTATTTTTTAGTGTTGTCTTTTCCCCTACTTATGATCAAGTTATGTTCTAGAAATTCATTTGTTCCAGAAGCTCATCGTGTTCACAGTACTGTTTACATGTTACAGATGTGCTTGCTGGATAGTTGTATGTGTTTACTGTTATCTTTCAAGAAGCAAACTCTGAGATGAAAGGATTGCAGCTGTTTTGTAAGATCAGTCTTGAGATTTTACAGTTTTTGGGGGGAAAGCAGTTGACAAGAAGTATGGAAACAGCCCTTAGGGATTATGTCTTTTCCTCATGCTCCTCCTTGTCTCCAGTGTCCCTGTAATCCTTGGGCAAAAGAAAGAAGCAGTGCAGGTGAAGGAGAAGAGGCACGCCCAGTACCAACAAGAATCTTTGTTTAGAGGAAAATAAAAGTAAGAGGTAAACAGACTGCCATGTAGCACCAATGCCCAAGTAAAAAAATGTGAGGACTGTTCTCAGGCACTGAACAACTGTACATTTAGATGATTTTCTAAGCATTTATTCAGCTGAGTCTTACGATATTTCAATACTTCTTTTTCTCTCTGGAAAGAGATTTTCTTAGTAGGGTCATTGTTTAAAGATCACTCTTTGGAACTAAAAATTAAATAGGAATCAAGTCTTCCCTTCTGAGTACTTCTGAGAGAAGAACACTGTTTCGCACTTCTGGATTTGTGTACTCGCAGAGGGCAGATAGGCAGCATATTCTGATGCTTTCTACCTGAAGCATAGCTCCTCACTGCTGAAAGAATTGGTGTGGAAGAGCAGCATGAGGAACTTTGAGTAAATAGCAAGCCTGGGGTCAGCCTCATGGCCTGGTGGGTAACGGTGCTGGATCCCATATAGCCAAGCACACAGTTTGATCCCAGCCACAGCAGCTTGAAAAATATACTAGGTGCACGTGTGTTGTCCAAATCCCAACAGAATGGAGAAATGGAGAAGGGGTTGCACCATGACCACACCTCATTGGAGGGATGCTTTCTCCCTGCTCTGTCTCTGTCTCTCTCATGAGTGCATGAGCCCTCTCGCAAATTAAAAAAATACATTTTTATAGCATTTATATATGTATATAGAAATTTATATTTATATGTATACTAGGTAAATATGTTTTGAGGTTATATGCTCTTGTATATGAGTCACCTGTTAGTTACATTTCAAAAACTTCATTGAAATGTATATTATGAAAAAACTGCATGACTTTCTTTTTTTTTTTTTTTTTTTTTGAGATCAAAATAAATTTGTATTTTAACTCTTTTTTCCCACAAACTTTTGGGAATTCCCTCATAATACTATTTTTATAGGATAAGTGGTACGATATTTTCACTGGTAGTTCCTTGTGTACCGGCTAGGACACGGTTTCTGCCTCCAGACGTCTGCCTGTCACTTACACTGTGGGATATTTGCCTATTCAGCTCACAAGTATTTGGCAGTTTCAGGAGGTTTAAAAGATACGTCATATCCACAAATAAGAGACTTCCTCATCTTTACAACAACTCCATACATTTCTGAAAGGGATAAATAGGTACCGTGCTTTTGGTAGGTTCTGGCAATCTTAGTAACTTCCTTTTCCCGCTTCCTCCCATACAGATGGCCTTGTCTATTTCTGTTCACTCTCTTATTTTTCTCATTTAGGATTTGATCGAGAAAGTTGTCATCCTGAGAAAAGCTGTACAACTCACCCAGGCCATGGATGCCAATTCCGTAGGGGTGCTTTTGGCTGAGAAGATGAGTCAGTATGCCAGTTTGTTGGCAGCACAGGGCAGTATTGCTGCAGCCTTGGCTTTTCTTCCAGACAACACTAACCAGGTAATTAGAATTGATCATTTTTCTTCTTCTTCTTTTTTTTTTTTTTTTTTTTTTTAAAGAATTATTTATTTTTAATTTTAATTTATTTATTCATTTACTTATTTTATTTTGACCAGAGACACACACACAGAGAGAGAGAGAGAGAAAGTGAGAAAGCAAGCCACCAGGTTCAGGACTTGAACCATGGTCAGCCATGTGGGAATGTCCAGCGCCTTAACCACCACGCCACCTGCTGGTCCCCTCCTCCATTCTTCTCTAGGTACACGCCTGGTGTGCTTTTCAACCACCAGTTGCTGTCAGCTATGTGAGAGCCCAGTGTCTGAATGCCACCTGATGGCCCCAAAATAAATGAATCATAAAATAAGTTTAGGGCCATCTCCATAGCATAGTGATTAAGGGAGCTGGATCCCACATGGATGATCACAGTTTGGATCCTACCACAGTGGCTTAAAAAAGCCTCTGGGCATATGTGCATGTGTGCCCAAAGTCCTGACAGTAATGAGGCATGGAGGAAAAGGTATTGTGAAGTGATCACACCCCACTGATAGGTCTTTTTTCCCTCTGTCTCTTGTCTCTCCCTGGCAAGCACACACACGCTCTGTTAATTAAAAAAAAAAAAGTTTAAATGACCCCTTCAAACACCTAATAAATTTATGGAAATGTATAACTGAAAAGGTAAAACAAATTTCTTGCTGAAATACTTTTAACATACTGCTTTTTCATTATTTGTTAATACTTACAGTATGTATACACATGTTTGAGAGTGCGTGTGCAAAAGTTACAGGCCTGAATTTGACATCTTTCTCTTTATTTCAAAATTTATTTTTTTAATTGGCAGAAAATGTGTACTTGCCAGGGATGGTGAGGGAGAAGTGCCTCCCAGTGTGGTGTGGTCATGCCACATTCCCTTCTCCTTCATTTCTCTGTCTTGCTGTGATTTGTGACTAGTGTGCCTTTCAAACCAGCAGGGCCAGAATTCAAACCATGGTCAGCCATGTGGGATCTGGCTCCCTTAACCACTAGAGTATGGGAGTAGCTCCTTCCTGCAGTTTTTTTCCTAGTTTGCTGTAGGGCGTGTGCACTCACTGCAGAGAGAGAAAGTACCCCCAAGGAGACCACACTGCAGTCCCTCTCCTCTACCTGCTCTCAGGATTTGGGGCATTCACACACATGCACCTGGCATGTTTTTTAAGCTGTTGGGTCCAGGACTTGAACAGCATAGTCACCCATGTGGGATCCAGCTACCATAACCTCTATGACACCAGCTGCTCCCCCATGTATTTTTTTTTTTTTTTTTTTTTAATAATTTTTATTTCTCTGGTGGCCAGCAGGTGACATAATGGTTAATGGCGCTGGACTCCCACGTGGCCAACCATGGTTCGTGTCCCGGACCTGGCGGCTTGCTTTCTCACTTTTTCTTTCTGTTTCTCTCTCTCTCTCTGTACCTCTCTGGTCAAATTAAAATAAATAAATAGATAAATAAAATACAGTTAAATAAAAGAATTCTTTTCAAAAATAATTTTTATTTCTTTCTTTTTTTTTTTTTTTTTTTTTTTTTTTTTTGAGAAGTTTTTCGCTATAGGGCGCGTGCGCTCGCCAGACAGACAGAGAGAGACATAGAGACAGAAAGCGAGAAATCACCCCCCAGGGGGGATGGTCACGCCGCAATCCCTTCTCCTCCATTCTCCTCTCGGGATCTTGGGCACGCACGCACACGCGCCCGGCGTGAGTTGTAAGCCACCGGGTCCGAGACGCGAACCGCGGTCGACTATGTGGGAGTCCAGCGACATAGCCATTACGCTAACTGCTGGTTCCCAAAAATAATTTTTATTTCTAAGAGCACCATTCATTGTCTTTTATCACGATCTTTAGCAGTTTATTCTCTCTTTTTTTTTTTTTTTGGAGAGGTTTTTTCGCTATAGGGCGCGTGCGCTCGCCAGACAGATAGAGAGAGACATAGAGACAGAAAGCGAGAAATCACCCCCCAGGGGGATGGTCACGCCGCAATCCCTTCTCCTCCATTCTCCTCTCGGGATCTTGGGCACGCACGCACACGCGCCCGGCGTGAGTTGTAAGCCACCGGGTCCAGGACGCGAACCGCGGTCGACTACGTGGGAGTCCAGCGACACAGCCATTACGCTAACTGCCGGTTCCCCAGTTTATTCTCTTTTAAGGCCCTTTTAAATTGTATTTTTTTTTAATAATTTTTTTATTTAACTTTATTTATTTATTTATTTTAGAGTGACAGAGAGAGAGAGAAAGTAAAAAGGCAATCTGCCAGGTCTAGGACTTGAACCACAGTCAGCCTTGTAGGAGCTCAGTGCCCTTAACCACTACACTACCTGCTGGCCCCTAAGTTGTATTTTTTAAAATGGTTTTGTGATTCATGAGTGTAACTTAACCAGAAGACAGTAACAAAATAGAAATGGTTACAGTGACATTGATCTTTCATACTCACCGTGAATATGAAATTCATAATTCAAATCCCCACCTCAATTAAATTACAGCTTGCCCATTTTGGACCTTTGGTGCCCAGTCTTAAGTATTAGAAATCGTGATGTCACATCCTCGAATGTCAGAGACTATTGTATGCATGTGGAAGAAGGGCTCTCCTGAGTGGTCGGTGGTCTTCAGGCAGTGTGCATACTGTGAGGTCATTAAGTAGACTCACCATTCCCTCTCATTGTTTCCTACAGCCGGACATCGTACAGCTTCGTGATAGACTTTGTCGAGCACAAGGAGAGCCTGGACCGGGACCAGAATCAACCAAGATTCCTTACGAGAGGCAGCAGCTGCCCAAGGGCAGGCCTGGACCAGTTGCTGGCCACCCACAGATGCCAAGAGTGCAAACTCAACAATATTATCCCCATGTGAGTGATATGTCTCAGGTGAAGTAGGAACATTTATGTATGTCTGTTAATTGGGTGGTTTTGGTTGCTTGGGTCAGACAATGTCTCTGATGTAGAAAAACTAGACAGTACATTTTTTTTTAATTATTTTATTTTATTTTATTATTTTTTAATTTGATCAGAGAGAGACAGGGAGAGAGAGGTGGACTGTGAGAAAGCAAGCCACCAGGTCCAAGACTAAATCGTGGTCAACCATGTGGGAGTCCAGACGCCTTAACCACCACGCCACCTGTCAGCCCCGACAGTACATTGTTTTAGTAGTTCTACTTTCTAAATTTTTTTAAAGAATTACTTTATTAATTTTATTTATTGTTACTATTTTTTAATTTGACCAGAGAGAGAGAGAGAGAGAGAGAGGATGGGCGTTAGTAAAAAAGCAAGCCACCAGGTCCAGGACTCAAACCGTAGTCAGCCATGTGGGGGTCTAGCACCTTAACTGCAACACCATCTGCCAGCCCCTACTTTCTAAATTTTTTTTTTTTTTCAGAGGTTTTTGCTATAGGGCATGTGCGCTTGCCAGCCAGAAAGACAGAGAGAGACAGAGAGACAGAAAGCGAGAAATCACCCCCCAGGGGGGATGGCCACGCTGCAATCCCTTCTCCTCCATTCTCCTCTCGGGATCTTGGGCACACACACACGCACCCAGAGTGAGTTCAAGCCGCTGGATCCGGGACTTGTACCATGGTCGACTACATGGGAGTCCAGCAACATAGCCATTACGCTAACTGCTGGTCCCCTCTAAATTCTTTATAGCAGTATTTCTGATCTGTTTTTTGAACTCATTCCTTTAATCTGGTGACATATAGTCTATGCATATACAAGGGTTCGTTCTTGTTTCCCTATTACTGAGACTTTCCTTACACATGTATATCTGTTCTTGAATCTTCTGTTGGATCTAACAGCTGTAAGGAAGTAGCAGGAACAATCTTGCCAGTGATTGGCCTTTTTTGGGCGAGGGGGTGTAGAGATTTTTGTCTTACTCTCCAGAGAGAGAGAGAGACAGAGACAGTGAGAGGAAAAGTGAGAAATCACACACCCCCCCCCCCCCCCCCGGGAGATGGCCATGACACAATCCCTTCTCCTCCATTCTCTCAGGACTTCGGGCATACACGCACATGTGCCCTGTGCATTTCAAGCCACCAGGTTCAGGAATCAAAAAGCAGTTGGCCATGTGGGCATCCAGTGACGTACTGCTACACCATCTGCTGGCTCATGACTTGCCGTTTTTAACTTCATAAAATGTTTTTAGAAAAGAGTCTTTTTTGAGTATTATTTTCTGAATTATTAGTATAGATTTACATGTATCTACATGTAAAGGGTATCCAGGATACAACTTTTCTTTCGTATATTTGACTGTTAAAGAAAAACAAATGACTAAAGGTTTAGGAAATCGTAGGTCATGGAGAAAATGAAAAGTCTTGACCATTTTTATTTAATTTTACTTATTTGCTTTTTTAAAATTACCAAATGTTTGGTGACATAAATGTGTCTTCTTATTGCCTTTTACTATTTCACGTAAAAAACTTATTGATACATTTCCAAACCAGTAGGTAATCCTCATGTCCTTAAATGAAAATATTTTTTCCTTAAGTAATAATGGTCTTGGTTAGTGTCAAAATCAACAAATACTCTACTTATTTCAAAACAGAGCACGTTGCTGATAGGACTGACGGGCTCTTTTTTTTTTTTTAATATTTTATTATAATAGAAGTAAATATAAGATTGTAAAAAGCTAAAAAACTCATACTATTGTCGGTTGTACTTTTGGTTGATACTTAATCAGCATAATTTACATTTGGATACAACTTAATTAGAAAAATTTTTTTCATTCATTTAGAATTTCATTCACTTAGATTTATTGAGACCCTACGATGAGTACTTAGCATTGTTCTAGCCATCCAGGTATGTTGTTGAGCAAAAAGAGACTAAGTTCCCCATTTCATGGAGATTAAACTGGCTTTAGAGAGTCAATGACAGGGACCGGCAGGTGGTGTAGTGGTTTCGTCCCTAGACTTCCATTGGCTGACCATGGTTGGAGTCCTGGTCCCAGTGGCTTCAAACTCATGCCAGGTGTGTGTGTGTTTGTGACCGAGATCCCAGGAGGAGAACAGAGGAAAAGGGATTGTGGCACTTTCCTTCTCACTGTCTCCACCCCACCACCCACCCTAAGGCAAAAACCTCTGAGGAAAAAAAGGCTGTGACTTACATGGGGCAGATCAGATAATGACCAGGAAACTGGAGAGGCAGAGATGTCAAGTTTTAAGACACAGGGCATTAACTTCTCAGCACTTCCTGACTAGTTAATGGCCAAGCTGGGATTAGAACTCTGAAGCACCTGCTGGTAGACCAGGCTGTCTCAAAGGGTGCTGAATCAAGGCAAGCTCCACCTTGGAAGAGGAGAGTATTTATTCTCTGTGAGCCTCGGTTTCTGTTTTTCTGGGATGAGCTTATTAAAAAGGTTGAAAGACTTTGTTTTTCTTTGATTTACCAAGCTCATATTTTAAGAAAAGTACAACAAATTGATCATGAATAAAATAGTGATTTTTCTTGATTTCTTAGGAAATGCCAAATTAATGAGGATAGGGACTTGTTTTAAAGCAATATTACAAGCAGGGGTAAAGGGATAAAATGGAGACCCAATCAGTAGGCATTCCACTCCCATTTCAGCTGGCACAGCTTTTGCTTTGTATTTGTTTATGTGTGTGAGAGTTTCTAGCAAGATTTTTCTTTTTCTTTTTTTTTTAAGAGGTTTTTGCTGTAGGGCAGGTGCACTCGCCAGAGAGACAGAGACCGAAAATGAGAAATCACCCTCCAGGGGTGATGGCCACACCACAATCCCTTCTCCTCCATTCTCCTCTCTGGATCTTGGGCATGCACGCACAAGCACCCGGCATGAGTTTAAGCCACCGGGTCCAGGACTCAAACCGCGGTCAACTACATGGGAGTTCAGCAACATAGCCATTACACTAACTGCTGGTCCCTCTACCGAGATTTCTCGACAAACCGAATTTCGATGGTTTAAAAAATATATATATGTGAAAATTAAAAACCACTAAACTTGCCGGCTCCAGAGTAAGCAATATGGTGTAGTATAGAAAACCCTGACCTGGGAATCAAGAGTCCTGGAATCAGTCCTCGCTTGATCACAGTGAGTTATGTGGACATTGGCAAGCCCCTTCACTTCTCTGAACCTTGTTTTCTCAGTGGTAAAGGGTGGGGAATCTGAGGGGATGATCTTTAATATTCAATTCCAGTATTTTGTGAGTGATTTTTTTTTCATGAGCCTTGTATGGGACTAATAGGATTTTTGTGGCCCTAACGAAATCTAGAAATGAGAGCTTAAATAATATCTTTGCAAATTAATAGTAGCATGAATATTATTAGTGCTTCTGATTTACCCTTTTACTCAGTTACCCTTTTTTGCAATGTCTTTCCTTCCCTACTTACAGGACCTCATCTTCCCTGCCTATTCCTGATGCTTGAATGCCGTTGTTCTTGTGGTTTGATTTAGGTTTTCATATTGATTTTTTTTTTTCCCTCTGCTTCTTTACCATTTTTTTTTTTTTTGACTGTTTTCCTTTTGGAATCCCAGCCACCCTGAAAGCAATCACCTGCCTAATATGTTACCTTGCTGCTCTTACTTTTTTGGCTTTGCATCTTGGCTATTAATTTTTTTTCCCGCCTTATTCTTCTTTTAACATTTTTATTTTTTATTTTCTGTGATTGGTGTTTCTTTGTTCAATTCAGGTTAGAATTGCCCCTACTGTCACTACCTGGAGTAACAAAACTCCTACTGCCCTTCCCAGCCATCCACCTGCAGCCTCTCCCTCTGACACACAGGTATATCCTTCATTATTCCTCTCTGAGCAAGACTTTGCTCACCTAAGTACTTATAGTTATATGTTCTTTACCGCTCCCTCAAGTTCCCCCACCCCACCCTATCCCATCCATCTCTGCCTGCTCATTGCATTTTAATGCTTTTAGGATGCAAGAAGCTTTTTTTAGCACAGTTAATTTCCTTCCTTATCCCACCTTTTCTTTTTTTTTTTTTAGTTATAAATTGACTTGAACTAGAAAAAAACATCAACCAAGGTTCTAACAAAGGTTTAAATCTGATTTCACTGAAGATATTTTTTGTCCTTTTTTTTTTTTTTTTTTTTTTTGTCCTTTTTTAGCATCGCAGAAATTGAAGACACATGAAAGTATGAAAGTTCCCTTTATGGCACTTATATTTCCAGAGTATGGAGTAGTGGATGGAAATTAGTAGAGGTGGAAAATCCTGGTGACCTATAAATATGATCAGCACAGTTTTATGAGGATGTTAGCATCTATTGCCGTTCATTCCAATTATTACTTTGGGCTTGTCTGATCTTTAAATCATTCAGAATGTGTTGCACAAAAAATGTGGTGTTTTGAGGAAGATAGAATATGCAAAATGCAGTCTGTCTTATGCAGTCAAGTTTTTTTTTTTTTTTTTAAATAAACAGAATTTCATTTCAGAGATTATAAGTCCATCTGGTAAGATTGTTAGTTCCAAATCTAATCCTCCTTTTTTTACCATATTCTCATTTCCTAGGGAGAAAATCCTCCACCTCCAGGTTTCCTAATGCACGGGAATGTTAACCCAAATGCTGCTGCCCAGCCTCCCACACCTCCAGGCCATGTACACACCCAGGTACCACCTTATCCACAGCCACAGCGTAAGTCCTGCAACCCCGATGGCCTTTATAGCCACACAGCTTAGCCAGTGTAATAACCATTTACCTTTGCCTCTCCAAAACCGTGGCCAAATCAATTTGACAAAGTAAGAATCAAGCTACATGGGACACGAGTCCCTGCTGTAGAGAAATACGGTCTCCCTGATAGAGTCCTGAATCAGCGTGCTAAGAATTACCTCCGTGTTGCTCTGCTCAGAGCAGTTGGCTTTTGTTCCTGAGCCATGACTTAGGACTTGCTAAAGAGAGAGTCCCGTGATTTTTCTATTTAAAATAGAGAATTTTAGAAATTATTTGGTATATGTCCTTTTTTATTTTTCAAGCAATATAACACAAATTACTTTTGAAAAGTGGTCCCAAGGGGCACGTGTGGTTGTTTTTCTGTCTTATTCGGTTATTTATTTACATACAGTAGGTTTTGTTTTCTAGAGTAGTTTTAAGGTCCACATCAAAATTCAGCTGAAAATTCAAAGTTCTAACATATATACAACTTTATCCACTGGCCGCATCCCACACCACAGTAGTATATTAGTTGCAGTCAGTGAACCTACATTGATGCCTCATTATCATCCAAAGTCACATATAAGTGTATATTCCAAATGTACAATCTATGAGTTTCAACCTTTGTCCACCTTCCATTTGTTGTTTTTTTTTTTTTTTAAGAAAGTAGTTGCACTTGGAAAGCAAAAGATCACCACCATTTCAAAATATTAATTAAGAACAGAAAGAAATAAAATCTCAAAGTGGGAAATTGTAAGACTAAGCCACCATTACAAATACAAGAGGCCATTGCTTAGTAAGAACTAATTTTAATATGAATACAAATGTGATCCAAGCTTTCACTTGGGTGCTCACTGCAAGTGCTGTCCCCAGAGTGCTGATTAGAAACAGGCACAGTTCCACTCGGTTGTCTCTGTAGAGCTTTGTACCCATGCTCAATCTTGCAGGACGTGTTGGCGTTAAGAGCACACTCATCTTAGATCTTCGAATTAAAACATCAGCTGGCTGCCTTACCTGATTGGTTATTTACCAGTTATCTACTGTATTTAAAATACCACATAATCCTAGTTTTGTCAGAGTTCATAGAGAGTTAACTCTTAATCAACCTAGACCTGTGCTCAAAACTCAGAAGTCGAGAAGCTGATGATTTTACTAGATATTACGAAAGCTCTTTATTTCATAAAATGTAGTACTCTCCTGTAGTTCCTGTGTTTTGTTTTACTCTCTTCTTTTATTTTGTCAGAGGGAACTTATGTTTGCCAGAGGAGAGGAGAATGCACCCCCACTTCCTGGGAGTGCTCACACCACAATCTCTTCTCCTCTATTTCTTTCTCCTTTCAGAATTTTGGGTACATGTACACATGCATTTGGTGTGCTTTTCAAGCCCCCAGGTCTAGGACTTGAACTGCATTATTGGCCCTGTGGAATCTGGCTCATTTAACCACTAGGCCACAGGCTGTCCCCCCTCCCCCCATAGTTATGGGGAGAGAGGTCTTGGTCTGCTTCCAAATTCCATATAACTTGTACTGTAAAAAGATGTGTTTCAGATATATCCCTCCTACACAGGTTCATCTGCTGGTTAGTAGGTATCACGGCAGTCTTCACAGAAAAGTATCAGTGTCATTCTTGTAGCTCTTAGGGTTAATGATGGAATTTTTAAAAATAATTATTTTATTTAACTTTATTTACTTAATTTATTTTTAATTTGGCCACAGAGGGACAGAGTGAGTGAGAGAGAGAAAGCGAGAAAGCAAGCCACTAGGTCCGGGACTCGAACCATGGTCGGCTACATGGGATTTCAGTGCCCTTAACCACCATGCCACCTACCAGCCCCAGTGATTAAAAATTTTCACAACTAGCGGCAATCTAGGATGGCCATTTTCAACTATTAGATCTAATGACTTTAATATATTTAGGACATGGGAGCCTCCAAAGCATAGCATGTTATTGGCATTAGTTTGTGGGTGTACCTCATTATTATAAGAATGATTAAAGTCATTTCCATAGGATGAGATAATTTTCTGTTTATTTTTCTCTTGTTTGAATAAACGTGAAACTAATTACCATTTCTGTTTCTTCTCCTTGGTGTAGTTTATCAACAAGCCCAGCAGTATTCCTTCGGATCAGGGGGGTCAGCCATGTACCGACCTCAGCAGCCTGTTGCTCCTCCTGCTTCAACCGCTTACCCTAACACCCCTTACATACCTCCCTCTTCCTCCTATTCTGGGCAGTCTCAGCTGTACCCAGCACAGCACCAAACCTCACCTACCTCCAGCTCTGCTGCTTCTCTCCCTCCTCCTCCTCCCCCTGGAGCATCCTTCCAGCATGGCGGACCAGGAGCTCCACCATCATCTTCAGCTTATGCGCTGCCTCCTGGAACAACAGGTACACTGCCTGCTGCCAGTGAGCTGCCTGCATCCCAGAGAACAGGTCTGCGCTTGAAGGGGGTTTTGTTCGGCTCTCTCAGTTTTTTCATGAACAGATGGGTGGATGAAGGGATGTTATTTCTAACTGTAAACTGAGTAGTGTGAGGCATTGACTGAGTTTTTAGTAACAAATTCTAAAACTATTTCTAAAAGCATGATTTTGTTTTTCCCCACAATAAACTTCAGTTGCTAAATGATGAAAGCTTTAGAGCTTCAAAAGGGTAGGAGTGTATAATCTGCCATTGAGCTTAAAATAAGTGATAAGAAATTAATTAGCAAGATAAGTGGTGGTTGGGATCAGATTTAGATGACACATTTCTTTACTTGAGCAAAAAAGTATGTCCTGTGTTTTTTTTTCCTTAGGTGAAAGAGGTAGCATGCACTCAATCAGTTTCTACTTAAAACGTGGCACAGGGAAGTAGGGAAGGGAACCAGGTTTATTGAGTTAATGTTGGACATATTTGATATATTTTCTCATGTAAGTCACAACCTTGAGAAGTAGGAACAGTTCTTTTTTAAAACAATTGTAGATGAGGAAACTGAGTTATATATTGTTCTCAGGATCACACCGTGGTAATCCCCAAGTTGAGGTGCAAACCCTGGTCTCTTGGTCTTCAAAGGCCATGTTCATTCTTCTGCACCAGATAGTCTAGTCCGGATGTGATCAGTAGAAAGCCCACAGCATAGAAATTACAAAGGTCATTTAGCAACCCTGTTCTGGGTGTTTGCTACTTTTAATCTACACTAAATTATTTGCCTGGGTATTTTTTTTCCCCTAAAGTAGTGTATTTGGTCAAGAGATTAGTCTTTTTCTACATACAAAGTAACAAAATATTCTAACCTGGCTGAAAAGCAGTAGCTGTAATAATATGTAGACGCAGATGAAGCTAGTTGTCGGCATGCGCCTTGCTGGCTGCCTCGTTACCTCTTGCATGTGACCAGTCTCTTTACAGTAACAGCTTTAGCATGTCTTATTTTTGTATTTCCTAAAAATTTTGTTTGGGTTTATATAAATAATTGTGACTGAAAATTCCGTCTTTGTTCTAATGTGTCTCAGATCGTGATTTTGTTCATGTTTTAAAAATTCCAGTTGTCCAGTGGATATTACCAATTTGCAAGCTTTCTTCTAATGAACTACAAAATTATGTGCACAGGGCACAGAGAAAGTAATGTTAATAAATCAGCAAAGCACTCATTTAGTAAATTCCTAGTAAGTACCTGTTGAGACTGGGATCAGAATAATCCCAGACCAAGATGGGGCACCTAAAAGGACAGAACAGGCTAGTGAACAACAAAGAGCTTTGTTATCGGTTGGAACATAAAATCTTGGAGAGCCTTAAGTGCCAGGGCAAGGAGTTTATCCTTTATACAGTAAGAAAAAAGGTTCTAGTCAAGGAGTTCGACCTGCTGAGTGATATAGTCAAAGTGGTGCTTACTGAAGACTGGTCAGGAGGTGGCCTTACCGAATACATTGTGGACAGCATGGCAGATCAGAGGCAAGGGAATTAGGCTTTTCCTCATCCTAGTGTGAAGCAGCACAGCCTTTGTCATGATAATCCAGCAGCATCTCCATGGTGGTAACACAGAACAGCAAGAAACTACCCCTGTTTGACCACCTAGAATAAGTGGGATACTTTTTAAAC
The DNA here is from genome assembly GCA_026018925.1 of Tupaia tana. Taxonomy (NCBI): domain Eukaryota; kingdom Metazoa; phylum Chordata; class Mammalia; order Scandentia; family Tupaiidae; genus Tupaia; species Tupaia tana. Next base: position 22,438,507 of record JAKSZU010000017.1, read on the forward strand.
ATTTACAGGTTTGTGGTTTTTGTTTTGGGAGTTTTGGGTTTTGTTTTTATTTTTTAGAGGTTTTTGCTATAGGGCACGTGCATGCACCAGAAAGATAGACAGAGAGACAAAAAGCGAGAAATAACCCCCTGGGGGGATGGCCACACTGCGATCCCTTCTCCTCCATTTTCCTCTCGGGATCTTGGGCACACAAGCACACACTCCCGGTGTGAGTTTAAGCCACTGGATCTGGGACTCGAACCGTGGTCGACTACATGGGAATCCAGCGATGTAGCCATTATGCCATCTGCTGGTCCCCATTTACAGTTTTTTAAATCCCTGGTTTCATGTGTGCTTATTTCTAAGGGAGAGCACTTTCAAATGAAGGCCTCAGAATTTTATTCAGAAACCACAGTTGGCTATGTGAGATCCACCCTTAACCAGCAGACTCCAGAGTCAACTCTAAAGTCATACTTTAATTCTGTTTTTCATGAACTTTTTGACATCCGTTTATGTATGAAAGTTGTTATTATGATAAAATGTAGATAGTAAAATGTACCATTTTGACCACTTTTAAGTGTAAAGTTCAGTGACATTAAGTATATTCACATAGTGCTACAATCACCACTTTCCATCTGTAGAACTTTATCACCCCAAACTTAATCTCTGTTTCAGTATTAAATGGTAACACCCCATGCCCCTGAGCCTCCAATAACCACTTTCTACATATTTGAATACTCCAGGTACCTCATCTTACTGGAATTAAGTGGTATTTGTCCTTTTATGTCTGACTGGTTTTATCTATCTATCTATCTATCTATCTTATTTTATTTTGGAGAGATTTTTGCTATGGGGTGTTGTGTGCTTGCTGGAGAGATAGAGAGAGACAGAAAGCAAGAAATCACCCTCCCAATGGGGATTGCCACACCGCAACCCCTTCTCCTCCATTCTCCTCTTTGGAATTTTGGGCATGCACGCGCACGTGCCCAATATGAGTTTTAAGCTGCCAGGTCCAGGACTCAAACCGCGATTGACTATGTGGGAATCCAGCAATGTAACCATTAATGCCATCTGCTGGTCCCTACGTCTGACTGACTTTACATGGCATAATGTCTTCAAGGTTCATCCATGTAGTTGCATATATCAGAATTTCTTTCCTCATTAATGCTGAGTAATGTGCTGTTGTATGTACATACTGCCTTTGGTTTATCCACTCATTCTTGGGGGAAGGGATTTGATTATTCTACAGCTTTGATCTTCTGTTCACCAGACTTCCCTCCCTCGAGTTACTCAGACTATTCACTCCGTTCTCCAGTTTTACTTCTAACTCTTGTATTTGATTTCACTATGACTTTGGTGACATTTTACCAAGGGATTATACAAAAGTTGCTCCATGGACTTCTTTGTGCTACTGATATTGAATAGTTTGTGAAATCAGGATACCCTCTAGGCGTGAAGATTCCAGGCTTAAGTCACTGCAACAAGAGGTTAGAGGAAAGACAGTCCTCATCATCCTACCTTGGTCTCATGGGGCAGGGAGAGAGGGCATGTTGCTGAGACCACTCTCTGAAAAAAGAGAGCCAAGCCCAAGGTAGTTCTAGTTCTTTTAAGTTTGTAATACACTAGCCCCTTCAGACCAGAAAACTAGAGTCTAACACTAGAGTGTGTTAGCAGTTGAAAGCCAACTAAGTCCTCTGTTGTTAGCCAGGTATGAGGGCTCCACAGGCAGTTACAAACTCCGGAGTTACAACGTCGTATCTTGCACGGGTAGTTAGATTGTAAGCTTATAAAGTCATCATTTCAGGTCCAAATGGAAAACACTTATAGTCAGTTATCCACTATCACTCTTCTTTTCAGTTAAACCCTACATGAAGAAGTTGGTTGGCATGGTTCAGGAGCAATATTGTATGAAAAACATCTGTCAGTAAACACTAGACGCACATTCCACACAGTGAGATTTTAAACTGTGGGATTACCTCTCCCACCTCACAGTTTAGGGCGTGTGCTTGAGTAGAGCTCAGATTGAATTGCACCGTGTTAACTGCTGTATTCTCTCAGTTGCTTCCTCGCCAAGTGAAAATAGTGACTTCACAGAAGTGTGTATAATGGACCTTCATGGCATACTTTTGATTGAGACTGGGCCTGGCCTGGCACTAAATATTTGATGCTTGAGATTGCTGTGTGTTTGTCAATCTGTTTCTCTCTTTTCCGCTGCTAGAAATTTCAGTTCTCTTACAAGAAACAGTAATTTCCAGGAAACTTGGGCTAAGTCTGCAAATCTCAATAGTCTTACAGAGAGGACCATCTGAGTCGGGTGTATATCTTTGGGCCTATTCTCAGTTACACTCATTTTTGATGTAAAACCAGGAATTAAGGTTTCTCCAGAATGTAGACCATTGGTGCCTTCCAACTCCAGCAGTGAAAAGTGGCCACACCATACTAAGAGTGCCAGGCATGTTTGTCTTCTCAAATGCAGTACGGAACTTTTCAGGGCCGTGTAGAAGTCCTCTTGTTTTTCTTTAATTCCACACTGCTTAAAGAGTGTTGGACTAGCAGCAATGACGCCACCTGGGAGCTGGCAGGAAGGATAGCATCTCTGCCCTGTCACTGTACCTAATGGACTAAAACCTGCATTTAACAAGATCCTTGGCTAGTTTGGATTCACAACTTTGAGTAATACCAAAAAAGATACATTGGGATAATATGTCAGGAAGTTCTATCTCCTGTGATATTACTGAGCGTCATTGGTCAGATAGTAGAAAAAAATAATAATCCAGGCAAACAATTTGGGAAATAGTGTTATTTTAAATAGGAAGAGATGACATTTTCTTTTTTTAAAAGGATTATTTTTATTTACCTTTATTATTTATTTATTTAAATTTGACCAGAAAAGGACAGAGAGAGAGAAAGAGAGAGGGAAAGTGAGGAAGCAAGCCACCAGGTCTGGGACTCGAACCATGGTTGGCCATGTGAGAGTCCAGCGTCCTTAACCACCATGCCACCTGCCGGTCCAAAGATAAAATTTTCTTAAAAAGAAACAGGTAATACAAGAAAAGAAAAAAGTAATCTGTAAGAATTCATTAAATCTGACACACCTTAAGTGAATTCACTTTACTCCAAAACTGATTACTTTCTTAATTAGATAGAAGATATTTCATATGACCTGGTTAAAAAGTAAGTTTTATTTTCTTTTTTTTGAAGAGATTTTTTTTTGCTATAGGGCGCGTGTGCTCGCCAGAAAGACAGAGAGAGACAAAGAGACAGAAAGCGGGAAATCACCCCCCAGGGGGGATGACCACACCACAATCCCTTCTCCTCCATTCTCCTCTCAGGATCTTGGGCACGCACGCACACGCGCCTGGCGTGAGTTTAAGCCACGGGGTCCGGGACGCGAACCGCAGTCAACTACATGGGAGTCCAGTGACATAGCCATTACGCTAACTGCTGGTCCCATAAGTTTTATTTTCTTATACAGTTAGTTTCTCTTCCTGGAGGTTGATAGAGGGAGAAGAAATGATTATAAAAGGAGAAATAGAGTTTACAATGTCTTTGGTAATACTATTTAAATCACTTTCATATTTTGTCTACAGAAATTCAGTTTATCCAAGACCAGGCACCTATGTTGGAAGGTGAATTGGTTATAAAATGTATCTTTGGAAATCTTTGAATCTGAATACAATCAATGTACATTAGCAATAAGGCATGGGAACTTCCAACATGATGATACCTTATATCTGATCAGTATTATCTTTTTGTTTGACTTCTTAATTGAATCAAATTTTAGAGCTGATTGAATTTTAGAACATGATGACAGAAATAGCTTTAAATCATAAAATCAGTCTACAGTATATAGACCTAATGATAACTGTACCAAGATTGTCTTAGATTTGGATGAGACTAGAAGGTGGTGGGAGAATTGAGGATGATTATTATACCTGTGACCAGAAATTTTAAATTTTGGTAAGATATAGCAGCATATGATTAATGTATTACAATTACCTTGAGTGCTTGGAGCCTTACTGGCATTCTATCTGCTAATAAAATTGTAGGAAATTAATTCTATCTTAAAAATCAAGGCAAATGAATATGGAGTGGTTGGGAGAAAATTCGTATTTTAAAAAGTTTTTGTGACATTCATGAATCACAGAATCTCTGGCTTGCTTAGTAACTTTGTTGTGATTTACTATTGTATATATCAGTTTAAAATGTTGAAAAATATTTAATATATTTCAAGGGGAATAATCTTTTTTCTCTGAATGTACACACACGAAAATTTCTTAAGCAAGTATCTGGTACCCTAAAGAAGATAACAAAACTCATACTTAGTGAAATGTAAAAATAATTTATTACAATCTAGAAATTATCCTATCTTATTTCCAGTCTGTTTATTTATTTCTTTATTTGCATTAAGATATTTAATGAGTTCTGTTATTGATATCCACTTTTCACTTTGAGATAAGGGGTTTCTTTTGTGTAGGGGGAAGTCATTTTGTTGGTGACATTAATAGAAAACCTTAGCTCAGGTATTTGGATGTCCTTTTCACCTTTATAAGTAATTTGTAAGGCATAGAGAATAAAAATTACTGGTGCTAGGTAGTTAGGCTCTATTTGTTATTTTTTAAATAATTATGTATTTGATTTTTGTTGATTTATTTTCAAGTCACCAGAGAGAGGCACAGAGGGAGAGGGAAAGTGTGAGAAAGCAAGCCACCGGGTCCAGGACTTAAAATGCGATAGGCCATGTGGGAGTCCAACATCTTTACTACCAGGCCATCTGCTGGCCCTGGGCTCTGCTATTTTAAGTGTTTCTTCCATGTTTATCAGTTATGGCTGATTTGCTTATGTTAAATTGCTCTATTGTCAAATAGATTGCCACAACCACGATTCTTGAATGCTGACTGGATGGAAGCTTTTTTTTTTAATTGCCAGCAGGCATATGCAGTCACCAGAGACGGTGAAAGTGCCCCCAGTGGGCATGGTGATGCCACAATCTTGTTTTCCTTTATTTTACATCAGGCTGGAATTGTGGGCATACCTGCAAATACACCTAGGCATGTTTTTCAAGCCAATGGGGCTGCATTTGAAATGCAGTTTAGCCGAGAAAAATATGGCTTCTTAAGCAAAAGACTTAACTGTTTTATGCTATAGGGCCAGCCCCAGAAACTTTTTTTTTTTTTTTTTTTTTAGCAAACTTGATGGTTTATTCTTTTTTTTCTTTATTAAGCAAATAATAAACTGATCTTTGAAGACTATATACCAGTATAGAGGTTATATACCAATATAGACATTAAGACTTCACTGTCCTTAAATTCAGCACAACTCCAACTTTTAATGGAAATAATGTCTGGGAATCTTGCCTCTTCAGCTGAGGCCTGGCCTGTTAATATTTATTAGAGGAATATGTTGGTGAATTCAGGGCTACCTGGCCATCCCCACAGCTCAGCCAGTGACAGTAATCTCAGGGTTAAGACAGAATTTCAAAGTATTCAAAGTATTCTATTTTGTTTATTTCCTTTCAGAATTCTAAAGGAAAATGTTCTCTATTACTTATTATAGGTCCTCAGAATGGTTGGAATGATCCTCCAGCTTTGAACAGAGTACCCAAGAAGAAGAAGGTACTAGAAAAATGTGTCCATTCTGTGACCTACAGATGCTATGTTCACTCCATAGGCACTTGAAGCACCCCCTACTTCTCTGATTCTTTTAAAGGCAAAATCTTATTGATTAATACATCTAAAGAATATTTCAACATGCATCTTCTAATCCAGGGGGAGAGAAAGAGAGTAAAGTAGAAAACAATATCATCAAAACCTTATTCTGATAATGATACTATAAATTAATGTCCTATTAGAAGGCAAAATATAAATTTGCAGCAGGCTTCCTTTGAAAAGCAAGAAACAAAATTTCAGGCTTCACAAATCTTTTTTTTTCTTTTAAGAATAATTTATTACATTTTATTTGTTATTATTATTATTATTTTGGAGAGGTTTTTGCTATAGAACACGTGTACTTACCAGAAAAAGAGAGAGAGACAGAAAGCGAGAAATCCCCCCAGGGGGATGGCCACGCCACAATCCCTTCTCCATCCTCTTCTTGATATCTTGGGCACACACGCACACGCACCTGGCGTGAGTTTAAGCCACTGGGTCTGGAACTCGAACCACAGTTGACTACACGGGAGTCTAGCAACATAGTCATTACACCAACTGCTGGTCCCATTATTTTTTTTTTTTTTGGTAGAGGTTTTTGCTATAGGGCGCGTGCGCTCACCAGACAGACAGAGACAGAAAGATAGAAAGCGAGAAATCACCCCCCAGAGGGGATGGCCATGCCGCAATCCCTTCTCCTCCATTCTCCTCTCGGGATCTTGGGCACGCACGCACACGCGCCCGGCGTGAGTTTAAGCCACCGGGTCCGGGACTCAAACCGTGGTCGACTGCATGGGAGTCCAGCGACATAGCCGTTACGCTAACTGCTGGTCCCAGTCCCATTATTTTTTAATTTGACCAGAGAGAGACAAAAAGAGAAGGAAAGTGAGAAAGCAGGCCACCAGGTCCAGGATTCAAATCACGGTTGACCATGTAGGAGTCCAGCACCCCACCCACCATGCCACATGTCGGGCCCTTCACAAATAATTTTCATTACAGTAATCATGGTAATTATATTTTGGACTTTTTGTCTATCACATATAATATGAAGGAAGAAATAGCTTTACAACTGAACATTGTTTACATGTCAATAATTGTTGTGAACTGTTAGAGTATGAAATAAGATTCTTCTTTCTTTCCATGCCATTTTCTACTTTCTTTTTTTAGGTGACTCACTTCCTCCAAATATAGTGATGAAATAAAACTGGGAAACATTAAATGAGCAAAGGAACCCAAAATCAGAAATAATCTACTATTTTTAGTGTGATAATGTTGCCAAGTAATATCTACTTATTTTTCTTGGAAAGGGTATTAACATCTACCTCACATTAAATACACATAAAACTTTGCACATCTGATATCAGTATTGCTAGATGTAGTTCTATAGATTTTGACATCAGCTTTCAAAACTACCATGGTTTTGGTTGCGCTTTATTGGGGGTAAGTGTGAGAGGGCAAGGTGAGACTGAGGGGTCCAGGTTTGAGCTCCCATTCTTAGACAGATTATCTTTATTTTTATGCTCTAGAATTCTGGATAAAATTACATTAAAAAAAAAATGTACTGCTACTGTTGGAAATTTCATAAAATGGAAGAGTTTAACTCCCTCATTTGAAGTTGAGTAAATACTGCTGTCCTTTTTATTCTTACTCTCAGTGTCTTCTATTTCCATCTCTTAAAAGATGCCTGAAAACTTCATGCCTCCTGTTCCCATCACATCACCAATCATGAACCCGCTAGGTGACACCCAGTCACAGATACTCCAGCAACAGCCTTCAGCTCCAGGACCACTGCCAAGCCAAGCCTCATTCCCTCAGCCACATCTTCCCAGTGTCCAGCCCTTCCATGGCGTACAGCAGCCTCTTGCTCAGACAGGCATGCCACCGCCTTTCTCAAAGCCCAATATCGAAGGTGCTCCGGGGGCTCCTATTGGAAATACCATTCAGGTAACAGTAAATCTGTGGCAGGGGAATGGGAAGATGGCTCTGTTTCAGTATGTTTTCTTTAATGTGTTGACTTTTATAATTATACCATAGTTAAAGAACATCTTAATTTGGTTTCTTTCAACTTTATACGTGCTAAACAGATTTAAGATTGATCGTGCGTGTGTGATGTTTTTCAGTTACTTGGCCACAAAACAGATTCTCTAGGAGAGGGTTTACTTGCTAGCACATGTTTACTGTGACTTAGCAATTGCAGTGTGTCACTTGACCTAGTCAATAGGCACAATTTAAGATGGTTTGAATGATCTCCACATCTGAGGTTGCTAAGCGAAAATCAAAGGTTTTTCTCTTTATAAAGGTAATGAGTTATATCTTAAAATGAACAGTGAAGCTTTAGCTTCAGATGGTGATATTTTATTTGGTTTTTTTTTTGGGGGGGGGTTTGGAGAGGTTTTCACTATAGGGCGTGTGCGCTCGCCAGACAGAGACAGAGACAGACAGAGAGACAGAAAGCGAGAAATCACCCCCCAGAGGGGATGGTCATGCCACAATCCCTTCTCCTCCATTCTCCTCTCAGGATCTTAGGCACGCATGCACACGCGCCCGGCTTGAGTTTTAAGCCACCAGGTCCAGGATGTGAGCCGCGGTCGACTACGTGGGAGTCCAGCGACATAGCCATTACGCTAACTGCTGGTTCCCTTTATTTGCTTTTTATACACAAGCAACTAGTTGGCAAAGTTCTAGATGTTGAAAAGTCTTGACACAGTTCCATATACCTGACTTAAACATACAAACTTAAGTTTTAAGTTTATTTATTCCATGAATGAGAATGAGAAAGAGGCAGGTGGACAGACAGACAGAGACAGCACCCCCAACCAGGTCTCGACTCCACAATCTACCTTCAGTCTCAGCCAGCCAGGATCACAGGCACTCACGTGTCTGGCTCACTAAGGGGTATCCCATCATGAACCTAGAACTCTTCTACCTGGGTCTGCCTTGCAGAGTGTTGCATTTTCCTGCTGCACCATCATCTAGCTCACAATTCTGATCCATTTATAAAAGGTGAAGAATTTGGATTAGGGGCCAGCAGGTGGCATGGTTGTTAAAGCAGCTGGATTCCATATGGCCAACCATACTGTTCGAGTCCCAGACCAGTGATCTGAAAAACACACCAGGCACGTGAATGTACACGCCCAGAACCCTGAGAGGAAAATGGAGGAGGGGATTGCGGCATGGCCATCCCCTCAGGGAGTCAGGTGCATTCTCACTTTCCTGCTTTCTCTGTCTGTGTCTCTCCTGCAAACACATGCACCCTATTTTGGATCAGAGTTTAGCATAAGGAGTTGAAACAAACCCTTGCTCAGGTGAAAAATCAGTTCTACTGTCTCTTTTTGCCTTTGACTCATTAAAGACAAATTTGTAAAGATTGCCACTGTATCACAAATGTATGCTTTGCTATTAAGAGAGAGTTAGGGGCCACCAGGTGATGTGGTAGTTAAGGGCACTGAACGCCCACATGGCCCAACACAGTTCAAGTCCCAGACCCGGTGGCTTGCTTTTTCACTTTCCCTCTCTCTTTTCTCTCTCTCTCATCTAATTAAAAAAATAAGTAAATAAATGAAATAAAATAATTCTTTTTTTTGGAGAGGTTTGTACTATAGGGCGTGTGCGCTCACCAGAAACACATAGAGAGACAGAGAGACAGAAAGCCAGAAATCACCTCCCAGGGGGGATGGCCACCCTGCAATCCCTTCTCTTCCATCTTCCTCTCATGATCTTGGAAACTCATGCACATGTGCCTGGCGTGAGTTTAAGCAACCGGGTCTGGGACTTGAACCGTATTCGATTACATAGGAGTCCAGCGACATAGCCATTACGCCAATTGCTGGTCCCAAAATAAAGTAATTCTTAAAGAAAAAAAGAGAGAGATAGTTATGCCTAAGGAATTCTCTCTCTCTCTTTTTTTTTTTTTTAGGTTTTTGTCATAGGGCATGTATACTTGCTGGAGAGAGATTGGGGTCTCATCCCCCCCCCCCCCCCCCCCCCCCCAGGAAGGATGGCCATTCCGCAGTCCCATCTCTTCCATTCTCCTCTCTCGATTTTGGGCACACATGCACACATGCCTGACATGATTCTCAAGCTGCCAGGTCCAGGCTCGAACCTTAGTGGGCCATGTTGAAATTCAGCATCTTAATCACCATGCCACTTGTCCTGCCTAAGGAATTTTTAAGCATTAAAAGTTGCATAAAAGCAAATATTTTGATGAATGGGAAGACTTACTTCTTTCCACACAGTTACATTACAGGAATTTTTTTCTTTTCAATAAGGACAGACTTACTCATTTTAGGAAGCTGCCCAGTCATTCACCTTTGTGTAGGGCTATGTCCTTGCGCTTTCTCATCTAGACCAGACCTGTCGAGAGGCAGGGATGCACAGTTTTGAGTCAGGCCGTGTGTTCAGCTGCTAGCCTTTTTGGATGTCTTAGAGGCCCTCACCCTCAACCTGTCCACAGCCTAATCCATGCTCTTTGCAGACCTAGTCGTCTTTCTTTGCTTCCTGTTTTGGTAAAAGGCACCATAATCTTTTCTGTTGAATTCAGTCAAAAATTTGTGAAACATCTTTATACTCTTTTTCCCTTACCCTCTGTTTTACTCTAAAATATTTCGTGAGTCCCTCCTTCTCTACATTTCTGTCTGGTCTGTGCTACTTTCATCTCTGATCTAAACCAGTACAAGAACCTCCTAATTGGTCTGCCAGTGTCTACTTTGATCCATTTCTAATTTGGTCTTGTCTCACATTTGCTTAAAACATGACAGCTTCCCATTGTTCTCAGGAAAATGCCCAAAATATTGAACACTCTCTGGAAGGCCTCAGCTTGTATTTCTTCTTGTTCTCTCTCTGCTCCAGCTACACTGGCCTCCTTTCAATCCCCTTGTGTCATGACTTTTCCTTTGTACATGTTATTCTGTCTGGAATGCTTTTCCTCCCCCACTTAGTGGGTTAACTGTTTATCCTTCTGATATAATTTCCTAAAGAGAGTCTTCCCTTCCCTTCCCTTTAATCAAGTCTTAGTTTTAGTGTCTTGTTTCTGCTATGTTTTACGTTTCTAAAGTTGTTATTTTACATATATTTGTGATACTTTTTAAGAAATCACTACAGATTTTTTTGGAGGGGAGAGAATTTTGCTATAGGGCATGTAGGCTCACCAGGAAGACACAGAGAGACAGAAAGGGAGAAATTATCAAATGACTGCTTTCACCAGGAAACTCCGAGTTTTCCCAGCTCAGACACACCTTCTTCAGCATTCTTACTTTCTATTGAAGGCATCATGGTTAATAGAGCAGCAGGTCTTCCCTAGGTCTTTTCAGTGCTTCAAGAATCAGCTTATTAACTACTTTCAAGTCATTGATCCACATCTCTGGTTTCCATCTTCTGCTTCTGGATTTAGCAGACATGAGATCTTCTGTGTCTGTTCATTTTTTTAGTATAATCAACACAAAACAGACTAAGCAAAAAACCATCATAGGGCAGCAGGTGGTGGTGTGGTACAGTGCTGGACTCCCACACGGCAGACTGCAGTTGGGGTCCTGCACTTGGCAGTCTGCTTTCTCAGTTTCCCTCTCTTTCTCTCTCTGCCTCTCTCTGGTGAGCGTACATGCCCTATAACATAAAATATATAAAATAACATAATTAAATATGTAAAATATAGAAAATAATAATAAAAATAAATAAATAAATCTAAAAGAAAAAGCCATCAGTAGTCTTGACAGCTATGAGAGTTTCAACCATTGCCTGCCATTTTTCATCATAGAATATACATTGTCATGGGTAAGGTTTGTGCCATGAAAGTTCCCCCCCCATAAAACATCCTTAGTAATTTGCTTGCATTTCCTTTACTTTCTTTCTTTCTTTTTTTTTTTTTAAGTTTTTGCCATAGGATATGTGCGCTCTCCAGAGACAGGCAGAGGAAGGGAAAGTGGAAAATCGCCCTGCCCCCAGGAGGGGTGGCCATGGCATAATCCCTTCTCGTCCATTTTCCTCTTGGGATTTTGGGTATGTAGACATTCATACCCAGCATTATTTTTAAGCTGCCAGGTCTGGGACTCAAACTACAATTATCCATGTGGGAGCCCAGGACCTTAACAACTACGCGCAATTTTCTTGTATTTTCTAAATACAGCCTCATCATTCCTGAATTTCAGCAAGGCTCACTATTTCCCTCATGAAAAGGAGACCCTCGACAGCATCTTTGTGCCATGATCCTCCTTCTAGCCCTGCAGCCAGCCAGGGTCGTAGGTGTACCCTTGGGAGTACCCACAGTGTTCAGATAGGTCCAGGACGTGACCCAGGCCTTCCCTTACAGCGTCTGGTGCAGCATTGCAGTGTCGGTGCCGCCCATGCTGCCACAGCCGAGCCCGTTTATGCCTCTCCCCTTTTTTTCCCCGCACAAGGGCTTGCTTTATAAAGATCTTCTTGCTTCAGCCTCCGGCTACTGCTCTTCCTACCTACCCTTTCAGATAGGGTCTCTCTGTTGTCTACGCAGGCTGCAGACCTGAGATCCTCCTGCTTCTGCTTCCTGAGTAGCTGGGTCTATGTCATGCATCGCCGCACCCTGCTTTTAGGGTGAGCCGGGAGCTTAAGCTGGCCTAGTAGCCACTTGTCGTGTAGCAGTGTCAGCCAGCACATGCCACCATAGCTGAGCCTGTTTTGACATTTTTAGACTTTGTGTCTTTCCTTAGGCTGTAAACTCCCAAAGGCTAAAATAATTTCTTTCCTGGCTCACCAACTCGTTGCCAGTGCCCAGTACATAACAGTCCACTATTTTGTATTTGTATGTAGATTTTTTTAGACACGTTTCCCATGTCATGATCCTCCTGCCTCAGCCTTTTGAGCAGCTGGGAAACGTAGGCACCCACCACCATGTCTGGCTTTTTAGGGTAGACCAGGACTCGAACCTGGGCCCCTCAATATTTTGGAATGAATGCAAGCATGAGCTAATAAATTAAAGCTGAAACATAAATGTGCTGTCTTTGTTCTTCTGTCTGTACACTCAGCCACGCCATGGTCTCTTGTTTAATCTTTAGCTTAATCTTGCAGTTTTGATAATAGTTCAATTAACAGACTCTAAGAAAAACAAAGACTAGAGAATGCCAGGGTAAATAACGAGCCGACATCAGAGCAGCCTGCCGCTCTCAGCAGCCACCTTGTTTCCCAGTGCCTCGTGTTCATTTCCTGCTGCCACAGGTTTGCTCCCTGTCAGTTACATGCAGAAATGACAGCGAGGTTCCCCAGCCAGTCAGTTACTTTAGAGCCCGTCTCACTTACGGGAACCTCAGCGACAGGGGGAGCGCCTGCACCTTTTACTGGATATCTGGCTTCCCTATTTTACTTATCCCAAGTGATTTCATGCACTCAGTTTTCATTCGATTTTGGATAGGTGTATCTAAAAGGTTGTTGATTCCTCTTTATCACATAGATTCAGGGCTTTGTGTATAAGGTACCTTCTGGTGATTTCTGATTGTTTTATGATGTTATTTCTTCCAGCATGTACAATCTTTGCCAACAGAAAAAATTACCAAGAAACCTATTCCAGATGAGCACCTCATTCTCAAGACCACATTTGAAGATCTCATTCAGCGCTGCCTCTTGTCAGCCACAGACCCTGTATGTATTTTCTTCTCATATGTTGCTTAATTGAAATATTTTTGGTTGAGATTCTACAAGATATATTTCTAAAAAGGTTGTACAAAAGTAATAAAGATAGTACTTACATAGTTTGCATTACATATAGAAATATATTCCATTACTTTTTATATATAAATATATTTAATCCTCACAGTAGGTCTATGTCGTTTTCATTTTACAAATGAAGAAGTTAAGGCAAAGAACAGCTATGTGACACCTAAGGTCAGAGCCAGCATCCCAGCTCAGACAGTCTGGCTCCAGAATTCGTGCTTCCAGCCACCAAACTACTGCCTTTGATCACAAGAGCCTCATGTTTGGCATGTAAATATTGGATTGTTGGGAAAGGAAAATGCTTAAGGAATTTCTTTCATAGAAAAATTTGTCATGATTTTTCTGAAGACCTACATTCTATTAGGTCTATTAGGTCTACATTCTATTCTTTCTGAGCTTACCTTGAAGCTTTTAAAGGTAGATACATCAGGGGCCAGCAAGTGGTATGGTAGTTGGGACACTGGACTACCACATGGCCAGCCATAGTTTAAGTCCTGGACCTGGCTGCTTACTTTCGCAGTTTCTCTTTCTCTCTCTCGAGCGCATGTACCCTATAACAAATTTTTAAAATAACAATAAATAAAATTAAATAATTTTTTTAAGAGAGATTTTTGCTATGGGGAGACAGATAGAAAGCGAGAAATCACTCCCCAGAGAGGATGGCCATGCTGCAATCCCTTTCTCCTCCATTCTCCTCTCGGGATCCTGGGCATGCATGCACACACGGCCAGCATAAGTTTTAAGTCTCTAGGTCCAGGACTTGAACCATGCTTGACTACGTGGGAGTCCAGCAACATAGCCATTATGCCATCTGCTGGTCCCAAATAAATAATTCTTTTTTTTAAAAAAAAAAAAAGTATATATATATAATCAGGCTAGTCAGTGGCATGGTGGTTAAAACAGCTGGATCCCATGTGGCAGGCTACATGGTTCTCGTCCCAGACCTGTCAACTTGAACAACACAACCACACATGTGTACGTGCATGCCCCAGTCCCAAGAAGAGAATTGAGAGGGGATTGTGGTGTGATGATGCTCCCTGGGGGTGCTTTCTCACTTTCCCTTTCTCTGTCCTCTCTGGCAAGCATACACACCTTATACCAAATTTTAAAAAAAGTAGATACATCATCTTATGAACTATTAAAAGGTCTTAAAAACAGTTAAACGTTTCAGCTATTAGAGTCACACTCAGAGTTACTGATTTTACTTAGTCTACGTGGAGCATGCTTGTACATTGGCAACAACAAAAATTCCACAAAGCCAGTCTTATTTTAAATGAAATTTCGTTTTCTGCCAACAAACATTGAATATATTTCTTTAGCCATTGGCCACTTGTCTGCTTGAAAAAGATGGCTTCTGGAAATGTTGCTTCATCAGATGTTGGATAACAATGTGTTCGGCCTTCTGCTAGTCTTGTGCAGAGCAGTTTCCTATACTGAAAGGGTCAGGAAAGCGGAGGGTTAACGTAAACTTTGGTTCCTGGCATTCTGGGAGTGGAGCAAAGACCAAGCTGGAAACAAGAAAGCAAAATGACGCTGATAACCAGTACACACATCCTTTATGCACACCCCAAATGGGCCATTGTCATTCAAGAGTGGGAAAGTCCTCCCAAGAATGTGGCAAAATTTTAATCTTTCTTGATAGTGAGTAAGTAAGGAGAGGTTTGGAGGTCACAAAATACATGGCTTAGCTCCGTAAATCTTTCTTGAGTTTAACGTCCTCTAGGTTATCACACTATCTTCCTTCTGGGTACCCAGGAGCCCTGGGCAGGAGAAAACCACAGGAGACAAACTTGTAATTTCTGAAATTAGCTGGAATCAAAGTGTTGGCCTGCCTAGCTGCCTCCGCCTCCTTTGGGTAGGGCTTCTGTTTGTAGCTAGATGGGATTTGATTTGATTTGTAAGGGTTCCCCTCCACAGAAGACCTTGTTACTCATCAGTTGGAATAGTTTCTATTTCATGGATTTATTCTTATTTTCATTTTAGATATGTCCAAACAGAATAGAGTAATTTTACAGCGCAGTGCAATGTGGAACATTACATTACCTGATGGCCTCATCTCTCCTTTTCCCTCTGCAGACACTCCAGCCGCTTCCTTCCTCAAATGCATCGAAGAGCACTTTAGCATCAGGGACTTTGTACTTGCTGCTCCTTCTGTGGAGAACTCTCTTTCTTTGTTTTCAAAGAGAATTTTACTATAGGGTGTGTGCACTTGCCAGAGACACAGAGAGAGGCAGAAAGTGAGACATCATCCCCCAAAGGGGATGGCCACGCCATACTCCCTTCTCCTCCATTCCCCTCTCAGGATCTTGGGCATACACACACACACTACTACCGTCTACTGATCCCCCAGCATGAGTTTTAAGCCACTGGGTCCAGTGGCTCCCACAGTCAACTATGTGGGAGTCCAGCAACATAACCATTATGCCATCTGCTGGTCCCACGAGAATTCTTCCCCCACATATCTGCATTGCTCATCCCTCACTTGTTTCAAAGCCTCTGCTCAAATGTCCCTTTAGCCTTTCTTTCTAGACCCTTGATCCTGTCAACTCTTCCTTCTAGCTCTTTGTCACCATCTGGCATACAATACATTGTTTATTTGGCATCTTCCCATCCAGTAGAATATGAACTCCATGACACATAAGACTTTACCCTCAGCACAGCAGACACACAGTAGCCATTCAATAAATACTGTCAACAGTGTCACTTCTGAGGCTGTTGTGTAATATAGATCCTTAAGTTAATCACATTGTAAGTTTAAATCTTTTTTTTTGGAGAGATTTTTGCTATAGGACGCGTGCGCTCACCAGAAAGACAGAGAGAGATAGAGAGGAAGAAAGCAAGAAATCACCCCCCAGGGGGGGATGGCCACACCGCAGTCCCTTCTCCTCCATTCTCCTCTTGGGATCTTGAGCACGCACGCACTTGTACCCGGTGTGAGTTTAAGCCACCAGGTCCGGGACTCAAACCGTGGTCGACTACATGGGAGTCCAGCGACATAGCCATTATGCTAACTGCTGGTCCCTAAATCTTTTAATTTTAGAATAGTTTCTCTTACTATACTTAATAGTACTATGATGGAGAAGCAAGAGGACTCCTTAATTTAAGAACCCATTTTAGGGGCCAGCAGGTGGTATGGTGGTTAAGGCACTGAATTCCACATGGCTGGCCACAATTCTAGTCCCATACCTGGCACCTTGAAAATCATGCCGGGCACTCAAGTGTGCCCAAGATCCTGAGAGAAGAATAGAAGAGAAAGGATTGTGGTGTGGCCATTCCTCCAATAGGAGTGATTTCTCACTTTGCCTCTGTCTCTCTCTGCCAAGCACACATGGCCTATGGCAGAAACCTAAAAAGAGAACCTATCTTACTACTTTCCTCAGTAACTTGACTCACCAGAAGGTCATTTTCTTTTTCCTTTTTTCCTTCGTACTATAACATCTCAGAAAGAGGCAGGATTAGCTAACTGCTGATGTGACTGTTTATCAGTAGTTTTTATTTTTTTTATTTTTTTTATTTTTTTGGAGAGGTTTTTGCTATAGGGCGCGTGCGCTCGCCAGACAGACAGAGAGAGACATAGAGACAGAAAGCGAGAAATCACCCCCCAGGGGGGATGGTCACGCCGCAATCCCTTCTCCTCCATTCTCCTCTCGGGATCTTGGGCACGCACGCACACGTGCCCGGCGTGAGTTGTAAGCCACCGGGTCCGAGACGCAAACCGCGGTCAACTACGTGGGAGTCCAGCGACATAGCCATTACGCTAACTGCTGGTTCCCGAGTAGTTTTGAAAGAGTAAGATTCCGCAGCGCACCTATTTGTTTGCCTCCCAGTGCCCATAATTGGTCAGAACCATACTGAGACCTTTTCTGTGGTGCACAGACCCATCGCTGCCCCAGGTGCTGGTGACTATAGTGCAGGTGTACACTTGCACACCTTCCAAGGGATGTGCAGTCACTGTGAGATCCAGTCAGTACCCCATCTTGTATACTAGAAGGAAGTCTCATCGCTCTTGCCATCCGCCCCAGCCCTTGGTAGATTACTGATCTAACTCTGCACTGTTCTAAGAATCCATTCAAGTATCTTGGTAGGGCAAGTTCTTTGGATAAAAGTTAATGTTCAAATATATCATCTGTTTTTTCCTCTTCAGCAAACCAAGAGGAAGCTAGATGATGCCAGCAAACGTTTGGAGTTCCTTTATGATAAACTTAGGGAACAAACGGTAAGTTTGGGAGGAAAAGAAGGGCCTGTATAATAATTAGTTCCTAGTTGCTAATAAAATAAGTGTCCCATTAGCACTCTCATTTAGTTTGGGGACAATATTGCCATGACAGATATAGAATGGGCTTTGCTCTTCCTGGATCAGAAATTTAATTCATTGGGGTTGAGCAGAGAAGGCAGAGTGTGAGAGTGTTGGAAGGAGGGGAAATGTAACCCTTCTTATAACAAAGTGTGCAATACAGCTGGCCTGTATTGGCCTAAAGAAACTAATCTTGTATTATTTTTTCATATGATTTGTGTGTTAAGAAATCAGAGTAGGGACCAGCAGTTAAGCATAATGGCTATGTTGCTGGACTCCCCTGTAGTCAACCGTGGTTCAAGTCCCGGACCCGGTGGCTTAAACTCACGCTGGGCGCATGAGGAGAATGGAGGAGAAGGGATTGCGGCGGGGCCATTCCCCCTGGGTGATGATTTCTTACTTTCTGTCTCTGTCTGTCTTTCTGGTGAGCACATGCGCTCTATAGCAAAAACCTCTCCCAAAAAAGAAGGAAAAAAAAAATCAGAGTGGTGGAGCAAGCAGCTGGTGTAGTGGTTAGGGTACAGAATTTCCACATGGCCAACCACAGTTTGAGTCCCGACCTGGCAGCCTGAAAATCACGCCAGGCAAATGTGCATGCGTGCCCAAAATCTCTGGAGAAGAATGGAGAAGGATCTCAGCGGGTCATACCCCCTGGGGGGTGATTTCTCACTTTCCCTCTCTCTGTCTCTGGTGAGCACACATGCCCTATGGCAAAAAACCTAAAACAAAAAGAAACCAGAGATTAGGTGACTGCTCAGTTTTCCAGAGATGAAATCTGTAATGTGTCTCATATTCTAAGACTCCTCCTTGTTACCCAAAATCAAAGGCAAATGTAGCCACAAGAGAAACAGGATAATGAGCTGTTAGGAAGATAGCCAGCGGAGCAGTCAGTGTGTTTTTTGTCCCAGTCTCCCTTCCCTTCTAGAATTGTTTTGTTTCACTAATGAAAGCACTAGGATAGGAGAAGAAAGAAAAGAATCAGGGCTTTCTTTTTATGTTTTTGCTTTTCAGCATTCCTCTACCCTATTTCCCATATCAATCCCATCTGATAAAAATAACCATTTCTTTTATAACAAGCAAACCAAAAAAATATTAGTGTAGCAGTGGAAATAGTGGGGTCCATGGACCGATCCAAAGTAAAGTTGTCTTGGCCCAGCCGGAGCAGCCATGCCTGTAGCACCAGTGATGGGCAGGCCAAGGTAAGAGGACTCGAGGAAAGAGGATTCATGGCACACTGAGGCCCTATCTTTAAAAAGGTGGTAAGGTGCAGTTGGTGGTATGGTGGCTAAGGCATGGGACCCCCACACAGCCAACCACGGTTTGAGTCCTGGACCCAGTAGCTTGAAAAACACTTCAGATGTGTGCATGTCCAGATTCCCAAGATGAGAGTGAGGGAGGAGGGAGAAGGGTTGCAGCATGGCCATCACCCCAGATAGTGCTTTTTCATTTTCCCTCTCTTTCTCTCTCTGGTGAGTGTACATGTCCTTCAGCAGATTTTATAAATAAACAATGAAATGATGATTTTTTTTAATTGCAAAATAAAGCCTTCTTTGTAAAGTATGTACGTGTATGCCAAGTAATAACATGGAAGAAAACTACAGATTTCATGGTCTTAAGAGATGACAGGAGGGGGATCAGCAGATGGCGTAATGGTTACATCACTGGACTCCCATGTAGTCGACTGTTCCAGTCCTGGACCCAGCGGCTTAAAACTCACGCCAGGCCCATGTGTGTGCATGCCCAAGATCACGAGAAGAGAATGGAGGAAAAAGGACTGTAGCCTGACCATCCCCTGACGGGTGATTTCTCACTTTCTGTCTCTCTGGCAAGCACACACATTCTATAGCAAAAAAACTCTCTTAAAAAAACGAGGTGACAGGAGGGCCAACAGGTGGCGTGGTGGTTAAAGCATTGGGACTGCCACATGGCCAACCGCAGTTTGAGTCCTGGACGTAGCAGTTTACTTTCTCACTTGTCCTCTCTCTGTGTCTCTCTGCGTGTATCTCTCTGGTTTAATTAATTAATTAAAGTTAAATAAATAGATCTTTTGTAAAAAAGAGATGGCAGGATTGTAAAAAGCAGGTGAGATTTGATAAATTGTGTACATGGTGGCCTGTCTGCATGCTAATGGAAGGAGATTAAAAGCTCAAGGGTCTCTGTTGTAGATAAGGTTTTAAATCATTCATGAGATGCCATAATTAAGATCTTTGGTCAGGGCTGGCAGATGGCATGGTGGTTAAGGGTGCTAGACTCCCACGTGGCCGACCACAGTTTGAGTTCCAGACTTGGCAGCTTGCTTTCTTACTTTCTCTCCCCCCTCCCCCCCATCTTCTCTCACTCTGTCCCTCTCTGGTCAAATTAAAATAAATAAAATTAAATAAAATAATTCTTTTAAAAACAAAACTTTGGTCACCCTCAGGTACATAGGAAAAAAATTTTAAACATTTGAGTCTCTATCAAAAATAATAGAAGAATTAAAGCTAAGTGGAGAGAGATGTTAGCATTTCAGCTTGGGAAAGGAATGTTCTCTAAGAAAGTACCTGCCTTAAACGTGTATAATTCATAAATAATTTCTTTACAGAAACCTTTTTGTCATGGGGTCTACTTTATAACTCAACTGTTGCTTGATCCAGGAAACTAGCTCTAGAAATGCCAAATATTAACACTTTTTTTTTTTTAATGTGAATTCAAGTACCATTTTAATACCTGGGTTTAATGTTTATAGCGACTCGTGGGACATTTTCCCTTAATTTGCTTTTTTCTCCTGGTTTCACCTTTCTTTCAGCTTTCACCAATGATCACCAATGGCTTACACAACATCGCAAGGAGCATCGAGACGCGCAACTACTCAGAAGGATTAACCATCCACACCCACATCGTGAGCACCAGCAACTTCAGCGAGACCTCAGCTTTCATGCCTGTTCTCAAAGTTGTTCTCACCCAGGCCAATAAGCTGGGTGTCTAAAACAATAGCTTCACTCCCAGCCAATGTTGCCATTTTTCCAAAGAAACATGTTTTAAAAAATGGTAAGACCTGGACCAATCCTCATCTGCATGTTTCCATGTCCATCCAGTCGGAGCTTCCACTCTCTCTGCAGAGGTAGTCACCTTCACTGCTCAGAACCCCGGTGCTTTCTTTTGTTTTAATCTTTTGTTGCCCATATGATTTTCTTGTTCTGCAAATAGAGTATTTCCTGAATTATACAAAATATGGTTTCCTGAGGTATTCAGTAAGATACTGGTTTTAAAACTTCAGTGTACTTTTTAGAAAAGGAGCATCTGGTTATGCATAAAGCAGAGCTAAAGCTAAATTTCTTTATGTCCTCTCTACTTCTTTTATGTCAATCACATTAAAGTATGTAATCCCATCTTATGTGTATGTGGTCTTTTTTTCAAAAAATAGCCGTTCACAATTTTTTTAACAGATTTTTGCTGTAGGGCACATGCACTTGCCAGACAGAGAGACAAAAAAATGAGAAATCACTCCCCAGGGGTGTGGCCACACTGTAATCCCTACTCCTCCATTCTCTTGGGACTTGGGGCTCACATGCACATGGGCCCAGCATGAGTTTTAAGCTTCTGGGTCTGGGACTTGAACCACAGTTGATGTGGGAGTCCAGTGACATAACCATTATGCCATCTGCTGATACCACAATTTAGTTTAATCCCTACACATGTGCTTGCTAGAGAGAAAAAAGAGAGGAGGAAAGTGAGAAAGCACCGCCCCCGAGGGAGATAGCCACACAATTCCTTCTCCTCCATTTCCTCTAAGGACTTTGGACACTCACACACAGCACCCAGCATGTTTTTCAAACTTCTGGGACTGGGATTTGAACCATGCAGTCAGCCATATGTAATTCAGCCACTTTGTACCCCAGGTGGCCCTAATTCCAATTATTTTGTGTTAGAGTTAATTCTGGTCCTGAACAGATTATGTCTAAAAGCTGCCATGTAAATTTTAACAAATATTAATGAAAAATGAGATCAACTAGCTTTAATTATAAAGACTGAGCATATTCATTCTATAAAACGCTGAATTTTTTTCCGTTAGATGTTTTCGATGTTCTGTTTGAGTCTTAAGATTGAATTGTCTTGGGACAAGCAGTTGGCGTAATAGCTGTGTCGCTGGACTCCCATGTAGTCGACCGCGGTTCAAGTCTCGGATCTGGCAGCTTAAACTCACGCCGGGCATGTGTGTGTGCGTGCCCAAGATCCCAAGAGGAGAATGGAGAAGGGATTGCGGTGTGGCCATCCCCCCGATTTCTCTCTTTCTGTCTTTGTCTCTTCAGCAAGCGCACGTGCCCTGTAGCAAAAACAAAAAGATTGAATTGTCTCTATTTTATAGCTAAAAATTTGTTGGGGGCCAGCAGGTGGCATGGTGGTTAAGGCTCTGGACTCCCACATGGCTGACCGCAGCTTGATTTTTAGACCAGGTGGCTTATTTTCTCACTTTTCCCCTCTCTTTGTCTCTCTCTCATAAGTGCATATGCCGTTTGACAAATTAAAAATGATAGTAATAATACGTAAAATAATTATTTTTAAATGCTTGTTTACTCATTAAACAATTCCTATAACTTTGAGATTTAAACTCATAAAGAAAATTTTAATTTCATTCAGCCTCCTAAAAGGCAAGCATTTTTTTTTTTTTTTTTTTTTTTGGAGAGGTTTTTGCTATAGGGCGCGTGCGCTCGCCAGACAGACAGAGAGAGACAGAGAGATAGAAAGCAGGAAATCACCCCCCAGGGGGGATGGCCACGCCGCAATCCCTTCTCCTCCATTCTCCTCTCGGGATCTTGGGCACGCACGCACACGCGCCCGGCGTGAGTTTTAAGCCGCCGGGTCCGGGACTCGAACCGCGGTCGACTACGTGGGAGTCCAGCGACATAGCCATTACGCTAACTGCTGGTCCCAAGGCAAGCATTTTTCAGTTTTTCTGTCAAATGATCTTATAGTCTGTTTTTTAAGCACAGTGTGGTAAACAAAGATAATTGTCCCCATAGAATTTGTAGTGTTAGGGTCCTGAGATCAATCTAACCATTGGTGATGCAGAAAAGACGACAACAATGCAATTACATAAGAGGCTTTTATTTTCCAGCTAGCTGGGGTCTGAGTTTCTGCCCGACGCAGCAGGTTTTCAACAAGGACCCCAAACCTAGGAAAAAGGGATCTTTTATAGCTCAGGATTGCAATACAGGATATAGTCAGTAATTTTCCATAGTACGCAGCACACAAGGGAGGGGGTATGTGAAGTGAGGGTCCAGCTGTCACCACCTGCTAAAGTCTAGATAAGGACTCTCAGTTAAGGTTAGGTTGACCTTGTCCTGGCGCCGCTAGGCCCACCCGTACTGTGTTTTATCTATGAGTTCCCAGACTCCTCGGGCTCCGTCCTTGAAGGCCTAACATGGCGGTGATTATGCTAACTCGCCCTCACATTCCCCCCTCGAGTTGTACATAATGAGGAATCACTCTCATTGCTATTGCCAAGCGATTTACAGAAGCAGAGAAGCATCTGTTAAAAATTTACAGAATAGTACTTTTGTTACTGGTAAGTTGGGCACAACTTTGTGTCAGAACCATAGCTTGCACAATGTTGAGACGGTCTCTTATAAAGTGTACCAGTCTATTTATGATGCACGGGCCAAAGGTGAGTAGAAGAAGTAAGATAAGTAGGGGGCCTAGTGGGGTGGAGATGAGGGTTGTCATCCAAGGGAATTTGTTTAAAACTAAGCTTCAGACCAGCTTTCGTTATCCTCTCGCTCTCTTTGTTAGACCTTCTCTGACTTTAGACAGAGTCTCGGACTACTCCGGAGTGGTCAGCGTAAAAAGAGCATTTTTTACCTAGAGCTACACAGAGGCCTCCCTGTTGTAGGAAAAGGAAGTCTAATCCCCTCCTATTCTGTAATTCAACTTCAGAGAGAGAGGTCAGAGATTTTTCTAAATGGCTAATAGTGGCCTCAATTCTTGCTAGGTCTTCATCAATTGTTAGTTGCAAAGACTGAAGCCCTGCAGCTTGGGTGGTAAGGGAGGCTATGCCCGTTCCTGCCCCTGCTAATCCCAAGCTAAACAAGGTGGCTATAATCAAAGTGGGAAAGGGCTCTCACTTGGTGCGAAGTGGCTCAAGCGAATTCCAATGTAGGAACATGACCTCCTCAGGGTGATAGATGATTCGTGGAAGAACTACAATTAAGACACTATATTCCTGGGCCGCATCAAAGACTTAAGAGGGAAAGACATGGGGGAAAGCCCAGTTTTTGAACAAATCCACCAACTGCCCCGTGGGGGCAGTACCCATTTATTTGCGTCTGAGGAGAAATTGCTGAGAATAGTTGTACATAGATGTTTTTCATAAGAAGGGGCAGTTTCCAGGCAAAGTCCTCGGCCGCTTACTTGCTGTATAGTTAGGCCCACTTTACGGTCTGTCCACTGGCAAGTGGGAGGAGAGTTAGATACAGGAAGATTGTAGGAGGCATCAAGCCCTACACCTTCATAGGAGGGTGGACATAACATAGCCAGCACAGGAAGGTAATATTGGGGCTAGACTGATTGAGGGCCAGAAAGGCAACTTGAACATGGACAAGGAGAGGGTTAAGTATCGAGGTCGGGGATCCTGTGGTAGGGAATAGAGAGGCACGGGAGGGTGCGTTAGGGGATTGTCAAGGAGGTGACCTGGTCACTATTCGCGTTGGTTGGATTATTGGCTGTAAGGGGGGGGGGGGGGGGTTACGTGTAGAACTTTATTTGGGCCTATGGGCTGTGCCAGGGGTTCTATAGACAGTCTAATTGTCAGGAGTCCGCCCGGATATGGTCCCATCCAGATAGCACCGCCTGAATAATATTGGAATCCCCAAGTAAAGCCAGGATTTTGCCATTTTAGTAATGACTGGCTTTTGCCGTTATTTGTAAAGCAGGTTTTAATTGAGGGAACTCTATTTCCTAAATCTCGGAAAGAGAACTGTACAAGGTCAGGGTTACGGCCCGTGTTCCACTTACGGGAACCATCATTGGAGGTGACGCAAGACCAGGCTTTACAATAGAAGCTTTCGGCCCCCCCACAAGTACGGTAATTGGCCCTTTGGTTACCTGGACAGGCCCAGAACCCTTTGATCTGGCCTTCAAGTGTCAGTGCCCTTTTCATTAAGATATGATATGAAGGCTTTTTAGTACGAGTGTTTTCAAAAAGGTCTCTTAAGTCAAAATAAAGGTTCGGCCACCAGGTACCCAGTGGGCCGGTGTGAGAGGTGTAATTTAAAACGTTACCAGTCTCTCCATCCGTGAGCACCCATGTCTGTTTGCAGGGCTGGTGTAGACTCATTACAGCACTCCAATTAATGAACAGGATTAAGGCTAGCATCTTCACTATTGTCCTGTTGAGAAGGGAGCACGGGCTGGTCTGAAGATCTGGATAACTGGAGTTTCAGGGGATGGTGCAGGTGTTGACGCTCAGTCCTCTCCTTTTCAGCTTGCACGTATTCAGGCGATGAGACGCACGTGTGAATGGTGAATCCACGGCCCAATTCTGTCGACCTTTAAAGCAGTGGGAGTAACCCAAAGAGTCATGTAAGTTCCTTTCCACCTTGGTTCCAAGGTGCGTGTTCTGTGTCTTTTTACCAAGACCCAGTCTCCCGGGACTATACCATATTCCGGGTTTGTGGAGTCCTTAGCTTCTTGGAGTGCTTAGACTAAAGGCCAGATTGTTTCTTGTGCGTGCCGAAGGGCTTTAAGGCTAGGTCTATAATCTGCAGTCCCTTCAGGTGTCAACGTTGGAAGGGTACGAGTGTGTATAGGGGGTGGTGCCCCGTACATGATTTCAAATGGGGTCACTCCATGGACATAAGGGGAGTTACGAACCCAGAACAAGGCAAAAGGTAGGAGGGTCACCCAGTCTCTGCCAGTCTCAAGGGCTAATTTAGACAAGGTCTCCTTCAGAGTTCAATTCATTCTTTCTACTTGCCCAGAACTCTGAGGGTTGTATTCACAATGTAATTTCCAATCAGTTCCCACAGCCTGGGCTAGTCCCTGTAGGGCTCTACAAATGCAAGCCGGGCCATTATCCAAGCTGAGTGTCTCAGGAACTCCATACTGGGGTATAATTTCCTCTAGTAGGGTTTTCTACCAGGGTCTACCACATTATAATATACAGATACTGATCCGGGTGACCTGAAGGCCGGGCTGGTTGATAATATCTCGGACTCGCTTGATGACTTTTAGCGAAAAGGTCCCCTGTGGCAGCCAGCCCACATCAAAGGTTGGCCATTCTGAAGAACAAAAGGTATCAAACTTACTTTTCCTTAACCTCAAGCCATAATTGTGGGCTTTCTCCCGGACTTATGAGAAATGATCTAAGATTAAACTCTCAGGAGTTACTTGGGTTTGGCACATGACAGGAAAAAGGAGACACAGAGGCCACAACAGAAAAAGACACAGAATCACAATTACTCCAGGGAACCAACAAGTATGCACAGGTGATGACCACACGCACCGGCTGGTCAATTCCACCACACGCACAGGACTCACACCAGCCTGTGTAGGATCCTTACCAAATGCCAGACCAAACGGTGTCCAATGCAGATGCTCGTTGAGCTCCTGGTTATCGGAGACGTCTCCCTCAACTTCAAGTGGAACCTCCAGGGTGGCTAAGACGGTTCCTCCACGGAGAATTCTCTACCAGAACCAGGTAAGTTTGGGAACAGGCTCTAAGGCCCCCTCCAAGTCCCAAACAGAGGCGTCCAACTCTCCTTTCCAGAGCAAGACAAGTCTGAGAACAGGCTCTAAGGCCCCCTGCAAGCCCCAGATGGAGGTGATCAATCCTCCTTTCGTGACAAAGTGCCAAGCCTTCTCTGTTGTGTCTAATCTGGCTGTCTCCAAGTTGATCTATCCCAGACAATCCCCCAAATGTTAGGGTCCTGAGATCGATCTAACCATTGGCGACACAGAAAAGATGACAACAATGCAATTACATAAGAGGCTTTTATTTTCCAGCTAGCTGGGGTCCGAGTTTCTGCCTGACGCAGCGGGCTTCAACAAGGATCCCGAACCTAGGAAAATGAGATCTTTTATAGCTCAGGATTGCAATACAGTATATAGTCAGTAATTTTCCATAGTACGCAGCACACAAGGGAGGGGGTATGTGAAGTGAGGGTCCAGCCGTCACCACCTGCTAAAGTCTAGATAAGGACTCTCAGTTAAGGTTAGGTTGACCTTGTCCTGGCGCCGCTAGGCCCACCCGTACTCTGTTTATCTATGAGTTCCCAGACTCCTTGGGCTCCGTCCTTGAAGCCCTAACATGGCGGGCTCCATCCTTGCAGCCCTAACATGGTGGGCTCCGTCCTTGAAGGCCTAACTTGGCGGTAATTATGCTAACTCGGCCTAATAGTAGGAGGATAAAAGCTCCAAATGATTTTCATTGTTTATGCACTATTGTCTGAGAAGGTTGGTGAACGAGGAAGCACGGTCTGGTCCCTACTCCACAGGTAGATCTGCTGTTTCAGGGAGTGAGAGTGGTTCAGGCTTTTCTGCAGCCAAGTGAACTAATTTGCAAGGTCCTTTCAATTCCCTTTACTAGGATTTCCTACATGACAAACAACTCCCTCTCCATTTTAAAGCTCAGAATCGTTTTCTGTAACTTAAAAAAAAAAAAAAGTCCTCCAATAGCACATATGCATATAGGAGTCTCTGGAGTGCAGCGTCTAGACTTAGACGCTATCACTGTGCTCATCAGTCCCCAGTGAGTTTGGTACTCAGTCAGTTCCAGCGACAACTTGACCTGGATCTGACATGCCACTGTCGTGTTAGTTCAGGCCTCAGCCTTCTTAGTGGGCTGGCTTCTAAAGTTTTTTATTTGTTTTAATCTCCTCTCTCTCTCTCTTTTTTTTTTTTTTTTTTTTCCAATTTAGGGCACACATACTCACCAGAGAGAAGAAAGTGAAAAACACCCCTCATGAGGGATGCTCATGCCACAATCTCTTCTTTTCCATTTCTCCCTCCTTTCAGGATTTTAGGCACACACACACACACACACACACACGCACACACAGGATTTTAGGCACGTGTGCACACACACACACGTGAGTGGTGTTTTATTATTTTTATTTTTTTATTTTTTTAAATTCATTTGTTTTAATTTGACCAGAGAGAGATACACAGAGAGAGAGAGAGAGGGAGGGAGGGAGGGAAAGTGAGAAAGCAAGCCACCAGGTCCAGGACTTGAACCACAGTTGGCCCTGTGGGAGTGTCCAGCGCCTTAACCGCCAAGTCACTGCTGGCCCTCCTTGCTCTTTTAGTTAGGGTTTATGAGTGCAGTGGCATCATTGGCATCATTTATCAGAAACCTAGGTCCCCAAAGATATGAAGCGAGATTAGGAAGCAGCCCTGGCCAGACTCAAAGATGTGTTTAAGAGGATGAGCATAAGAACCTTGCCGCTGGTGTCTGGGCAGCGGGGATCTCTCCTTTTCCAGTACAACACGGTGATGTGTTTTTCCTCCTCACTGTGGAGCCATTTCTCAACCTGGTTGTAACCTTCGAGAAGTCTCGTGTAAATGAATGGAGGTCAGATGAGCTGAACACAGAGCTGATTTTGTCTATGAAGTATGAAGATATTAGATTACAGAAATAGAGTAGTTCGTTTTCAGAATAAAAAGACACCTTTTTTTTTTTTTTTTTTTTTTTAAGAGTTTTTATTGCCTGAGGGCACTTGTGCTCCAGGGATGAGAAAGACCGACAATCTTGGTCATGTGCGCACCCATGCCTGGTGTGAGTTTCAAGCCACCAGGTCTGGGACTCGAACCATGCTTGGCCATGTGAGAGTCCAGCAACGTAACCACTATGCCATCCACTGGCCCCAAAAAGACAAGTTTCAAGAAGTTATTGAAAAGAGAAGGCCAGCCTAGAGGCTGGCAGTGAAGGCCGCTGGCACCCCCATGGCTGACAGCAGTTTGGTTCCTGGATCGGGTGACTTGAAACCTCGCTGGTGTATATGCATGCGCCCAAAATCCCAAAAGGAAGTAGAAGTGGAAGAGAAGGAATTGCAGTGTCCATGCCCCACCGGAACTGCTTTCTTACCTTTCGTTCTCTTGTTCTGTCTCTCCATTGAGCACACACACCCTCTGGCAAAGTGAAAGAGAATTACAGCTTGACTTTGTAATAGTCACTTTGAATCTTTTCAACTGGGACAGTACAGAACAGGCCTGCGCAAATTCGGGAACTTTAAGACTATACTTTATAAAGGTCTGCATCATACAACTGAGTTTTAGAAAGGTAGCTGTGGTTTGTCAGTATGGCATATGTGGTGATCAGTCACTCAGCATGCTGGTCTATTCCATTTGCTCCTTCGGTTTTATTCTTTTTTAAATTTAAATTTAAAACAAGGGGAGGGTTGTGGAAGAATCTGGTGGATCAGGCCAGGTGTTGGCCAGGAGCTGGATCAGGATCCCTGGGGGTGGTGATTTTTATACTGTTCCTGGTCCTCTCCTCCCCCCTTATTTTAAAAGAATTATTTAATTTTATATGTGTGTGTGTGTGTGTGTGTGTGTATACACACACATGTATGTATATTTGACCAGAGAGAGACAGAGAGAGTGAGGCCGGGGGGCATGGGAGTGAGAAAGCAAACCGCCAGGCCCGGGACTCAAACTGCAGTCGACCATGTGGGAATCCAGTGCCCTTAACCACCACGCCATCTGCCAGCCCCTCTCCTCCCTTCCTTATCCCACCTTTTGGGGTGAATGCAATGATATACCCTTAGGGAAAATTGCCTAAGGCTAATGGGATATACATTGGGTCCTGGGAAAAGTCATGCCTTGTTTTTCTGTTTTTTTCTTGCGCAGAAATGCATCATGACTTCGGACTGACCCGAGCTCGCCATGTGCAGTGGGATGTGTAGCTGAGGGAGATAATTGTTCCTTTGGATAGGGGCAGGAAAAAATTGGAACAACTGTTCTACATCTGACAGTTTAGAGTCTAATGAGCCCGTGTATTCCTTTGGATTCAAAAAAGTTCTGTGTATCCTGGAGGACAGGAAGATGCAGCAGAATCTCTGGTGACCAGGTGTACCCTAATTATTTAAAGCAGCATAAAAGATATGGAGCAGATAAAAGATAGAGCGACGCAAAAGATACAGAGCAGCGTAAAAGATATGTAAAAGATGCGGGGAGGGATGGTGCTGCTAACACTCTTCAGACAACTCTCGTCTCCTGACCAGTTTTCCTGTTGACTTCCATGCCACGGTGGAGACCTTATTTGTAACTGTCAGGAAGTTTTAGCAAATAGCGTACAGAGAGGGACCGGCAGGTAGCATGGTGGCTCAGGGCACTGACCCCCCACATGGTCGACTGCGATTCAAGTTTCAGACCTGGTGGCTTGCTTTAAAATAAATGAATAAATAAAGTTAAATAAAATAATTCTTTAGGGACCAGCAGTTAGCATAATGGCTATGTCACTGGACTCCCATGTAGTCAACCATGGTTGGAGTACTAGACCTGGTGGCTTAAACTCATGCTGGGCCCATGTGTGCGCGTGCCCAAGATCCCAAGAGGAGAATGGAGGAGAAGGAATTGCGGTGTGGCCATCCCCCCTGGGGGGTAATTTCTAGCTTTCTGTCTCTTTATCTCTGTCTTTCTGGTGAGCACACGTGCCCTATAGCAAAAAATCTCTCCAAAAAAAAAAAAATCTTTAAAAAAAAAAAGAATGGCCTGTGGGGGCTTACACACATACACACACACACACACGCACACACACACACACACACACACACACTTTGTTTTTTTCTACTGCTGTGGTGACAACATCCCCAAATACATTCTCTAATCTGCAGCGGTGTTCATCGCATGCTAAAGATGTCAGTGTCTTTACCTCATTTGCTCAGGATAAGGAGGACTATCTGTGCACAGTCTTAGCTGTCTGGTCATCAGGAAAAATGTCCCAAATCTTTGAACAAAGGTAGATTACAGAGAGGAAAAAAAAATGAAATGACCTGTGTTTTTCACTTTTCCTGGTATATTTGTTTTATCTATATCTGTGTGGCATCTGTTCTGCTCAGCACCTGGTGACAAATCTTAGACTCACAGGACGTGGTGTGCATGCATGCCTGATGGGTGCTGAACTTTACTGTACTTTAATTTCCAACTGTGTGCCTTTGTCCCACCCTGAGGTGTGGGATGTTTCGGTTTTACGTTTTGAGGGGATCGTAGAAAAACAAATACATCGGGACCAGCAGTTAGTGTAATGGCTATGTCGCTGGACTCCCACGTAGTCAACCGCGGTTTGGGTCCCGGACGTCCACGCCGGGCGGGGACCAGCAGTGCGTAATGGCTATGTCACTGGACTCCCACGTAGTCGACCGGCTTCGCGTCCCGGACCCGGTGGCTTAAAACTCACGCGCGCGTGTGCCCCAAGATCCCGAGAGGAGAATGGAGGAGAAGGGATTGCAGCATGGCCATCCCCCCTGGGGGGTGATTTCCTGCTTTCTGTCTCTATGTCTCTCTCTGTCTGTCTGGCGAGCGCACGCGCCCTATAGCAAAAACCTCTCCCAAAAAAAAGAAAAGAAAAAGAAAAACAATACATCAAACAAAAAGAAAGAGACGTTCATTAACCATGTTATGTGATTTTTACATTCGGGATTAATGCTGACCAGTGATCTGCTGAAATATTTGTTTAGCAAACAATACTGATGTCATCGCATCCGAAACACCTAGAATGACTTTTTACTACCATTACTCGGTAATGTCTGAGGTCTTAATTTGAATGAAGCTCCACTCCCTGTTGAATTGCAGCTGGGTACTGAGCTGATATTCTACAAACCTAGAAGCCTGCTGTAGACCTGTGTCTGCCTTTATTGCTGGTGTCTCATCATTTCCCAATTCTGTGACCTTTCCAACCCACCTCTTGTGTGTCACTGTACAAATAGGAAGAAGTGGGCCTCAGAAGTCTTGTGAAATAGAGGAAATCTTCCTCAAGAGCTTGTTGGATTTTTAGTTCCATATGCACAGTTAAACCTGATAAAATATGTATCTCAAACTCCTTTCTTTAAGTACCTTTTTTAAGAATTATTTATTTGGGCCAGCAGGTGGCATGATGGTTAAAGGTGCTGGGCTCTTGGACCAGTAGTTGGCTTAATGGTTATGTCCCTGGACTCCATGTAGTCGACCATGGTTCAATTCCCAGACCCGGTGACTTAAACTCAGGCTGGGCATGTGTGCGTGCATGCCCAAGATCCTAAGAGGAGAATGGAGAAGGGATTGCGGCGTGGACATCCCCCCAGGGGGTGATTTCTCAATTTCTGTCTCTCTGTCTCTCTCTGTCTTTCTGGCGAGCGTGTATGCCCTATAGCAAAAACTTCTCAAAAAAAAAAAAAAAACAAAAAAACGTGCTGGACTCTCAAGTGGCTGACCGTGGTTCAAGTCCTGGACTGGTGGCTTGCTCTGTGTGTGTGTGTGTGTGTGTCTGTCTGTCTGTCTCTGGTCAAAGCTGAAAAGTAATGATAATAAATGAATAATTCTTTTAACAATTATTTTATTTATTATTATTATTTTTTTAATTTGCTACAGAGCATGTGTGCTCACCAGAGAGACACAAAGAAGGAAAGTGAGAAAGCAAGTTGCCAGTCTGGGATTCAAACCATGGTTAGCCATGGGAGTCCAGTGCCTTAACCACCATGCCACCTGCTCGCCCTACTATTATCTTTTTTATACCTCTGAAGACTATTACATTTCCTGGCTCTGGAGAGTGGCATCTGTTACTAACGATTCTCTTTGCTTCAGTAAATTTCAAGTGTTTTATGAAGTTCAATAGATTTCATGTACAAATAGAAGTGTTTCCAGAATGGCAATGAAAATTAATCACTAGGGAGCCTATCAGAAGAACTAAATGGATTCAAATTTCATTAGAAGAGGAAAGTTCCTTTTCTTATGAACAGTAAGAGGTTAGTGGATATATAAGGGAACCATCAGTGGTCTTTTTTTTTTTGGAGAGATTTTTGCTGCAGGGTGTGTGCGCTCGCCAGAAAGACAGACAGAGGGATAGAAAATGAGAAATCACCCCCCAGGGAGGGTGGCCACGCCGCAATCCCTTCCCCTCCATTCTCCTCTCGGGATCTTGGGCACGCATGCACACGCGCCCGGTGTGAGTTTAAGCCACCGGGTGTGGGACGGGACGTAGCCATTAGGCCATCTGCTGGTCCCCGTTTTTTTTTTTTTTTTTTTTTTTTTTTTTTTTAATACCAAAGGATATGTGCATACCCATGAGAGAGAGAGGGGCAACCCCACCCCACTCCTAACAGGGCCTGGTCACTCTGCTATCATTTTCCTTCCAGTGCTTCATCCTGTCAGTATCTTGGCACATACACACTCGCCTGATGTGTTTTCCAGAGCTGGGATTTGAACTCTGGTTGGCCATGTGGGATCCGATTTCCTCTCTGCAGCACTAAACCACTGCAGTCTGGGTCTGACCCACCAGAAGTGGTCTTAAGGATGAGTAGGAAATATGACTTAATTCATGACAAAAATTTGTTTTCTGCTTTGTTTAATTAAGTAACTTCCGATTCTAGAAGGACTGGACTATGAGGTACACTGGGATATAAAAGCACATTTCAGTAGTAAGGAACAGAACCATTGCCTAAAAGTAACCTAAAAATAGTTTCCCTTCCATCTGGATACATTTCCAAATAACGGATGACCTCTCTGAGGGCTTATTTTCCTACAGGGTTTTTGAGGAGGGAACAAATCAGTTAAAAGGTCTAAATCCACAAGTCAGAATGTGGAAGACACGGCTTGGCCGGCTTGGACTGGTGCAAGGGGCGGGGTCTTTGCCTAGCTTGGCTCTCAGGTAGGTATGAAGTCTCTCACTCACCTAGCCTGGGGACTGTTCCTTAAGTCCCGTCACCAAGCACAGCTGGTGAGTAAGCAGTGGAATCTGGATTCAAACCCAGATCTTAGCGTCATGAGCCCATCTGTTCGCCACAAAACCATATTTTCTCCCAAAGTAAGGATATGAATTTTGATTTCTGATTTTGCCTCCTCCTTGTTAGCCCTCCCCCCTAAAAGTGCAGAGACACGACCCTTCCCACAAGAGAAGGCTGTGCTGGTCGTCATGGGTGACATTCTCTGAACCTCGCTGTTGGCCTCACCTCAGGTTCTTTTTACATTGGAGGGAAGCCCCAAACCGGCATTTTTACTACTTATTGCATGTGAGGGGTCTTCAAAACATTATGGAAATGGTATATTACGAGAAAATTATGCATGGATTTCAAACTGGATTTCCAAAATAAACTCGTACTTTATTCCCACTCTTCCACGAACTTTGAATTCCTCTTGTACAAAGGGAAGACACGCCCTCACCATATCCACGAAGTGCTCACGACAGCTCCGCCTGCTCTCATGCCCACTGCCTGAGTTCTGTGCCCAGGAAGGCGGGGTACAGAGCTGGCTGCTTCAGATGGTGTGCCCACAGTGGTCTTAATTCCACCAGGACCGCGTGGGGTGGTTCCCTAAAGGAAAGGGTGCAGTTGAGAAGAGGGAAGGAAAGCAGGCCAGAATAGCCGGACGCCTCCTGTAGATAAGAGTCCTGTAAGAAACTGTTACAGACACGGGTCCGGCCTTGGGTGGCAACAGCAAAATGCTTCTAGGGAACACACTCTCCCAGCCGCTAGAAATTGTGTCTTCAGGCCAGCCAGTGGCATGGTGGTTGAGGCAGCTGGATCCTACATGTGGCTCAGGTCTTGGACCCAGCACTTGAAAAACACGCTGAGTACATGTGCATGCGTGCCAAGGACCCAAAAGGATAACTGGGGGAGAAGGGATTACAACATGACTGCTCCCCATGACGGGCGTTTCCATGCTTTCTTCCCTCTCTCTCTCTCTTCCTCTCTGTCTCTTCAGGGAGCTCATAAACCCTCTGGCAAATTTTTTAAAGGGTTCATGAGGGACAGTATATTAGAACACTCATGGAAGTCAAGGAACTGGTTCCAGTGTCTTCTCTTACTGTCAGTTTGTGCCTCCGTACTTCGTCTGTAAAATGAAGAGCAGATGAGCACTAACTTTTTTCCTTAGGGCAAGTATGCTCACCAGGGAGAGAGAGACAGAGACAGAAGGAACATGAGAAATTCTTCCCCCCACACATACCACAATCCCTTCTCTATTTTCTTCCCAGGATCTTGGACACACACACACACACACACACACACACACACACATGCACCCAGCATGAGTTTCAGGCCACCAGGTCTGGGACTCGAACTGTGGTTGGCCATGTGGGAACCCAGCGATGTAACTGCTAAGCCATCTGCTGACCCCTATGATCTCTAATTTTCCTTCCAACTCTGGAAGTCTGTGAGCCATCTTCCTTTCCCATAGTTTTTTTTTTTTTTTTTTTTTTTTTCTTTCTTTCTTTTTAAACATTTATTTATCTGGGACCAGCAATTGGTGTAATGGTTATGTCACTGGACTCCCATGTAGTCGACTGTGGTTTGAGTCCCGGACCTGGTGGCTTAAACTCACACTGGGCACATGTGTGTGCATGCCCAAGATCTCGAGAGGAGAATGGAGGAAAAGGGATTGTGGCACGGCCATCCCCCTGGGGGAGTGATTTCTCCCTTTCTGTCTCTCTGTCTTTCTGGTGAGTGCATGCGCCCTATAGTAAAAACCTCTCCAAAAACAGAACAGAACAAAACAAAACAAAACAAAAACACAAAGAAACCATTTATCTATATATTATTGTTTGCGATTTTCAAGCCATCAAGTCCGGGACTTGCACCAGTGTTGGCCATGTGGGAATCCAGTGCCTTAACCACCATGCCACCTGCTAGCCCTTGTCTATATATTTTACCTACATGTCTTTAGAAGGAATCAAAAACAGGGACCAGCAGTTAGCATAATGGTTATATCGCTGGACTTTCATGTAGTCAACCACGGTTCAAGTCCCGGACCTGGTGGCTTAAACTCACACTGGGCGCGTGTGCGCATGCGTGCCCAAGGAAATGGAGGAGAAGGGATTGCAGTGTGGCCTTCCCCCCTGGGGGCTGGTCTCTCGCTTTCTGTCTCTCTGCCTCTCTCTGTCTTTCTGGTGAGCGCACGCGCCCTATAGCGAAAACCTCTCCAAAAAAAAAGAAGGAACCAAAGCCAAACTTTGGTAAATACTGAAGCGTTGAAGAAAGATAACGGCAACAGCCCAGGTCTACTTATATTCGGATATTTCTTTTCTTCTGGTAGAGTTACTTTGATTTTTGATCTGGAGGAAAATCAATGTAGCAGGTTCTTTGGTTGGAAATGAGTGGGCAGGGATAAAAGAGAAAATGTGTAATGTGAGGATTTGGGACGAATGTATTTGCTTGGCCTCAAGGTCCCTAAATTGTGAGTGCTCCTCAGCGATGTTCCAAGAAAAGAACCTTCCTGCACACCTGTTCCTCCTGCCAGGAGCAGGCGACGTGGGAGTGATGGCATAGGATACAATGAACTAGTTTTTCCTCTGGTGCTGCGAATCTAGGTCACCCTTTTGACATTCCTGAACTCTATTTACAAATTCCCCCTCCCCATGGAGAACAACAGGAGCCTTTGCCTTTTAAGTGCAGCCTGTGGTAATTGACACAGCAGGAAGAGAAAGAGGTCATTGAAACAGAAACAATAACAGCAGCTACGGATAAATAAGTACGAACTTCTCCAGTTTATCTGCCCTTGGAATCCAAAATAACTATCCTAAAAGAAAAGGAAGGGTGTCTGGGCGGGGAGGGGAACTGGAGAGCTGGAAGAGATTGTGAGAGAAAACTTTATCAATACTGTCTTTCTTCTTCACAATAACAGGGATTGTTCATTTATTTTCCACGCTGGGACTTGGGAGCAAGGAGGAAAACAGAATGGGGAGGGGCTTGATTGGGTTTGTGGACATTGTTTCTAGCCAGATGTTGTCAAAGGTACAGGGATCACCCAATGTTAACGAGACAAGACTGGGTTGTTTTTTAATAAATTTGCTATGGGGTGTGTGCACGTGCTGCAGAGAGGCAGAGAGAGGGAAAGTGAGAAAAGTGAGAAAGCACTCCCCAAGGGAGATGGCCACTCCTCATCCCTTCTCCATTCTCCTCTCGGGATTTTGGAAGCCACCAGGTCCAGGCCAGTCGTTGGCCACGTGGGGTCCCGCAGTCTTAACCTCCACACCACCCACGGGCCTGTCATGACTGAGCCTTAAAAAAAGGAGCTAAGCAATTTCTCCATGGCAGTTTTTTCAGTTTGTGATAGATACTTGCATTAATTGCTTGCCGTCTGCCCCCGCTAGCTGGACTTTGAGTTCCTTAAGCATAAAACCAGTACACTCGTCTTGGCTCTGAGAAGGGGCTTAATAATATGAGTGAGGCCCAGCCTCTGTGGTATAGTCGGTACTATGTCAGGCTGTGGAGCTGGGAGCCACACTCCGGCTTGGGTTTGAAGCCCTAGCTAGGGGAATCTGAAACTCCCAGGCACAGCTGGAGGGCTGCAGGAAGGGGATTGCAGCGTGATGGGCTTTGTGGAGGCTCTCTCTTTCCTCTCTCTCTCTCTCTCATCCATGTGCTCTATCATGAAAAAAAAAAAAGAAAGAAAAAAATTATATATATATATATATACACACACACACACACACATATATACACACACATACACATATACATATATACATATATACACATATATACACATACATATATATATACATATACATATACATATATATACACATATATACATATACATATATATACATATACATATATATATACACACACACACATATATATATATATATATATATAATGAAAAAAAGGTTAGTTGATTCAAATTTAAGATTATTTGCAAAGATGCGAAGGGTAGCATATTGCTGACAGAAGAGACAGGTTTACACTGGCTTTAATAATTCACTGGGTTTTTCATTAACTGCTTATCTATTGTATGAATCAGGAAGTAAAGGCCTTCAGTCTGGCCATCTCCAGAGCTCAATCTCCCTATAGCAAAAAAAACCTCATCCATGTGGGAGTCCGGCACCTCAACCACCTGCTGGCCCCAGTCAGTCTAATAAACAGGAATGATTTTCTCACTCTGGAGGCACAAAGATTATTCATACTTGAAGTTGTCCACGGTCCTCCAAGAGGCAAAATTTCTCTCCCAGTTATAGGGGCTGGCTGATTCATTCTTTGTGCCAAAGAGGTTGCCTCTGCGACCAGCGCATGGAGCATAATGGCCATTGTTTCTCCTATTATCATTCCCTTGTACACAGAAATCTGCTGTTCAGTCTCTTCAAAACCTTGGTGTCTTGATTCCTCCACTGTCTGTGAGGCCTTAGCTTCCTTTGAGTCCCATTTCCTCTGTCCTCAGCCTAAAACGCCACACAAACTTTTTTCTCACCAGTCTACAGTTAAACATGACTAAATTACCTCCAGCCTAAACTTTTTTTAAGACAGATTTTTGCTATCGGGCTCATGTGCTCACCAGAGAAACAGAGAGAAACAGAGACAGAAAGCAAGAAATCACCTCTGGGGGGACATGGCCACACCGCAATTCCTTCTCTGATCCCCCTCAGGATTTCGGGCACACACACACACACACACAGTCGCCGGGCGTGAGTTTCAAGCCTCTGGGTCCGATACTCAAACTGTGGTCAGCCATGTGGGAGCCCAGCAACATAACTATTCCATCATCTGCTGGCTCTCCATACTAAATTTTTTGCTAAACTTCAGACTTCCACAAGGGATCTCCAAAAAGTTTATGAGAAATGCGAATTATAAAAAGCTATGCATGGATTGCACAAATTTTGCTCCAAAGTAAACTTGTATTTTACTTCCATCTTCCATGAACTTCTTGAAATCTCCTCTTGTATAAACGGTTTCACTTTGATGTCTAAAACAAATCTTCCTTTTTTTTTTTTAGAGAGATGCTCCATGCACTGGTCTCAAAGGCAACCTCTTTGGCACAAAGAATGAATCAGCCAGCCCCTTTTAGGTTGCCAGAAGGCACATGTACTTACCAGGAGAAGGGGGGAGAGAGAGAGAGAGAGAGAGAGAGAGAGAGGGAGAGGGAGAGAGGGAGAGAGAGAGAGAGAGAGAGAGAGAGAGAGAGAGAGGACGAGAAATCTCCCTTTTGGGGAATGTTGGGGAATGTTCATGCTCCAATCTCTTTTCCATTTCTCCCTCATTTCAGGATTTTGGGCATGCACACACATGCAACCAACATTTTTTACAGGTCACTGTGTCCAGGACTCAAACCGTACAATAAGCCACGTGGAATCTACCTCACATAACCACCAGGCCACGGGCTGGCCTCTAGAGCTTCCTTTTCTTCTTTGATTTGCTTCTATTCCTTCAGTCTCTATCTCCAAAAATGATGATTATAAAGATTATGGTGGTAATGATGATGATGATAATGAATAGTTATGAATTCCTTAGTACATGCGAGGTACCGTTCTAATGATCAATTTATGGCTATTGACTTTAGTTGCCACAGAAATACTCTATTATAAGATAGGTATTATCATCCTCACTTTATAAAAGAAGAAATAGGGTGGGACCAGTAGGTGATGTGGTGATTAAGGGTGCTGGACTCCAACATGGCTATGATTTGAGTTCTGGACTGGGCAGTTTGTTTTCACACTTTTCCTCTCTATCTCTCTGTCTCTCTTTCATCCTGTCTCTCTCTGGTGAAATTGAAATAAATAAATATATAAAGTTAAATAAAAAATTAATAAAAAAAAGAGATAGGGCCAGTAGGTGACGTGGTGGTTGAGGTGCTGGATTCCCACATGGCCAACTGCAGTTCGAGTCCCAGAACCAGTGGCTTTCTCACTTTCTCTGTCTCTCTCTGTCTCTCTCTGTCTCTGGTGTATATGTGTGCACTGTAGCAAAAATTTTTAAATAATAATACTGATGAATAAAAAAAATTAAATGATTATTTAAAAGAAAAAGAAATAAACAGACTTGGTATTTCAGTGAATGGCATTGTCTTTCACCTGACTATCCAATCCAGAGACCCAAAAAGAATCTGGATTTTTTTTCCCTTCCTCCTCCTTTATGTTTAATTCAACATCAAATCTTGTTGATTCTCCCATTTGAGTTTCTCTGGCTTCATTCTCTCCTTTCTACTTACTTCTCTCCAGAATCTGCTTTCCCTTACTTCAGACCCTCCTCATGATTCAACAGACTTTTAAAAATAGTGTCTTGGCCTATCTTTGTGCCTTCAATCTTTCCCCTCCCCACTCCAACCCAATCATTCCCCACACCTCTTCTAGTGTAGCCTCCCTACAAGGCAAACTCCATCATAGCATAATCCTAAACGAAGCCCTTCAGCGGCTCTCCTCATAGTTCCTTCCGCAAGGCACTCAGTACACCTCCCTGCCCTCATGGGGATGCCCACCGCCCAACATTCCATCTTCAACTCCCACATCGCCATTCTTTCACTTCACACGTTTCGTACACCTCCCTGAATGCCAAGTGGAAAGCTTTGCTCACTCTATTTTTCATGTCATTTCTTCGTCTGATATCTTCAAAAGTGTGTTGTCTAATATGGTAGTCACTACCCAACCTGTGGTTACTGAACACTTGCTATGTGGTTAACCTCAATTGAGATGTGCTATGCTGGAAGTAGAGCTACTGGATGAAGACATGGTATGAAAAAAGTATAAAATATTTCAGGAATTTTATATTGATTATGCATTGAAAAGACAATACTTGAACATACTAGGTTGAATAAAATATATTATTATTAATATTTATTCTGTTTCTCTCTACTTTTTTAAAGAATTATTTTATTCAATTTTATTTATTTTAATTTGACCAGAGAGAGACAGAGTGAGAGTGAGAGAGAGAGAGAGAGGGAAAGTTGCCAGGTCCAGGACTCAAACTGAGGTCGGCCATGTGGGAGTCCAGTGCCCTTAGCCACCATGTCATCCCATTGGCTCCTATTTCTACTGTTTTAATGTGGTTACTAGAAAATTTTAAACTATAGATGTGGTTTGAATTTGTAGCTCATATTACACTTCTGTTAGATACTACTCCTTTAAAATCCTTACTCAGTAAACTTAAACCAGGAGGCAGAAGACAC
This sequence comes from Tupaia tana, assembly GCA_026018925.1. Taxonomy (NCBI): domain Eukaryota; kingdom Metazoa; phylum Chordata; class Mammalia; order Scandentia; family Tupaiidae; genus Tupaia; species Tupaia tana. The sequence continues at coordinate 22,479,148 of JAKSZU010000017.1, forward strand.
ACACTGAAAACTACAAAATGATGCTGAAAGAAATTAAAAAAGATATAAGTAAGTGGAGAGACATCTGGTATCCATGGAGCGAAAAACTTAATGTCATTAAGATGCCAATACTATCCAAAGTAATCTACAGTTACTGTAACCTCTAACAAAATCCCAATGCTTTGGGCAGAACTAGAAAAATCCATCCTAAAATTCATATGGAATTTCAATGGATTCCAATCAATCTTAAACAAAGTTGGGGGTCTTAAACTTTCTGACTTCAAAAGTTATCATGACGCTATCATACTCAAAACAGTGTGGTACTGACATAAAGACAGATACAGACCAACGGATAGAATGGAGAGTCCAGGACAAAATCACACTTCTGATCAAAGAAATCGAGAAATCACCCCCTGGGGGGATGGCCACGCTGTAATCTCTTCTCTAAGAACTTCACTGGGGAAAAGATAGTTTATTCAACAAATGGTGCTGGGGAAACTAGGTATCTACATGCAAAAGAATAATCATTTTTTTTTTGAGAGGTTTTTTCGCTATAGGGCGCGTGCGCTTGCCAGAAAGACAGAGAGAGACAGAGAGATAGAAAGAGAGAAATCACCCCCCAGGGGGCATGGCCACGCCACAATCCCTTCTCCTCTATTCTCCTCTCGGGATCTTGGGCACGCACGCACACGCGCCCGGTTTGAGTTTAAGCCGCTGGGTCAGGGACACAAACCGTGGTCAACTACATGGGAGTCCAGCAACATAGCCATTATACTAACTGCTGGTCCCTGAAAGAATAATCTTTACCTCATACAATATATCAAAAAAAAAAAAATCAGAATAGATCAAAGACCTGGGGCCTGCTGGTTGTGTGGTGGGTAAGGTGCTGGACTCCCACATAGTTGACCGCATGAGTTCTGGACCTGGCGGCTTGAAATTCATACTGGGCTCATGTGCATGCATGCCCAAAATCCCAGGAGGAGAAGGGATTACAACATGGCCATCCTTCCTCAGGAGTGACTTCTCACTTTCCTTCTCATTGTCTCTCTGATGAGTGCATGTGCCCTATGACAAAAACAAACAAACAAAAACAAAAATAAAAACAAAACAAAAGACCTAAACATAAGAGCTAAACTACAAAGCTCTTTAAAAAAAAAAAAATTGAGGGAACCCGCAGTTAGCGTAATGGCTATGTCGCTGGACTCCCACGTAGTCGACTGCGGTTCGCGTCCCGGACCTGGTGGCTTAAAATTCACGCCGGGCGCGTGTGCGTGCATGCCCAAGATCCCAAGAGGAGAATGGAGGAGAAGGGATTGCAGCATGACCATCCCCCCTGGGGGGTGATTTCTTGCTTTCTGTCTCTATGTCTGTCTCTGTCTGTCTGGTGAGTGCACGCGCCCTATAGCGAAAACCTCTCCAAAAGAAAAAAAAATTGAGGAGACGCCTCAGGACATTGAATATGGCAATAATTTCTTGGATATGACACCAACAGCACAGGCAACAAATGGAAAAATAGGGGTGAGTTCTCTCTCTCTCTTTCCAGCAAGAATGAAAGAGAAAGAAAGAAAGAAAAGAAGGAAAGAATAAAGAAAGAGAAAGAAAAAAAGAAAGGAAGAAGGGAAGGAAGGAAGGAAGGGAGGGAGGGAGGAAGGGAGGGAGGGAGGGAGGGAGGGGACCAGCGGATAACATAATGGCTACGTCACTGGGCTCCCATGTCGTCAACCACAGTTTGAGTCCTGGACCTGGCTGCTTAAACTCACGCTGGGTGCATGTGCGTGCATGCTCAGAATCCCGAGAAGAAAATGGAGAATGGAAAATGGAGAGGGGTAGTGGTCATCCCCCTGGAAAGTGATTTCTCGCTTTCTGTCTTTCTGTCTCTCTCTCTCTTTCTGGCGAGCACGCACGCACCCTATAGCAAAGACCTTCCCCTCCAAAAAAAGATAAAGAAAGATAGAAAGAAGAAAGGAAGAAAAAGAAGAAAATGGATGACTTAATGAATACAAAGTTTTGGTTTTGCGAGAAAAAGTTCTGAAGATTTGTTGCATAAAAAATATGAAAATACTGGGAACCAGCAGTTAGCGTAATGGCTATGTCGCTGGACTCCCATGTAGTCGACCGCGGTTCGCGTCTCAGACCTGGTGGCTTACAACTCACGCCGGGCGCGTGTGCGTGCATGCCCAAGATCCCGAGAGGAGAATGGAGGAGAAGGGATTGCGGCGTGACCATCCCCCCTGGGGGGTGATTTCTCGCTTTCTGTCTCTATGTCTCTGTCTGTCTGGCGAGCGCACGCGCCCTATAGCGAAAATCTCTCCAAAAAAAAAAAAAAAAAAGAAAATACTTAGTGCTACTGAATGGTATACCTAAAAATGGCTAAGATGGTTAATTTTGTGGTGGTTAAGATGGTTACAATATGGTGAATTTACCACAATTATATCTGTGTATATGTATGCACATTTATATATTCTTTTTTTTAAGAATTATTTTATTTAACTTTATTTATTTTTCATTTGACTGGAGAGGGACAGAGTGACAGAGAGAGAGAGAGAGAGAGAGAGAGAGAGAGAGAAAAGCCACTAGGTCTGGAACTTGAACCATGGTCAGTCATATGGGAGTCCAGTACCCTTAACCACCACTCTACCTGCTGGCCTCTCTATATTTATATATTCTTTCCCAGATATCATTCTCCCTCCTCCCTGCCTCCAGTGTGAATTAACTACTCCTTGTTTTGTGCCTGCATGCCATCTTACACATACCAGTATTATAGTTCTCATCACATTTCTGTTAATTATCTGTTTGACAAGATAAGGGTTCCTGTCTTCTTTGCCCGCATCCTGGGACAAGAAGAATACATATACACTTCTAGGGTCCTGACCAAAGCTAAGAAAAGATACTAGGGTCTCTGGCAAGACAGAGAAAAGTAGAGACTTTGATGGTATAATATGCTACAGGGGACAGTTATTGTTAGCATGCATTTATCTTATATTTTATAGATGTGTCATTCTGTGGCAGGACTTGGAGTGGTCCTTTTTCTTTAGCTATCCTTTTATAGGCAGAATCTGAAAACCCTTTTGAAATTTATTTTTTTATTTTTAGAGAGGTTTTTGGTATAGGATGCATGCACTCGATGGAGAGACAGAGAGATAGAGAGACAGAAATCGAGAAATCACCCCCCGGGGTGATGGCCACGCTGCAATCCCTTCTCCTCCATTCTCCTCTTGGGATCTTGGGCATGCACACCCAAGGGCCAAGTATAAGTTTGAAGCCACTAGGTCTGGGATTCAAACTGCAGTTAACTACGTGAGAGTCCAGCAACCTAACCATTATGCCATCTACTGGTCCCCTGAAAAACCTTAAAAAACTTCTTCCCTCCTCCAACACACAAAACATTCACTTCTCTGCCTTGAGGACAACCAGCTGAAATGATCGGCCCTGCCAGTCTGACCCACTGGAGGGAAGAGAGGAAGACGTTCATTCAGGGAGGTTCAGATAGCGCCGCTTAAGTAACAGATACGGTACACAGGGAGGCAAGTAAAGACCTATCAGTATTTTGCTGCTTTCCCTGGACTCCGCATAGGTATGCTTGCTGTCTAACAAAGATATTTTTTTTAGGGCCAGCAAGTGGCGTGGTGGTTAAAGCCCTGGACTTCCAAATGGCTAACAGCAGTTCAAATCCTAGACCCAGTGGCTTGAAAATCGAGCTGGGAGTGTTTGTGCGGGCACGTGTCCCAAAATCCCGAGAAGAAGGGATTGCAGCATGGCCATCCCTCCTGGGGGTAAGTCCCCCTTTTCCCTCTCTCTGGCTCTTTCTGGTGAGCACACATGCCCATAACCAAGAAGTTACATTTCTTTGAGTAGTCTTTGCTCCTAGGTGGGGCAAAGACTATACCTGATGCATTCTTGTATCCCCAGTGCGCAGTAGTCCTGGCACACAGCAGGTGCCTGATAAATGCCAAACAGGGTAGGAGGAGGGCAGGGCGAGTCTTTGTAATAACCCAGAGGGTGGCTTTAGGCTGGGTAACTGGTCTACCCTAGACAAAAAAGACAGGACTAAACAACCGCAGGGAATATGTGGGTCCATGTGGGAACAGAGGGAGCATGAGAAGGAAAAGTGGTTCATTATAAAGCCCAGGTGAACAGGTTGATGAAATCTGCCCCTTCCTGTTCCGTGTTCGTTGTCTCGCTGGTCACTGCACGCTGGTCCTCAGGCAAATTTACTTTCATCCTGCGATTTCAGTTCCATGAAATTTCAGTCCTATGAGCACAGCTCAGTGGTCCGGATTCCACAAGCCATACAAACAACTTCAGTTTTCAATTAGACCTGGTTCTGGGACCAGCAGTGGTGTAATGGTTGCGTCACTGGACCCCCACATGGTTGATTGCGGTTCAAATCCTGGACCTGGGGACTCATGCCAGGTGCTTGTGCATATGTGCCCCAAACCCCAAGAGGCGAGTAGAGGAGAAAGGATGGCAGCATGGCCATACTCCTTGGGGACTGATTTTTAGCTTTCTGTCTCTACCCCCAAGGGCATGCACCCCATAGCAAAAATCTCACAAAATAATAATAATAATAATAATAATAATAAAAAATAATGATAGGACCTGGTTCTATCTAGCTAATTCTACTGGCTTGTGTCCATTAACAATTACTGATAGGTGCTCCAGCCCATCATTTTCATGCAGTTCTTTGTAATTCTTCTTTCTTCTCCTGGAATCCTGGAGAGGATCTCTAACAACAGATAATCCAAAAATCAGCATTTTTTGGGTCCACATAATGACATCCCTCCAAACTCACATTCATCTGCAAGCTGCAAGGAAGATTAGAGACTAGTTCTGTCTCCCAGGAGATGGATACCTAGAGAGCTGAGTCAGAGCCCAAACCCTGGGGCTCAGAGCACCTGGCTTCCAGTCCCGAGCTCCTTTTTCTCATTTGGCCCACCTGTGGGTGCAGCACGCCTGCGTGGGACGCACCCAGTCACCCCTCGTTGCATTTTCTATGCGAATGCGGCCCTCTCTGGGTGGCTCGTAAATCAACAACCTTAAGAGGGCAAAATGGGCAGACACAAATTTTACACAACTTAATGTTCCTTGGAATGTTCTGGGTATTTTTTTTTTTTCCCCCTAAAGCCGGATTCTCGATGGTGCTCATTTTGAGGTCTCTTTCCATCACCGAGAGCTACGGGGACAGTCTAGAAGCGCGCTGGTTAGCCAGAATTGGCCCTGCACAGGGCTGTGCGGCTGGCGGCCCGAGCGGTGGTCAGGGCGCTGTGGGCTCCTGGCCAGCCCTGAACCACGCGTGCATCACTTCACAGGCGCTGACTGAGCACCTACTGTGTGCCTGGGTCGTCCACAGCGGCTAGTTTGGAGCTGCGAGGCTGCCCTCCATCTCTGCACTGGCCCAAAGAGCCTTGCTCACAACGGCAGCCACCGAACTCTGACTCTCACCGTGGATCTGGCTTTAGCTAGGGTTGCAACTCGGGGCAAGTATTTCAAATTCTCCCACCTGGGTGGCCTTGGCTTGAGCAGCGGGGCTAAAGGGGAGCGGACACAGTGTTGCTTCTCTAAAGAAATCGTCTGGGAATGACACGTTTTGGAGCTGGAGAAACACACACCCTCACACCGACAGAAGTACTGTGAGTCGCTCTGCAGGGTCGCGGTCCTGGGAGCCACCTACCACCACCCCCGGGCGGAGACTGCCAACTCCTACCCCGCCGGCTCGCGATCCCGCCCTGGGGAGCGCGGGCAGCGGAGGCCAAGGGGGCGCCTTTCTCTTTAAGAGCCCCACGGGCAATCCTGATTGGCTGTAGCTATGCAGGTCTTTCTTCCCCGCTCGCTCCGAGCGCTCCCTCCCGCGCCGCGGTCTCGGTTCTTCCCAGCCGCGCGGCTCCCACCCCTCCGTGCCCTCTCCCGCCCCTCGCGCTCGCCTCCTTTTCCTCGCAGCCGAGTTCAGCCTCGGCCGCGGCGTGGGTGAGACGCCAGCAACAGATGCGGGCCGCCAAGATTCGCATCCTTAGGTCACGCTGAGCGCCAGGGGAAGCGAGAAGGAGCAGGGGAGAAGGGCTGGGGAGGCGGGGGCCGGCGGTGCGGCGAATCCCCCTGAAAGGCAGGAGCCCCGCCCCCAGCGACAGCTGCGCGCAGGCTGATCGCCCGCCGGCCGCCGCCGGTGCCCACCTCTCCCCAGCCATGCCGGGCCTGGCCGCCGACGCGGGCAAGGTCCCCTTCTGCGACGCCAAGGAGGAAATCCGTGCCGGGCTGGAAGGCTCGGAGGGCGGTGGCGGCCCGGAGAGGCCGGACGCGCGCGGGCGGCGGCAGAACATCGTCTGGAGGAACGTCGTCCTGATGAGCCTGCTGCACTTGGGGGCCGTGTACTCGCTGGTGCTCATCCCGAAAGCCAAGCCGCTCACTCTGCTCTGGGGTAAGTCCCGCCGGCGCCCCCTGCGCCCCGGGCACTGTGGCGAGGCCGTACCGGAGCGCACCAGGTCGGTGCTCGGCCGCCTGCGGTGCAGGCTCGCTCCTCGCCTGCCCCCACGCTCCCCGGCCCCTTGTCATCTTGTTCTCTGCCCGGGGACGGGCAGGTATTTCTGTGCAGGTATTCTCAACTTCTGTTTCCCCCCCCCCCCCCGCCACCCCCCCGCGATCTGCCTGAGTAAGCGCATTTGCAGGCACCGGGTGTGGAGCCAGAGGGACCTGGAGTCCTGCGGCGCCTCCGCTGTGCGCAGAGGCGCGCGGAGGGAGAGCCAGGCCAGGCGACTGGGCTGTGGGAGGGAGGACGGCGGACAGGCAGGATGACTGTGTCGCCCATGCGGGTCCCAGAAGCTCTCCTGTCTGCCACCTTTCAGCTCCCCGGTGGCCTCCACCGGCCACGGACCTTGGGCTGAGTTAAAGACAAAAAATTGAGTGGAGAGAGGAAGAGAGACCCAGCACAGGACTGAGTCTTGGTTTTCCCGCACCATCGGGAAGAAACCAGTTCCCTTCCTTCCTGTCCAAGGTCCCTGTCCCTGTCCCCTCCGTGGTCGTCTATGCCCAGTTGCAGTTCTCTGGCCCTGGAAGTTATTTGGCGAGCAAACCGAGCCCATGTCAATAGGGATCTGCCCCCCAGCACGCAGCTCCAGCCAGGCCCTGTCCCCAGGTGGCCCTAAGGGGCTGTTATGCACCTGAGAGTGCACCTGTGGCTCTCCTGCCACCTCCTTCCTTGCACCCCCACCCCTGCTAGCAGGGAAGAGTCCAGGAACCAGCCATCGGCTCCTCCTCTCCTGGACCCCAGGTCCCAGTCCTTGGTCTCTGAACTACCTAGCTGGCTCCCCCGGCCCAGTGACTGGTTTGGCCTTAGTCACAAAGAGGCAGTCGCTGGGACAAAAGGCACAGGCATTGATACGCTGGGCTGAGAATTTGACGAGGTAATCCAAGAAGCTCTTCCAGCTCCCATTTCTGAGATCTCTGAGGAACCGGGGCAGGAGAAACACAACCTACTTTTATTTCCTGAGGGGAAGAGGAAGGAAGAAAATAAGACCTCTTTCTATAAAGCTTCTTAATTTGGCATGCTGCCTGCTGCAAATGTCTTGGTAGATAATAGGGCCACTGGAGTGCCAGCCCTTCACTTGAAACCCTGCAGTCCCTGCTGGTGGAAGCAAAGCCATCTAGGAGGTGGGCACCTCTGGGGGTGTGGCTCAGGAGGGATGGTAAGAGAGGCAGAGGTCTTTGGCAATCCCTGAAGTCTTTCAAGTCTTCCAGAGGCTCCTGGTAATCTCCTGCCTCATCCCTTCTCCTCTCAAGGGCACCCCCTCGATTCCAAGTCCTTTTCACCATCCTCCTTGTTAGGTGTCGGCTGAATTCTCCGTCTTCCTTCCTTATCTCCAAATGACTCGACTGTGCTGTTCAGTCATAGCGCCATGGACACACGCCCACTTTGCCATCCAAAGCTCTTACTGCCCAGAGCCTGCACTGGGCTCCTCGCAGCCCACCGGCCTCTGGGGAATTGGGGCTCATCTTTAAAGCTGTTGTGTTCAGAGAAAGTGCAGGGAGAAGTGAGCACTTAAAGTATTGTCTTACATGCCTGGGGCTCCGCAGAGCCCACGGCCTCCACTCCATGCCGACATGGCGGCCCCAGACACTGGCACTGGACCAGGAGCCATGAGGACAAAGCCCTCCTCTCCAGGTCTGCCAGGTCACCTCTGCCCTTTCCAGATGGCTCTCTGTGGGGAAGACAGAATCTTTGTTCTGGAAGACCTTGGCCAAAGGACGTCTCCTTTGGCCCCAAACTCCTCTCTAGAATCCTCAGAAAGGCAACCCACTGTAGGAACCTGTTCCCCTTTCTGGGTGATGTTGCCAGACCCCATTCTCATTCCCCCAGGGATAGCTGTCTGCCTTCACTACTCTTTATCAGTCCGTCCTCTAAATCTTGATTCTCTCTCTCCCCCTTCATCGCCTCCTTAAAGAAAAAAAGAAAGAAAGAAAGGAAGGAAGGAAGGAAGGAAGGAAGGAAGGAAGGAAGGAAAGGAGCAGACAAGGATGGAGTTGTAGCCTCCAAGTCCAACATTGTGACTCTGATGGACTTGTTTTGAAGGGTGAAATGAGAGACAGCCAGAGCCAGCTAAGATCCCTGGCAATGATGGCTGGCTATACCAGGGCAGCCGACGGGACTCAGGGTGGGACCTTCTTTTCAGTGAAAGCCCTCTGTGCTGACCCACAGATCTGGCCTCACTGGAGGTCCTTTCCACCACCCTGCCCGCTGGGTCCATCTAGCATTAGGGCAAGTTCATGCCCCAGGGGGCTGCTCACCCGCTGCAGGGACCTGCATTGTAAGGAAGTAGGCTCAGCCCGCCCATCGCTTGCCACCATCCACCCCAGTGAGGTCGCCCTGGAGACAGGCAGTGTCCATGCAGGACAGCCAGCAAGAACGCGGTTGGAGTGCTGCGTGCAGGAATGATTTGCGGGGCAGTAGAACGTCATCCAGATCCATCAGGTCGTTCAGTCCAGCCTCCTGCACTGCTAACCCCACCCCCGTTTCTGATTCTCCTTGGGGCCAGAGCAAGTTGTTTCCTTTCCTATCTTTCCTGTGGTTTTTTTTTTTTTTTTTTTTTTTTTTTGAGTGGGCAGCTGTCAGAATGGAATGCTCTCAAGGCTCCCAGGTCCTCAGGGATGGTTTTTATGAGTTTTGAGGACAAAAAGCATACTCCAAGTGGAGAGAAAGCTTCAGCTAAAGGCTTGAGTTCCCCAAAGTGAACTGCCTGGAGAGTTTCTGTCCACAGAGATATTACTCAATGCCCCGAATCCCAAGATGCCTAGAGCAGGGAGCAGTGACCAGCTATGGGGGGATCGAGGACAAGTCCTGGGGCGCTTCTCGGTGGAACTGTTCCCTGACTCTCTCCATGCATCTGGCTGCTGACTTCCAGAAATGTCAAGGTCTTCTCTGGTTTCTACCTAAGTATCATTCGAGTGCCCTAAACATGTCCCACGGTGACATGATGGTTTTGCCTCATGGGACCATGTCAGTAGCAGGACCAGACATGCTACGCAGTCATTTGCCCTGCTCCTTTTGCTCGATCGGCCGTCCTTCTTCTGCCCTGCCCTGAGGCAAATGTGACCCTTGTGAAGGCAGACGCAGGATTCTCGGTGCCCTTCTGGCTGCTCAAGCATCCGCACCATCCTGAGTGGGGTCAGCCTTTGGCAGGAAGGCTGAGGACTGGCGGCGCAGGGCAGGAAAGCCAGTTGGAGTTGTGCTTTGGAAGGCAGAGTTCCGCAGGTCACATTCTGCCAAGCCTGAGAGCTGCCCAACGAACAGCTGTCTTCTGCCAGGCATTGGTAAGCTGCATCCACAACTTGGGTAGCCTAAGGTCTTTGCTGGGTTGTGCTTCTTCTCTATTAAGTCACTCAGGTTCTCTCTCTCTCTCTCTTTTTTTTAATGATTTAATTTTATTTGTTATTATTTATTTTTTAATTTGACCAGAAAGACAGAGAGAGAAAGGAAAAGTGAGAAAGCAAGCCACCAGGTCCAGGACTCGAACTACAGTCAGTCATGTGGGAGTCCAGCGCCTTAACCACTATACCCCCTTTGGTCCCAGTCACTCAGGTTCTTGAGCAGCCCCCAAAATACATGGCCATGGACTTCTGTCTTACCTTCAGGTTTCCGGGGCAGGTAAGGCTCAGTAGAGAGGCAGAGCTCCACGTGAATCCCTGCTTTTCTGCCTACTTACCAGCTGCATGGCCATGGACACGTTAACATCTCTGGACCTCAGTTTTCTCACCTGTAGAATGGATATATCAATACTAGTTGCTTGGGCCAGGCTGTGGTGTGGTTAAGGCAGCTGGATCCCACATAGCCAGTGTATGGTTCACATCCCAGACCCAGCAGCTTGAGAAACAAGCTAGGCACGTGTGTGTGGGTGCCCCAATTCCAGAAAATGAAGAAAGATGGAGGAGAAGGGTTTGTGGCATGCCCGTCCCCTGTGTGTGGGGGGTGCTTTCTTACTTTCACGCTCCCTCTCTCTCTCTCTCCAGTAAGAGCACGTGCCCTTTAGCAAAATATTTTTTTAAATAGAAATATTATAAATAATTATATACATTTTATACTTATATAAAATTATATAAAATATAAACATTACTTTTATTAAATTATATTCACATACAATTTTTAGAATTTATAAATTTTATACTTATGTAAAACTTATGAAAAATGTATATATAAAATTATTGAAAATTTTAAAAATGATTCCTTTTCTCTTAAGGTTGGGAAAATTAAATCAAATGATATATGTAATTCACAAAGCACAGTGTGTGGCCCTGGGTTGGTGTTAAGTCATTACTGGCCTCTGCTAACATGGACTCTTAACACTGGTTCATTGCTTTAGTAGCAGGAAAAAAGGTCATCCCACAGCACAGTAAATTCCACCAAGCTGGCAAAGAACTTGGCTCCACTGCCTCCCTTGCATAGAAAAGATGGCCTGGGGTTTGGCCAAAAGGGCTCTTTCTCAAAGTTCCCAAAGAGAAAGCAATGCAAACCCCTTCTGTCCGTCTTCCCTTCCTCCTACCCTCCTGTTTCTTTCTTCCTTCCTCTGTTTTCCTCCAAAAGATCATGATTTTGTAGTTCAGGACCTTTTTGTTCAGCTAAGAATTCACCTGGTTGTTTGCATTTTCTTTGGGAGTTTCTGAGCACAACCAGTTCCAATTGCTGTAGAAGCAGGGCCAAATGATTTATCTGAGTCTCTGACAGTCTCAATTTTGACTTGTTTTTCCCTCTTCCTGTCCCCTTGAGTCATCATTTCAAAAAATCTTTAATGCTCAATTAAACTACAAAAATAACTTTGAAAAGTGAATGAGCCTCTCTTTCCAACCCCTTATTTCCCAGCCTATTGTTGCAACTCTTGCATTTTTAATAAATGGGCAGGAACTAAAAGCTTTACCCGAGGCGGGATTGCAGCAAAAACCGGAGAGAATAGAGTGCTTTCGCTGGCTTAATAGTCCCAATAAGTATAAATATAGATTGAGGTTAATGTTACTAACTTAGTTTTTTTCCTAAACCTGGTCAAGGTCACTGCAGACTGCACTGTGATCGTAAAATGAGCAATAGAGCTGCAGAGTGGAAAGCAGGGCTGGCACCCGGGTGCCGCCGATAAGTTCAACGTCAGACTCCCTTCTTTTCAATGTGCAAGCCTCGGGTTCCTTGTGTGTACCATGAGGGGACAGTTATTTCAAGATTGGGGCCCATGCTAAAGTGCTTCCCAGAGAGTAGATGCTTAATGGTGTCTGCTGCTGTTAACGCCCCTGTGCGGGCCTAGGAGCCTGGGGGGTAAAGCCAGCCATGGCTTGGTCGTCTGTCTGAGACTTTCGAGTACTTGTGGTTCAAATGTAAGGCACAGCTTTTATTTATTTATTTATTTAGAGAGGTTTTTGCTATAGGGCGCGTGCGCTCGCCAGCTAGACAGACAGAGACAGAGAGACAGAAAATGAGAAATCACCCCCGAGGGGGGATGGCCACTCCGCAATCCCTTCTCCTCCATTCTCCTCTCGGGATCTTGGGCATGCACGCACACGCGCCCGGCGTGAGTTTTAAGCCACCGGGTCCGGGACGTAAACCGCGGTTTACCATGTAGGAGTCCAGCGACATAGCTATCATGCTAACTGCTGGTTCCCCAGGCACAGCTTTTAGATCCGAGTATTTGCTCAAGACCTTGTATTTGAATGTTTTGGTTCTCGCCTTATCTAGTTTTGCGTATTGAGTAAAATTAGAATCATTGCTGGGAAAAGCTGGTGATAGATTTTACAAAGGGGGTGAGAGAGTCGTGGTTTTTTGTTTGTTTGTCTTTAAGGATCTATGTAAGAAAGTGTCTTTGGGTGGCATGTTCCTCATCGAACATGTATTTTATTGTCTGTCGTCTCTGGCAGACAGTCTGCCTGTCCCTCTGTCTCAGGTTTCTTTGGAAGTACCACAGTCTTAGGGTTAAGAGTATTGGGCTTTGGAAGCTAGCAGATGGTGTAATGGTTACGTCACTGAACTCCCACGTGGTTGACCACAGTTCAAGTCCTGGACCCAGTGGCTTAAAACTCACACTGGGGGGAACCAGCAGTTAGCGTAATGGCTATGTCACTGGACTCCCACGTAGTCGACCGCGGTTCACTTCCCGGACCCGGTGGCTTAAAACTCACGCCGGGCGCGTGTGCGTGCGTGCCCAAGATCCCGAGAGGAGAATGGAGGAGAAGGGATTGCGGCATGACCATCCCCCCTGGGTAGTGATTTCTCGCTTTCTGTCTCTATGTCTCTCTCTGTCTGCCTGTCGAGCGCACGCGCCCTATAGCAAAAACCTCTCAAAAAAAAAAAAAACAAAAAAAAAAAAAAAAACCTCACACTGGGTCCGTGCGTGTGCGTGCCCAAGATCCCCAGAGGAGAACGGAGGAGAAGGGATTCCCTTTCTGTCTTTCTGCCTCTGTCTCTTCAGCGAGTGCACATGCCCTGTACCAAAAATCTCTTGGAAAAAAAAAAAAGTGTTGGGCTTTGAAGTCAGAGAGTCTGGGTTCGAAGCCCAGTCCCACAAGTGCAACCTTGGGCAGTCACCACCCTGTCCTGGCCTGGTGTCCCCAGCTGCAAAGGGGGTGATGACATAAGCCCGGTGTCCAGTCACAGTGGGAATGAAGTACAGCAGAAGAGTCAAGAGCCTGGCTGGGAAGTGACCAGGGACTAGTGGCGGTTCCTTTGCTGTGTTGGTTCACACAGTCCCTGAGCCGGTGAGATTTGTTCCAGCCAGCCCTGGTTGTCAGGAAGCCCTGGTCGTGGGGAAAGGCAGTTTGCCTCCAATTTTATTTCCCCTGGCATTGGATTGGTGGCCACAACAACAGGTACCAGCTGTCCTTCCTCATAGATACTCGTTGTTTGTCCATTATGCGTGCAAATGGTCGTGAGGGAGGTCCTTACAGCCCTCCACGCAGCCATATATTCATTCATCCACTAATTCATTCATTTTTCCATGCCAGTGACTGCCAAAAATGGTTGCACATCAGAATCACTTGGGGATCTTTTAAATTTTTCAGAAGCCTGAGCCAGACCTACTGAGTTGGAATCTCCAGGAGTGATGCCCTGGCTTTTTCCCCCCCAGTAGTTGCTCAAGTGTTTCCAAGGCACAGCCAGGCCGAGCACCATCATTTAATTTCCTTATTCAACAATGTTCATCGTTCTGGCATTACCTGCCAGACACTGACTTCAGGGCATTTGCAGGCCAGCTGGAGAGGCAGCCAGGTGCACAGGTGAGGGAGCCAAGGCAGTGTGTGTTCCAGGGCGCCGTGGGAGCTGGGGGAGGAGCGCCAGCTTTGGGGGAGTGGAGAGGCTCCAGAGGAGGTGGGAGCCCACAGATCCCGGCAGGTGCTGGGGCTGGCTGCACAGGGTGGAGAGCACTGCAGCCATGGGCACAGGTCTTAGGGAAGAGCCAGGGCAGGGCGGCTCAAGGACCCAGTTGTTCAGCGTGGCTGGAGAGTAGAATGGGGAGAGAGGGGAATGTGGGTGGGTGATAAAGCTGCAGGTCTCAGACCAGGGGAGAGTGAGACACAGCAGGACCAAGATGGAGCTTCCAGCAGCTTCTTCCTGACTCTTCTCACCTCCTCCTCTCAGTCATAACACACACCAGCGATTTCTAGTGTGACCGAATGGCCAAGAGCCCAGTTTCTAGGCCAGGTACTGTAGAGAGGATGACTGTGGAGTTGCTCAGGAAAGACCCTGGGACAGACACCTTGGTGGCGGGTATGAGCAGCTCTCCCTGAGGGGACATGGCCTGGGGCTCTGGGGAAGCTAGGAAGAATGTCTCAGTTGGGCGTTGGATCTCGCAGGCTCAGCCATGGGGGATAAGTTTCTAGAAAAATGTGTATAGCAAACTCATTCCAGACCCAGAAAGCTATCCTCCTCTTCCTTCACTTCTCTTCCCCATGTTTCCAGAAGGCACCTGTGTGTAAGGGGCCTGGAAGCAGCCCTTTTCTCTAGCCCACAGCCCAGGGATGAGGAGTCCCGTCTCCTGCTACCCCCGCTCCCATTTCTGTAGTTGTTGCGGACGAATACTTTCGGGGACATATTGGAGGGCTCTGTGGGTCCTGGCAGGCTTCTCTCCAGACATGTTCCGGAGCTTTAGAGCAGCCATGCAGACATCCCACAGCTGCAGCCACCTGAGCCTTGCCAGCCCTGCTGCCCAAAGTGTGGTCCACGGACCAGCCACATAGCCGTCACTTGGGAGCTAAGGGACCTATGGAATCGGTAGCTGATTTTTTTCTTTTTAAGTTTATTTCTTCTTCTCCCTCTCCTTTTCAAGATTTTTGCCTTAGGGCACATGTGCTCACAGGAGGGAGAGAGAGAGAGAGAGAGAGAGAGAGAGAGAGAGAGACAGACAGACAGACAGAAAGACAGAAACAGTGAGAGGGAAAGTGAGAAATCACCCTCCAGGAGGGATTGCCACACCACAATTCCTTCTCCTCCATTATCCTCCCAGGATCTTTGGCATGCACACACAGGCGCCCAGCATGATGCTCAAGCCACCAGGTCTGGGACCTGCACCATGGTCGGCCATGTGGGAGTCCAGTGTTGTAACCACTACAGCATCTGCTGACCCCTTAAGTTTATTTCTTTCTTCCATGAGTATGAGAGAGAAACCCCCAATAGGGTTTTCATGCCATGACCCACTCCAGCTTCAGCCAGCCCTAGATCATGGGTGTGCACATGCCCAGTGTGTTCAGAGGGCCCTGGATGCAGACCCAGAACCTTCCCTCACTGGGTCAGTCTTGGAGAGCTTGCATGGTGTTTCCATTGCACCACTGTCCTGCCTCAGCATCTGCTTCCTTTTTTTCTTATTCAGGTTTTTGTCACAAGGTGTGCACTCACTGGAAAAGAGTAACAGAGAGATAAAGAGAAAAGAAAAATGGAGAAATCACTCCTGGGGAGGATGACATACCACAACCCCTGCTCTGACATTCTCCATTTGGGATTTTGGGCATGCACGAACATGTGCCTGGTGTGAGTTTCAAGCGCCTGGGTCTGAGATTTGAACATCAGTCGGCCACGTGAGAGTCCAGTGCCGTAACCAATATGCCATCTGCTGGCCTCAGCATCTACTTTTTAACAACTCCCGGTGACTCATCTTCATACTAAAGTTAGAGAAGCACTCCTTAGCCGCAAGTCCAACCACAGGCTGACAATTTGGAGAAGCCGGACTGGAGTGGGATTTAGCAATTTTTCCTCTGAATGACCTCCTCCCCTTTCCTTCACCTCCCACCCTTCTGACTCCACGTAGCTTATTTTAGAACAGGTCGGAATCCTGCCTCTCTGACCAACAAAAAGCTGTTGCTAGAATCTTTCAGTTGGCAGTAGCAATGTTTAATTCATGGGCTAGAAAATTAATTTTATTTTCATGAATAGAGCTGGGGAAAAATAACAAGGAGACTCTGTGTAGGGCCCTTGGGAATTTAGCTTGTCTGTTTAACAGATGAGCTGCTAGGAGTGCAGAGGCCTGCGGGGGAGGGCTGTCTTCTACACAATTGTGAAGGAAATTGTGTCAGGGTGCTTTTGGCTGCAGGTATCAGGAAGCTCAAATGGCTTATATGGGAAAGAAAATTTCAGATCTCGTTGAGATGGGGCATTTTTGCAATAACCCAACAATGTCATCAAAGAATAGGTTTCTTTTCTGCCATGGGGGCCTTTAGTTCACCTTTAGTTCACCTTTAGTTGTCCTCATGGTTATTAGATGGCTGCCAGAGTTCCAGGCAACACACAGAGTTTCGACCATGCCTGTGGAAGAAGAAGAGAGGCCATTCCTTCCTGAAGTCTCGTTTTATCAGAAAATCTTACCTGGTTGCCTCATAAAGTCCCCTCAAGTCTCACTTGTAAAATTGTGTGTCATCCCTGGTTACACCAGTAGTTGGAGGGGAATGATTAGCGTGGATGGTTCAGCCTAACCAGGGTTGGCCACTGTCTAGCCCATTCAGAATGTTAGAACGAAATATCATCGACCATTGGGTCATCAGAAAAGTCATGTTGTATTTTTTTTTGTTATATAATACAAAAATGTGTCATGACTTTCCTGAAAACTCAGTAAGTAGCTTTAAAACAACAGATATGCGTTTCTTACACTTCCGGAGGCTGGAAAGTCCAGGATCTTGTCTGGAAAGTCCGATCACAGCACTGGCAGAGTGGCGTCTGCAAAGGGCTCACTTCCTGATTGGTGGAGGATGCCTTCTTGCAAGGGCAGAAGGGGCAACGGGCTCCTCTTGAGAGGGTTTTATTTATTCATTTATTTTTGCCTAGGGACCCCCCCCCACACACACACACAGTGGGAATGGCCACACCGCAATCCTTTCTGCCCCAGTCTCCTCCCGGGATCTTGGACATACACACACACATATGCCTGGTGTGAGTTTCAAGCCACTGGGTCTGGGACTTGAACTGTGGTTGGCCATGTGGGAGTCCAGGGACATAACCACTATGGCATCTGGTGGCCCCTGGAGCCTCTTTCATAACGGAATTTATCCCATTCATGAGGCTCAACCCTCATGACCTAATCACTTCCCCAAATCCCTTCTTTCTAATACCTTGAAGGCAAGGATTTCAACCTATGGATTCATAGGGGAGGGGCACGAACATTCAGATCCTGGCAGCCTCTGAGGGCCAAGCAGAACCAAGCTTCTGCTGGGAGGAAGACGAGGGCATGGCTGCCTTAGCCTTCCTTCACTCCCCTGGTGACCATCCCTCCTGAGGTTACCTAACTCCCGGAAAGGCTTGGCTTCTGTTTTGCATCTCGGCATGCTCTTTGCTCCACTCCTGACCTGACCCTGTGGGTCATCACAGTGAATTGTCAGTGTCTGCTCTTGCCGGATGGCACCTCTGCCCGTACTCTGCACCCTGGCCTGGCACAGGGCCTTGCTGTGATGGTACTCAACATGTGCAGTGCTGGGAAATAAGCGAGTGAGCATGGGTCACTGTGGCCTTTCTAAGAGGAGTTTGTATTTCATTCCTTAACATCAAAAACGATTTCCCTGGTAGGGAACTTTCTGCGTGGATTGGCTCTGATGGCCCGGGGGTTAAGGCAGCCAAATTCCACATGGCCGGCTGTGCAGTTTGAGTCCTGGACCTGGTGGCTTGGGAAACATACCAGACCCATGTATGTGCATGGCGAAAATCCTGAAGAGGGAGAGATGGAGAAGGGATTGCAGCGTGACCACCCCCGTGGGGGATGGTTTCTCTCTCCCTCTCTCTGTCTTCCTCTGGTGAATGCACATGCCCTCTAGCAAAGGAAAAAAAAAAAGAGGACTTTCTATGTGATTTGTGAAGAGGGGTTAGAAAGAGGGGCTTTTCTTTTCTTTTTCTTTTTTTTTTTTTTTAAAGCTATATGGCTCCTATACTAGAGAGGGGTAGGAATGGGGAGAAGGTGAGAAATCACCCCACAGGGGTCTGGGACTTGTAGTCAAGAGGGGTCTTTCTTAATGCCCTAGGATCTGCATGCCTGTCTGCACCTATTCCTCCTGAGTCCAAGCCACCCTCACTTCACAGGGGAATTTGTAGTGATCGCTGTTGCTCTTCGGGGCTTTGATGGGGTGCATGGGAGTGGGATGGGGTGGCTACACTGGGCCCAGGGGATTGACAAACAGTCTGGTGGAAGCAGATCTAGACACAGGTGGAAAACCAGTGACTTACAATGTTTCTCTGTCAAGGTTCTCCTCGACAACCTCTCTCCCCACCCCCGTACTTTTCTTGGTTAGCCACTTTCCACATCTTGCCTGTGACACAGAACTTAAGTGATAAGTCACAACCAGGTTTCAGCTCTGTTGCCTCAAATTTTACTTAAAAACACTTGAAAGTCCACTGGGCAGATGGCATAATGATATGTCACTTGACTCCCACAGAGTCGACTGTGGTTTGAGATCCAGATCCAGAAGATTAAAAATCACACCGATGTGTGTGTGTGCATGCCCAAGATCCCGAGAGGAGACTGGAGGAGAAGGGATTACAACGTGGCCATCACCCCCCATCCCCCCTAACACCCCCCCCGCCAGGGAGTGATTTTTCACTTTCTGTCTCTCTGGCAAGTGCACAGGCACTATAGCAAAAAATCTTTCTCTTAAAACAAAACCAAAATGAAAGTTCCACTGGGCCACATGGTGGCATGGTGGTTAAGGCTGGTCCTGCGTTTGCATGCCTAAAAGCTGAGAGGAGGTGAAGGGCCCCCCTGGGGGTGCTTTGTCACTTTCTACCTCTCACCCTCTCTTTCCTTCTGGTGAGTGCACACATCCTACAGCAAGTTAAAAAACGAAAGGCCACTGCATCCTCACTTAACTTCACCCAGCAAGTACCTTTTTTTATTTGTACAAACCTTGAAGGATCGAAACATCTTACTAGGAGGAAGGTGCTAACTAGGTGATCAGGGAACCAAAACAATGGCTTTTGTTTAGAGAGTATGAAAAAAATGGATTTTAAGGTGCAGATGTCAGGGCTGGCATGTGGTGTGGTGGCTGACTGCATTTTGAATCCTAGATCTAGCAGATTGCTTTTTCACTTTCTCTCTCCCTCAGTCCCTCTCTGATCAGATAATAAATAAATAAATAAATAAATAAATAAATAAATAAATAAATGAAGTGAAATAAAATAATTCTTTTTTTAAAAAAGATACAGATGTCAAGAATATGTGTAGAGAGGCTGGTAGGTGGCGTGGTGGTTAAGGGTGCTGGACTCCCACATGGCTGACCCTGGTTTGAGTCCTAGACCTGGCAGCTTGCTTTCTCACTTTCCATCTCTCTCTCACTCTGTCCTTCTCTGGTCAAATTAAAATAAATACGTTAATAAAATTAAAAAAATAAATAATATGTGTAGACCAGGAATCAGTTAAGCATAAATGCCTACTGAAGGTAAATGCTTAATCCATGTTGCTCCAGGTAGTGGCTAGGGCTTCTGGGTGGAAGTTTCCTGCAACTACCTCTGAAATAGGAAAAAACATCAAGCCAGCGGGCGATGTGGTGATTGAAGCACTGGACTACCACATGGCCAGCTGTGGTTCAAGTCCTGGATCTGGTGGCTAGCTTTCTCACTCTCTCTCTCTCTTTCTCCCTTGTGAGTGCACATGCCCTATAGCAAATTTAAAAATAATAATAATAATAAATAATTCTTTCGAAAAAGAAAAAAGAAAAATCAAGTGTCAGTGAATTTGGAAATGAAAGGAGATGATAATAGGGCCCTGGGACCAGCAGATAACGTAATGGTTATGTCCCTGGACTCCCACATAGTCAACCAAGGTTCAAATTCCAAGCCTCATGGCTTACAACTCACGCCAGGTGCTTGTGTGTGTGCCCAAGATCTCGAGAGGAGAGTGGAGAAGAAGGGATTGTGGCTTGGCCATCCCCTCTGGGGAGTGATTTCTCACTTTTTATCTCTTTGGCTAGTGTACATGCCCTCTAGCAAAAATCTTTCTTAAAAAAAGAAGAAGAAGAAAAAGAAATAGAGTCCCAAACTCAGGTTTAAAAGTGTTTTGTTCCTGTATCACTGTATATTGGTTGAGTATCATCAAACACTTGCCATTTGGTCTGAGTTCATTTTAGCTTGTTTCTCGGAAGGGACCATAGCTTATAAATGCAACCTGTGACCCAAGTGGGCAAGGCTGTCTTCAATAACATCCTCCTCTTTATCATCAAAAAGCACTTATCAAGCAAGTAATTAATTATGTATGGCCCTGGGCCAGGCATTGTATGAAAAAAACAAAGACCAGGTCTCTACCCTCCTATCTTTTAATAACTCAAAGGAACAGCTGCGATTCCCCCACGACTGTACCTAACTTACTGTTCTCTAGGCAGGGGAAAAGAATAGAAAATACTTCTCTATCAAAGTTCCATGCATAAAATTGAAAATGAATTTCTAAAATGTAATTGTTTTGTGGAGTAGTTTATCAATCCACTGCTCTAATAAATATGTTCATAAGAAGCATTTGCAGATGGTTACAATGAAGCTCGTCTCTATTCTCAGCTTATGACTCACTTGAGTGTCCCCAAAGCATTTGTTTTGCCTGCGAGTCTCTATAAGCAAAAGGAGATATTTATTAGCAAGTGTGAATAATGCCCACATCGCTCCCCCTTCCACCTCCCACCCCAATCCATTGTGTTTGGCACTGCAGCACTTAAAATGTGGGTGAGTCACTAGCATTTTTGAGCTATACTCAAATTACTTGAGGGTATTAACAGTGTAGGAGGAGAAAAAATAATTTTCTCTCTGCTCTTCCTCGTTCTTTTTTTTTTTTTTTTTTTTTTTTTTTGAGAGG
Organism: Tupaia tana; assembly: GCA_026018925.1. Classification (NCBI taxonomy): domain Eukaryota; kingdom Metazoa; phylum Chordata; class Mammalia; order Scandentia; family Tupaiidae; genus Tupaia; species Tupaia tana. The sequence continues at coordinate 22,499,886 of JAKSZU010000017.1, forward strand.
TTTTTGCTATAGGGCACGTGCGCTCGCCAGACAGAGAGAGAGAGAGAGAGAGAGAGACAGAAAGCGAGAAATCACTCCCCAGGGGGGATGGTCACACTGCAATCCCTTCTCCTTCATTCTCCTCTCGGGATCTTGGGCACGCACGCACACGTGCCTGGCGTTAAGTTTTTTAAGCCACCGGGTCCGGGACGCGAACCACGGTAGACTACGTGGGAGTCCAGCGACATAGCCATTACGCTAACTGCTGGTCCCACTCTTCCTAGTTCTTAGCTGGGACAGACTTGGGTAGAAGAGTAACACAAGAAAGACAAATGGAAGTTTATTGACCATGTATGCCTCATGTATATGTAAAAGATACCCAGAGAATGAGTAGTGAATTCTTAGGGTGGTGACTTTCCATTCAAGATTCTTCAGCATCGTCAACAAAGAACAGTAAATTTTGGACCAGCAGGTAGCTTGGTGGTTAAGGTACTGGGTTTGCACATGGTCTACTGAGGTGTGAGTCTAGCACTTGGTGGCTTGCTTTCTCATTTTCTTCTCCCTGCCCTCCCTCCGTGAGCACACATGCCCTATGGCAAATTAAAAAAGAATAATGATAATAAATAAAATTAAATAAGTAATTCTTTTTTTAAAAGAACAGTAAATTTCTTTATTTTTGAGAGAGGTTTTTGCTATAAGGTGCATGTTCTTGCCAGAGACACACACAGAAAGTGAGAAATCACCCCCTGGGGGGATGGCCATGATGCAATCTCTTCTCCTCCGCTCTCCTCCCAGGATTTTGGACACGCACGCACTCGTGCTCAGTGTGAGTTTCAAGCTGCCGGGTCTGGGACTTGAGCAGTGGTCAACTGCATAGGAGCCCAGCGACATAACCATTTCACTATCTGCTGGTCCCCAAGAATAGTAAATTTATATAGAAGTGACAAGACAGAGGAAAAGGACTTCTAGTCTTTCGGAAAGATAAATTGTGAGAAGGTAAATAGGTAAAGGCTAGTTATTGGGTCATCGGGAAAGTCATGATGTATTTTTCTGTGCAAAAATGGAATATGACCTTCTCAACAACCTAACAGTAAAGCTTGCCATGTGGATTCCTTTGGTTCAGGCTGACAGGGGTCTCACTTGATTTTCCATGATCAACCTATGTCATTCTTGCTATAGGGCGCGTGCACTTGCCAGACAGACAGAGAAAGACAGAGAGACAGAAAGCGAGAAATCACCCACCCCAGGGGGGATGGCCATGCCGCAGTCCCTTCTCCTCCATTCTCCTCTTGGGATCTTGGGCACGCACGCACACGCGCCCGGCGTGAGTTTTAAGCCACCGGGTTCGGGACGCGAACCGCGGTCGACTACGTGGGAGTCCAGTGACATAGCCATTACGCTAACTGCTGGTTCCCAACCTATGTCATTCTTGATAGAGAGGAGAGACACCTTTGTAAATGTATGATTTATTTTGGGGGATCAAAAGGGGTGAGTGGGTAGAGAGTTTTATCCTTTTTTTTTAAGAGTTATTTATTTAATTCCATTTTTTATTCTTATTTGTTTAAAAAAGAATTGTTTTCATTTTATTTATTCATTCATTTTATTTTAATTTAACCAGAATGAGACAGAGAGAGAGAAAGTGTGAATGCAAGCCACCAGGTCTGGGACTAGAACCGCGGTTGACCATGTGAGAGTGTCCAGCACCTTAACAATCATGCCACCTGCTGATCCCCTATTCTATTTATTTTTTAAAATTTGACCAGAGAGACATAAAGAGGAAGGGAAAGAGAGCCACCAGGTCCGGGACTTGAACTGCGGTCAGACATGTGGGAATAGAGCGCCTTTAACCACCGTGCCACCCGCCGGCCTCAAGAGTTTTTCTTTTTTTGGGGAGAGATTTTTGCTATAGGGCACAGACAGGCTCTCGCCATAAAGACAGAGAGAGACAGAGAGACAAAGCGAGAAATCTTCCCCGGGGGGGGGGGGAGTGGCCACGCTGCAATCCCTTCTCCTCTATTCTCTCGGGATCTTGGGGACACACGCACACACGCCCGGCATGAGTTTAAGCCACCAGGACAAGAACCGCGGTCAACTACATGGGAGTCCAACGATATAGCCATTATGCCAACTGCTGGTCCCGAGAGTTTTTCTTGTATCTGCTTCTTCTCAATTACCTTCAACTCAGAATAATGCTTATTCCAGAGTAGTATTATTTGAGGTGGCATATTTTTGTCTCCACAACTCCATCTAGAGCTCTGGGGAGGCATGTCGCTACCCTCTGAGTATAGACTAGATATGACCCAACTTGGCAGAGCTCCCATGCGGATTGAAATTAGCCACAGTTATTAGAGCTAATATTCCCTTTTGGGCAGAGCTGGTATTCAATCAGTTGGTGCCACTGTAGCTGTCTAGTTGTTAAAATATTGAAAAAGTAAATAGCTGTTACCTTCCCCGGTACTCCTGGGATCCCCACCAGTCCAGGAACTAAAGGGTCAATGCCTGGCCCAGCTGCAGTACTTAAATCTACGTCTGTTCTGATTGGTTGGTGCCCTCTGGGTAGTCAAATATTGTTAATATCACCTCTGCATATGCATCCTCTTGTTATATAATCTTCGGCTTCTGTCCCTTTCATAGTTCTAATATAATGAAAACTTAAAGCAGTTTATCATTCTGGCTTAAATTTATATCCCTAAACCATGTAAGGAAAAGTATTAGAGTTCAATTTAAATTCTGGGGCTTTACAGTAAATCATTTGTTTTAATAGAAGCTTCTTTTGTGTAGAAGCAATGTGTGTCAAAAAGGTCATTTTCATTTTGATTTATAATTGCTTTTGTGTAAGACACACCCCCACACACACACAATGAAAGAATTGATATTTATTGTATCATCAAAAAATAACATTGTAGGGGCCAGCAGGTGGTATGATAGTTGAGCTGCTGGACTCCCACATGGCTGATCACAGTTCAAGTCCCAGACCTGGTGGCTTGAAAATCATGCATGTTTGTATGTGTGCCCAAAATCCTAAGAGGAGAAGGGATTGTGTGTGGCCATCCACCCTGGGGGTTGATTTATCACTTTCCTTTACACTGTCTCTCTCCTGCGAGCATACATGCCCTATAGCAAAAACCTAAAATAAATAAATGAAAGAATAAAAAAAAGAGATAGCATTGTAAAGATAAAGTTGTTCTTCCCTTTTGACATTGGGCGTTGGGAGGATAAGATGTAGAAGACACCGCTCTTCCAGGCAGTGCTCCTAGCTCGCAGTTCATTTTCCCATGTTGTCGTAGGTGGTATCTGGGCTTCGGGCTAGTTCAGGGTCTGTGTCACTCAAACCACCACCTGAAGCTTGGTATATGTCCTTTTTTTTTTTTTTTTTTTTTTTTTTTGAGAGGTTTTTGCTATAGGGCGTGTGCACTCACCAGAAAGACAGAGAGAGACAGAGAGACAGAAAGCGAGAAATCATCCCCCGGGGGGATGACCACGCCGCAGTCCCTTCTCCTCCATTCTCTTCTTGGGACCTTGGGCACACACACATACACATGAGTTTAAGCCACTGGGTTCAGGACTCGAACTGCAGTCGACTACATGGGAGTCCAGCAACATAGCCATTACGCCAACTGCTGGTCCCAAGTATATGTAATTCTTTAAGGAATTATTTAATTTAATTTTATTTATCATTATTATTAATTTTCAGTTTGCTGCAGAGCACATGCATGAGAGAGAGAGAAAGCAAGCTGCCAGGTCGGAGACTCAAACCCCTGTCAACCATGTGGGAATCTAGTGCCTTATTTAACCATAATGCCACCTACTAGTCCCAGTAGTTTTTTGTTTGTTTGTTAAAGAACCACTCTGTCTAACTTCATCTATTTGTTTATTTTCATTTGATCAGAGAGGGACAGAGCGTGAGAGATAAAGAGAAAGGGAAAGTGAGAAAGCAAGCTGCCAGATCCAGGACCCGAACTGTGGTCGGCCATGTGGGAGTCCAGCGTCCCCAATCACCATGCCACCTGCTGGACCCCCACTAGTTTTTTTTTTTAATTTTTAGAGAATTAAAACATATATTATACATAGTAAAGACATTGGAGTCTTTATCTTTGCCATCCCCATTCACTTGGGGACTCTTTTCCTTGTAATTTTTTACTGGACTACTTTGTGAGGTCTTCCTGGGTTTCTCTCACTCAGTGACCTGAACACCACGAGAAGAGAGGACAGAGGACCTCCCCTATAGAATTTCAGGCTCATTGAACACTTGTAAGAACAGTGGAAGAAACTTTTACACTCTATCTGGATTCACCAATCTGCATCTCGTCCCGTTTGCCCTGTCATTTCTCTTCATGTTTTGGATACATACGTGTATTATTATTTTGGGGACCATTTGAGAATAAGCTGGAGACGTGTGTGTGTGTGTGTGTGTGTGTGTTTAATCTCTAGATTCTTCAGTGTTTATTTCTTAAGAATAAGAATGTAGTGTGGTGGTTAAGGTGGCTGGATTCACCTGACTGACTTCGCAGTTCAGGTCCTGGACCAGGTGGCTTGAAAAACATGGGCGAGCATGTGTGTGTGCCTGCCCAAAATCCTGAGAGGAGAATAGAGAAGGGATAGTGGTGTGACCCCGCCCCAGGGGGTGCATTTTCACTTTCCCCCCTCACTCTCTGAAATCTCTCATGAGCACATGTACCCTGTAGTGAATTAAAAAACATAAAAATAAAAAGAATATGACAACTGTATAGTTATCAAAATCAGAAACGTTCAGCTTGTTATTATTTAATACACAGCAGATATTCAAATATCATCAGATGTCCTTGTAGTTCTTTATAGATTTTTTTTTTTTTGAAAGAGATTTTTGCTATAGTGTGTGTGTGCTCACCTGAGACAGAGAGAGAGAAAGTGAGAAACTACCCCTGGGGGGATGACCGTGCTGCAGTCCCTTTTCTTCCATTTTTCTCTTGGGATTTTGGGCATGCATGCACTTGTGTCCGGTATGAGTTTTAAGCTGCTGGGTCCGGACCTCAAACTGTGGTCCACTATGAGGAAGTCCAGCGACCTAACCATTATGCCATCTGCCGGTCCCACTTTTTATTTTTATTTTTTAACTTTGGATTAGGTTGAACGAATTCCAGACAATTCCATCTGTAAATCCCTAAGTGTTGAGTATTGGTTGAGGTAATTGTGGCTATATCTTCCACATGGAAAATCTTGGGGGCGACTTCTCGCTATTAACTGTCCTCAGTCCTTGGGGGAAAACAGCTCTGAGAGGCTGCAGAGGGGCAGAAACTGAAAGCAGATGTGGTCTGGACTGTCTGTTGGAGTCATCCAAGTGACTTTACTGAACACGCAGACTCCAGGGCTCCATCCACACCTGTGGAATTAGTATCTGGGGGCCAGACCTAGGAGTGTCCCAGCTGGTTCTCACACCCAGTGGGCTGGAGGCACTCAGTCTTCGAAGCGGGTGGCCTTAGGGTAGTGACACTGTGTCCGCAGCGGGGTAACACCATCTTTGCATCTTAGAATTGTGTGGCTGTTGGATTGCCTGAAATTCTACCATCCCAGAGACCTTAGGATTGAGGAGGGGTACCATTTTAAGGATGGGGACAGCCCGGGAAATTGCTTTCAGCACATTTTTCTCCAATACAGGGGCAATACCCTGAGGGAATGGGAGTTTCACAGGTGTGGAGAGAGTACTAGGACCTGGAACACTTTGTAGGATGCAGAAAACTTGTTTTCTGGGTGTTGAGGAGGATGAGGAAGGGCCCTTAGACAGTGACACTAACTTATGACAGTAATCTGTCTTAGTCTGTTTTGCGCTGCTGTACAAAATATAGATTGTCCTCAATTTACAAGACTTACTTTTTTTTGAGATATTTTTGCTATAAGGTGTGTACACTGCCCAGAGAGACAGAGAGAAATCACTCCCGGGTCGTGGAGGAGGGGTGGGGGATGGCTATGCCACAGTCCCTTCTCCATTCTCCTCTTGGGATTTTGGGCATACACGCACTCACGTCCTGCATGAGGTTAAGCAGCTGAGTCTGGGACTCAAACCGTGGTCAACTATGTGGGAGTGCAACAACATAATCATTACACCACCTGCTGGTCCAAAGACTTAAGATTTTTCGATGGTGTGAAAGCAGTATGCATTCAGTAGAAGGCATACTTTGAATTAGTAGTCAAAATGGATTTTCAACCTAGGATATTTGCAACTGATAATGAGTTTATCTGAATGTAACCCATAACAAGTTGAGGGGCACTGCATCCGAGACTGGGTAATTTATAACGTACAGAAATGGATTGGCTCACTGTTCTGCGGCCTGGGAAGTCCAAGATCAGAAAGGCCAGCATCTGGCTTGGGCCTTTGTGCTGCATCTTTCCAGAAAGGAAGGGCAAAGAAAGGGCGAAAGAGAGCACAAGAGGGCTGACCTCATCATTTTTTATTAAAAAAAAAAACAAACCTCACTTCTACATAATGGCATTAATCCATTTGTGAGGGCAGAGCCCTAGTGACTCGAATACTTTCCATAAGGCCCCACCTACTGACACCACCACATTACAGATCAGATTTCCAATGGATGAACTTCAAGGGATACATTCAAACCATAACGTGAGTGGGTATCCAGTTCCTTTCACTGTGCAATCTTTCCCCTTCCTTCTCTTAGAAAGGACGTGTCCCCTTTTCTTTCAGCGTGAGTGGTTCTCAAGTCATAGCTGGTGCTTGCTTAAATTTTGAGGCTCATTCAGACTTCCTCATGGGAGTCCTCCTGGGTTTCTCTCACTCAGTGATGTGGGTGCAAAGAGAATAGGGCAGAGGTCCTCCAACACAGAGCAAGGCCTGCTTCTCCTGACTGGAGTCTTCACAGGGAAGCAGAGATGCAAAGCCTTGGCCCCATGCCCAGACTGCCCCGAGGTGTAGAAGCGGCAGGTCCTGGAGAAGCAGAGGTCCAGGCTGACCTCCCGGGGCCTCCTGGGCTGGCCAGGTGTTTCTCTCATCCAGAGGTTGAAGGGGAAGATTTTGACAATAAATTGCTGCTGAATAGTTAAGGTGCTAATTAATCTCCCGAGTTTTATCCTGGCCAGGCCATTCCTAGTGAAGATTAATTGGGTTTATGAAAAAGAAAAAGCATGTAAAGTGTGGAAGGGATTCTTCAGAATATGCAAATATTTGGCCTTCATCTGTTCAGGAGCAGTGAGGGAGCCCGTTGGGGGTGCACTTTTCTGCACCTGCTTGGAGAAAGATTTCGATGCCTGATGAAATTCCATTTTGCACGCATTTGGGGACATGGGTCTAGCGCGTGAGGCAGGTGCTGAGGTCCGCTGTGAGCAGCTGCCATTTCTACCTACCAGAAGCTGTGATCCCGAAGGGGAATTGAGCCAGCCAATTCAAATTCAGTAGGATGAATGCCAGGATGGATGCAGGCCTGAGGCAGGGGTGGCTGGAAGAGGGGAGTGGGCAAGAACACTCACGGGGAGGGGTGACACCGACTTGCCTTTGGAAAGGTGCGTAGGAGTTTTCCAGGCAGAAACATCAGGGGAAAAGCATTCTGAGCAGATCTAGCGACATCCTAGGCCAGGATGTGGACTGCGAAGGAAAATTGGGGGCTAAAGATGTGTGTAAGCATGTCTGTGCTTCCTGAGTACCAGGCCTGGGGCTAAGGGCTTTCTGGATTGAAATTCTTTTCCTGTTTTGAATTACTTATTTTATTTTATTTATTATTGTTTTTATTTTTAAATTTGCTACAGGGCACGTACATTCATCAGAGAGAGAAAAAATGAGGAAGCAAGCCACCAGGTTCGGGACTCAAACTGCGGTTGGCCACGTGGGAGTGGGAGTCCAGCACCTTAAGCACCATGCGACTTGGCCCGAGTTGAAATTCTTAGTCCACACAGCAGTAATCCTATGGAGTAGGTATAGGGCCATGGGTGCGTGTGCTTGCCAAGGAGAGATGGAGAGATAGAGGTAGAGGGAGAGAGAAAGCACCTCTCAATGGGGTGTGGTCATTCTGCCATCCCTTCTCCTCCATTTCTCTATCCTGCTAGGACTGTGGCCACACACACACATGTACCGGGTGTGTTTCTTTTTTTTTGTTTAGAGGTTTTTTCTATAGGGCGCGTGCACTCACCAGAAAGACAGAGAGAGACAGAGAGATAGAAAGTGAGAAATCACCCCCCAGGGGGGATGGCCATGCTGCAATCCCTTCTCCTCCATTCTCCTCTCGGGATCTTGGGCACGCATGCACATGCGCCCGGCATGAGTTTAAGCCACCAGATTCGGGACTCGAACCACTGTTGACTACATGGGAGTTCAGCGACATAGCCATTACGCTAACTGCTGATCCCCCCGGGTGTGTTTCTCAAGCCACTGGGGCTGGGATTCAATCACAAGATTGGCCATGTGGGATCTGGTTCCTTTAGCCACTAGGCTAGTGGGGTGGCCCAGGGTCACATATGTTAACTGCAGTTCTGAATAACAACTTTGAAAATAAAGCTAATTTCATAACTAATTTAGAGGGAAAACTTGACCCAATAAATTGATTTGGTGGCAAAATATTTTTTAAGAATTATTTTATTTAACTTTATTTATTATTATTATCATTATTATTTTTCAGTTTGATCAGAGAGAGAGAGAGAGAGAGAGAGAGAGAGAGAGAGGAAGTGAGAAAGCAAGCCACCAGGTCTGAGACTTGAACCGTGGTTGGCCATGTGGGAGTCCAGCACCTTTAACCACCATGCCACTTGCCGGCCCCGCAAAAGATTATTTTATTAAACTTTATTTATTTATTTACTTAGTTTATTTTGGCCAGAGAGGGACAGAGCAAGAAAGAGAGAAAGGTAAAGTGAGAAAGCAAGCCACCAGGTCCAGGACGCAAACCACAGGTGGCCATGTGGGAGTTCAGCACCCTTAACCACCATGCCACCTGCTGGCCCTTTGATGGCAAAATTTAACCTGAACTATTTACCCTATTATTGGCCTCAATGTTCATAGTAATATGTTTGATGACAGGCTCACAAGGGCATTACCATAGTGCATATGTACCGTATTACCTTTCTAAAATCTGAAACATTCCGAGCTTTGAAGGCATCTGATCCCAAGGTTTTGGATAAGGGGCTGTGGGCTCGTCTTTTTTTTTTTTTTTTTTAAATAATTATTTATTTAATTTTTATTTATTCATTTGCTTTATTTATTTATTTATTTTTTTAAATTTGACCAGAAAGACACACACACACACACAGAGAAAGAGAGAGAGAGAGAGAGAGAGAGAGAGAGAGAGAGAGAGAGAGAGAAAGTGAGAAAGCAAGCCACCAGGTCCGAGACTTGAACCGTGGTCAGCCATGTGGGAGTCCAGCACCCTTATCCACCACGCCACCTGCCAGCCCCTGGGCTCGTCTTTTTATCGTCTGTGTTTTGCACTTGAGGAAGCAGAAGAGCAGGGAAGACTCCTTTGCTTGGTAAGGGCAGTCAAGGTTTGTACAGAGGCTTTTCGGACTCCTGAGCCCAGCCACGCAGCCTTAGGTGACTACCCTGAAGCCTCCTACCCCCTGCATAGGGATGATTTGGGCAGTAGCTGTGCAGGCTGCTCTGAAGTGAGGGTGGACCGTCTGGAATAGAGCTGCCCTCTGGTGCACTCTTGGTAGCTGAGCTCTGACGATTTTCCCCATCACTACCCTCCTGGTGACAGTGACAGGGAAACAGGTGTGGACCTCTCCCCTTGGCCCATGCAGGGAGGCAGGCCGGGCCCCTTGCTGTAGTGGTAGTCAGGTGTTACTTAACCGGGAGTGATGATTCCGTGCCTCTTTGCCTGCAAGATCTGCAGTTGCCTTGTCAGAAAGCTAGCTTGGAGTCGTTTCTCACTGTTCCTTTTCTGGATTATTCATTCTTCTCACATCTTATTCCCATCACTGGTTCCTGGTCCGTTTTCCTGAGGGTCTCCCAGGCCAGTGGGAAGGAAGATGTACTTGTAAACAATCCTGGAGTTTTACAGGTTAGTCCCAGAGTCAGCCTTATGTGCAGGCAGGAAGTAGCCAGGCCCTGTGGCCTGGTGGCTAAGGAAGCTGGATCTCATATGACCATTGTGGTTAGAATCCCAGAACCAGTGGCTTGAAGAACACCCTGGGTGCATGTGTATGCATGCCCCAGATCTTAGCAGGATGGGAGATGGAAAAGGGATTGCAGCATGACCATGCTCATTGAAGGGTGCTTCCCCACTCCCCGCCTCTGTCTCTCCTCTCTGGTGAGGACACATGCCTCTTAACAATAAAAAAAAAAAAGGGCGGGGGGAAGCAGCCAATAGGTAGGCCAGCCAGGTGGTGTGGTAGTTAAGGGAGCGGAATCCAACATGGCCGCCTGCATGTTCCAAGTCCCAGACCCAACGACTTGAAAAATGTGCTGGGCTTGTTTTGGGTGTGCACACCCCAAATTCTGAGAGGACAGTGGAGGAGAAGAGATTGTGGCATGTGCCACCTTTCTCACTTTCTTTCTTTCTCCCTCTTGGGTATGCACACATGCCCTATAAAAAACTAAAACTGAAAAAAAAAAATTCTGCCCCCTAGACACTGTCTCACCATGTTATACTCCTCCTGCCTCAGCCTCCCAGCTGGGACTACAGTCAAATGCTCCTGCACCTGGCCTTCAGGTTGTACCTGGGAATCGAACTCCATGTGGCCTCTCATGCAGTCCCAGCCTGGAGCACGGCATCTTAGCAGCATGTACCACCATGGCTGAGCCTGGGAAGAAGTGACATTAAGGGCACAGACTTGGGTGACCCCACAGTGTAGCAGTGAAGCACTGTGCAGAGGAAGCTGGCTCTCACATGGCCAACCAGGACTCAGGTCCTGGCCCTGGTTACTTAAAAGACACGCTGGGCATGCGTGGGCACTCAGGATTCTGACTGGAAGGAGACTGGGAGGAAGGAGGATCGTGGCACGACCAGACCCTGTTGAGGGTGGGGGGGCTTTCTCTCTGTCTCTCTCTCTTGTGCACATGGTCCCTTTGGCTTTTTTATTTTTTAAGGGCACCAGTTGTTTTTGTTTTTAAAGACTTAATTCATTTTATTTATTTATTTATTCATTTGTTTTAATTTGACTAGAGAGGGACAGAGAGAGAGAGAGAGAGAGAGAAAGTGAGAAAGCAAGCCACCAGGTCTGGGACTCGAACTGTGGTTAGCCATGTGGGGGTCCAGCGCCTTTAACCAGCACGCCACCTGCCAGCCCCTAGGTCACCAGTTTTATAGGGCACTCAAGTGACCATCCTCATCTTCCACTGTTCCAGCATTTGGAGCAGGGCTTCTGGGCCAAGGATATATGTTTTAAAAGTTTTGTGAACCCCCAAAATACTATAGTGTAGTTCTCCCATCAGATTCTGAGTGGAGCCTGGGACTTTAAAATGCTTATGTCTAGAGGAAGCTGTGGGGGTTACGGCCTTAAGGGGGAAGTGGGTCTTAAGGGACAGTGTCAGCTTTTGAAGTGGGGGCATTGCTTTTATTTGCTTTAAAGTGAGAAGACTTTGTTGGCTAAGTGCATGGATTTGGGGCTTTTGCTGGTTGTGTTTTGGTTTGGTTTTAATGCTGGCTGGGAACACATCCTTTACCACGACTGTGTGCGGTCAGGGCCCTCCAGGCAGCCCAGAGACTGGAAGTGGGGGTTCAGAAGCAGGACCTGATACATCATTTACAAGGCCCAGTTCAACAATGAACACAGCACCCTTCCCCACGGTTACTGGGAATTTCGAGATGGTGCTGGCAGCGCAGTTAATCAAGCACGGGGCCCTGCTTTACTGCACTGTCACACATCAATAAAGCTGTCCCTGCACAGAAATGGTGTGCCCTGTGTGTGTCCTCGGCACTCGCTGGCAGAATGAATGACATTCGAGGTCCGTTTTCCAGGAGATTGACAAAACCATGGCCTTAGTCCTGAAGACTCACTTTCTTACATTCTTTTTTTTTTAAAAAAGAATTATTTTATTTCATTTATCATCATTATTATTTGTTTAATTTGACTAGAGAGAGAAAGGGAAAGTAGGAAAGCCAGTCTCCAGGTCTGGAACTCAAACTGTGGTCGGCCATGTGGGAGTCCAGTGCTTTAGCCACCATGCCACCTGCTGGCCCCAAGACTCTCTGTATTTTCACTAACTTGTCATGATTACATTGGATATTTGTCACTATTTGAGAATTACTTTGTTTGATTCTTGGGGGGAACCCACATTCCAGGGGTGGAAAGGAGAGAGAGCCAAGGAGGGGAGCTACGAGGCTCTCTCCAAACCTTCCCTCCCCAGCTGTGTGACTTCAGGCAAGCAGCTGTCTCAGTTACTCATCTGTACAGTGGAGACCATGTTGCCAACCCTAGAGTGACATCATGATCCTCATCATGGGGCTTCCAGAGAGGGCCAAGACGGCCTGGCATGTAGGCGTTGAAAGCAGGACCCTCTGGCCCTCACCCACCAGCCAGGTCTCTGCCCAGAACAGCAGCCATGAAGTCTGCAGAAGTGCGCAGACCCAGCTGCTGAGGGCCGACCCAGCTCGGCACGGCTACCCAGATGTTCTTACTCCCTGCTTTACCGTATCCGCCCTCAACACACCTAGCCCAGGCCTCTACCTGTGCAGGTGCTTCCTGGGCAGTCCCCAAGAGCCATTGAAGCCGACATCTGCACCTCATAGACCAGCCTACTCAGAATCCGTCCCTACGGGCAGCTCCCAGCCAGGCTTGCGTGAAATGAGTGGATGGGGAGGGCAGGCATGTGGGAGGGTGGTTGTGGTCCAGACAATCTGGGGTATCCACAGACCCGTCTCTACCAGTGCTTGCCGTCTCTTTCCCGGCAGTCTGTTCACTAGCATGAGGCAGAAGCAGTGGCTGTGTGTTTGTCTCTTCTGCCCACCCTGCCCTAGCTAATTAGAGCAGTGAAGTGGCAGCTAATGTGGGGGAACTAGGGTAGGGGGGCCAAGGGTCCGAACTCCTTGGCCTGGCGAATCTGGAATGATCCAGAGGAGATACTGTCTGCTGAGAGAGCTCAGGTTCTGGTGAGCGGAAGAGGGAGGAGGGCAGGCTGCCAGACCAGAGCTGGATCCAGTGGATGGATTTAGGGGCTTCTCCTCCTGTTGCTGCCTCTGGTGGTTGAATTGCAAAAGTTCCCCAGGTCTCAAAGCGGATGTCACTCACTGTAATTGGAATCCTAGGAGGACAGAGTGGGTGGAGGGGAAGTGGGCCGGGTGGAGAGAAACAGAACTGAAAGCCTTGGGTCTATTTACCAGTCTTCCTCAGGCAATAAATTCCTCTTACATACCTGGAGAAGCAGAGGGTAGGGTGAGAGGGGGTCACCCTTCTCTCAGAACGTCGTGGTTTGTGGGTTTCTGTGTACTGGAGTCAGTGCCCCACACCTGGGCTTGTTCTTTTTAGGGAGTTTTATTTACGTCTTATAAATGTGGTAGTATTTGTTTATTGTGAATAGCCTAGGAAACACAAGCAAGCAGAGAAGAAAATAACTGGTTGCTCCCATTTTAGAGGCCCAGTACACTACATCCTGTTTTATCTGTTTTTTTTTTTTTTCCCTTGCTTACACATCATAGACATCTTTTCATGCCCAGATGTAGCCCATAGGTTGTTTTGCTTTTGTTTTGAATTTGCTATAGGGCACACGTGCTCTCCAAAGAGAAAGAGAGAGAGAGAGAGAGAGAGAGAGAGAGAGAGAGAGAGAGAAACTGAGAAAGCACCCACGGGGGGATGGCCTCACAGCAGTGTCCCCTCCTCCCTCTCCTCTCAGCAATTTAAGCAGGCACGCACATGCACCCTGTGTGTTTTCCAAGCCACCGAGTCTGGGACTCATCACACAGTTGGCCACGTGGGATCCAGCTGCCTTAGCTGCCACACCACCGGCTGGCCCCCATCATGGATTTTTTTTTTAAAATTATTTTATTTAACTTTATTTTTATTACTATTATTATTTTCAGTTTTATCAGACAGAGAGAGAGAGAGGGAAAGTGAGAGAGCGAGCCACCACATCCAGGGCCATGTGGGAATCCAGTGCCTTTAACCAGCCACCTGCTGGTTCCCATGGATTGTTTTTAATGACAATATATTATTCCATGGTTTGGATATATAGGAATTTAGATTTTTGTAAAAGTGTATTCACTTATTTATTCTGTGAGTAAGAGAGGCAGAGAGAAAGAGAGACAGCACCCCCACCCCCCACCCCGCACAGGGTCCCAGTGCTGTGATCCACCACCAGCTCTGGCTGGCCCCGGATAACGGGCACATGTGTGTGCCTGCATCTCTAGACCTGTACCCCGACCTTCCCTTGTGGGTGCGCCTTGCAGAGCCTGGCGTTTCTCCGCCGCGTCGCCACCCAGCCCCTCGGCTGTCCCTGTGTTGTGGTGCTGCTGTTTTCAGTGTTGTGCTGCGTCACTTCGTCTTCATGCACTTCCCTCATAATGTCCTCAGAGTAAATGTCTAGATGCGTTTCCATAGGATACATTTCTGGGTGCGTTTTTAAGACTTTAGACTCATTCTCAACAAGAGGCAATCCCTCCCCCTGAAGAATCATTTGGTAATATCTGGAGAGGTTTTTGGATTTGTGACAGCTTGGGGAAAGGTCGCTACCAGCATCTGGCAGATAGAAACCAGCACGTCACTAATCATCCTACGATCCAGGACAACTCCCCACAGCTTGTGTCCCGGATGTCAGCAGTGCCGTGGCTGAGAAGCTCTGGTTTAGACACATGGGGTTTTTCTTCTTTGGAATATTCGTGGGGCTTCTAAGCCTCTGAGGAAAACAAGATGGAAGCATTCAGTTTGGCTACCTGGTGATCAACCAAAGCCAATCCACTTGCAGAAGGCTTTGGGTGCCCAAACTCATTTGGAGTAGGGAAGTGGCTACTGTGTGCCACTGGGAGCCTGGCCGTGCACCCAGGAGAGAAAGAAAGGCAGGATGCCCTGGGAGGAGCTGCAGAAGGGAGACGAAAAAGCAGAGAGAGAAGGGGTGGGGGAGGGCTACAGTGCTGGACAGTACAATCTTTGTTGCAATGAAAAGAGGATTGTATGTATTCTTTAGGGACCTGAAGGCCAGTTCTGGGACAGAGGACCCAGGCAGAGAGGACACAGGCAGTTGCAGAATGCAGGAGGAGGGAGCAGATCAGAAAGCCACTATTGTCTACCCTGAAGCTGGCAGAGGGAGCATCAAGCCCTGTGTCCTGGGGTGCTGGCCAGGGCCTACCCCATAGGCGCCGTTGAAAAGTGCTGGTATGCCCCACACCACGCACTGCAGTGCTGTGAGACCCGAGATGTGGCCCTATCCATCAAGTCTCCTCAAGTAAACCTGTGACAGCCATTGAACCTGGCCACTTGTTTGCGCATCTTTGGGATGCATTACAGTTATTCATTTGTAACCCAAATAGCTGCTGAGTACCTTCTAGATGCCAGGCACCATGAGAGGCAGTGAACAGAATAGACTCATTTCTGCCCTCATGAAGCAAATGTCTCCAATAATGCATCAGGCAGCTTAATGCAGTGCCGAGGGAGGTACTGATGCTGTGGAGCACAGTGTGGGAGCACGCCACCTAATGCGTGTGGTGGGGTGCAGGAGGAAGGTGGGTGTTAGGGAAGCTTTTGCTCTCGTTGCAGGAAGCGTCCATGTAAGGGAGCTCAGACTGGCCTGTTAGAGGACAGGTCAGCTGAGAGAGGTCTAGCCACTCAGCTGAGGCCCAGAGACTACAAGAGTATCTTGGACCATCCAGTCATAGCCAGACTCCCCCAGAGTGAAGGCCCACCCAGCCAGACCAAGGAATTATAAGAAATGAGGACTTGTTGCTTTAAGCTGCTGAGTTTTGGATCTAGTTGTTAAATAGTCAAAACCAACTAATACAAGCCACGCGCATCTGCTCAGGGTTTATTGACGAAGGAGTAGGGTGTCATAATTCGCCAGACCTGGGTCAGGTGCCCACCCATATGCACAAGAGACTCTACTCTGTAACTCTTACCTAGAAGGCCCAAAGGATGCCTGCCACTTTCCAGTCTGGTGATGCGTGAAGAAAAACGGCCTCTGCATCTTCCCACCTGTCCTTTCTCCTCTCTTCTCTATCTGGGTTAGAGCTACCACTTTCCAGCTGTTACTCAGGCCAGAACTTGGGCTCTTTCTAGACTCCTTCCTTGCCCTCAACTCCCACATTCACTTAGTCGCTACGTTCTGCTGATCTTACCGTCAGACTGCTCTTTGGTGATGTCTCTTAGGCGATTCTTGCGTCCTCTAAGACTCAGCCTAGGCTTTGCCTTCCCAGGAAGCTTTCCTGAAACCCCAAGGTAGGTGGAATAGCCCTTCTGAGTGCATTTCTCTACCTTGCATCTAAATGCATGAAATGGCCGTTTTTGGTGATGGGTGTGTTTCCCTCGCTGGACTGGAAGCTCCCTGAGGGTAGATGCTGCTCACAGATGTGGCAGGCCATTGGAGTCACGCAACAAATAGGTGTGGTACAGAACTCTGGTATGGATCCCCCCCTTTACTTATTAACTTACTCAGACTCCAGGGAAAAGAATGAACTTAAGGCCCTCTGTCTCTGAAGGATTTGGGAGGAAGCTGGTCAGTGGTGGCCTGCCAAGTTTGATGAGGAGATTCTGGAAGTGTGGCATGGAGACAGACATGGAGCCTTGCAGTCTGGTGGGTGTAATTTTGAACACTAGCCCTTCCCCAGGCTCCCTGGCCTGTATAATCTAGAGCAGACTACTTACTCTTCTGAGTCACCTCTCCCCGCTGCAAAAATACGGTCATCGTACCTTGTAGAGTTTTTTGCAAAAGTTGAACTAGGTAAAATAGGTAAAGCATCCAACACACAGTTGTTAGGTCCTTATCAACATTAGTTTTTTTTTTTTTTTTCCATCTTGAAATATCATCTGTCATGGGGTTGGCAGGTGGCGTGATGATTAAGGGTGCTGGACTCCACATGGCTGACCACAGTTCAAGTCCCAGACCTGACTGCTTCCTTTCTCACTTTCCCTCTCTTTCTCTCTCTCTCTCTCTCTCTCTCTCACTTTGTCCCTCTCTGGTGAAATTAAAAAAAAAAAAAAGTTAAATAAATAAAATAGCTGGTTTTTGTTTGTTTGTTTGTTTGTTGAGAGGTTTTTGCTATAGGGCACATGCTCTCGCCAGGAAGACAGAGAGAGACAGAGAGACAGAAAGCCAGGAATCACCCCTCAGGGGGTATGGCCACGCCGCAATCCCTTCTCCTCCATTCTCCTCTCGGGATCTTGGGCACGCATGCACACGTGCCTGGCGTGAGTTTAAGCCACCGAGTCTGGGACTCAAACCGTGGTCGACTACATGGGAGTCCAGCGACATAGCCATTACGCTAACTGCTGGTCTCTAAAACAGTTATTATTTTAAAAAAGAAAGAAAGAAAGAAAGAAAGAAAGAAAGAAAGAAAGAAAGAAAGAAAGAAAGAAAGAAAGAAAGAAGTATCACCAGTCTTGTGGTAGGTTCTCCCAGAAAGAGCCTGAGAGGAGTTCTGTGCGTGTAGTCTGGGAGATGATCCCAGGAAGGAGAGAGAAGTGCGATAGGAATAAGGGAGATGTCAATCCACAGTATGTTAATAAGCCACTGTGGGGGACTGGGACTCAGCTTCTCAGGGGAAGCCTGGGAGGTTGTATAGATTAGAACATGCCTCAAAGGACCAGGAAGTAGGGGGTATTTATCCACCAAACTCTGCCCATCACTGGCTGAGGGAGGCTCTCAGAGCCATGGACATCCCAGCACTTGCTCTGTTTCCTGCTGGGAGGGGGGTCAGGGGTCGGGAAAAGCTCCCAGGCAGAGGATGGGAAGAGAATGAACTGGGAAGCCATTGGCACACCTGGGAATGATGAGCACCCAGGGACACACGCCCTGACAGAGCCCTGACAGCGTCGGCCACACTGCCTTCTCACCGAATCCCGTATTTATTGTCAGATTGCTTATACTTAGCACATATTTCACTGAATAAGGAGACTTAGGGATATAGTGCAAGGGGACCGCTTCTTATTACTACTAAGATGGATGATATCTGTAGCGATCAATCGCTTGTTACTGTGCTCGGGAAGGACGGCCAGAACAGCTGAAGCGCCGTGAACGCGGAGCAGGCAGACTCTTGGCCGCAGCTCTTTGGGCTGCCTGCACTCTGGCTTCGACAGTCGTCTCAATAGTTACTGAAGAGAAGGGAACGGGGAAAAGAATCTACATGGGGGAAAATGTCACAAAGATTCTGCGTTATCGTGGGCTTCGAAGCATGTATACAGGAAAGCTATGAGAGGGAAATTTTAAAATGCATTTCTGTTAAGTGTTTTTTTGAGCTTAAAAATTTTTTTTGGAAAGCTCTTATTTTGATTAAATTTTACACTTACAGAAAAATTGTGGCCAGCCACATGGCCGACCACGCAGTTGGGGTGCCAGACCCGGCAGGTGAGAAACATACCAGCCACACGTGCATGTGTGCCCCAAATCCCCAAAGCATAGAGAGATGGAGGAGAAGGGATTGCGTGTGACCATGCCCCATAGGAGATAACTTTCTTACTTTCCCTCTCTCTCTCTGTCTTTCTATGGTGAGCATTAAGTGCCTTCTGGCAAATTAAAATAAAGAAAAGTTGCAAGAATAGTTCAAGGAACTCCCAAATACTCTTGAACTCCCTTACCCCAGTTAACTGTATATTTATATTTTGCTTCTCTTTCTCCCTCTCTCCCTATAATGCATAAATATAAATACATATTTTTAAACCATTCAAAAATCAGTTGGAAATATTAGGCCCCTTTGTCATTAAGTCTTTCTATGTAAACCTCCTAAGAACAAGAATGGTCTCTTATATAATCATATTTAACTATTTCTGAGGATTTTTTAAGCACTTTTTTGCAGTATTTACAAATGACTTCTGATATGAAATTCTTTACCAAAGAAAGGTGTGTTAAAATGGGCTGGATTGGTGCACTTGTCAAGTTTTACCCGGTGGGTCACTGAAATGCAGGTTAAGGCTCACTGACTTCCAAAATTTTACTGATTTTACGTCAGTCTATTAAAAATACCTAATCCTTGGGACCACCAGATGGCATAATGGCTATGTTGCTGGACTCCCACATCGCAGACCACTGTTCGAGTCCTAGACCTGAGGCTTGAAACTCACACTGGGTGCATGTGCATGAGTGCCCAAAATCCCAAGAGGAGAATGGAGAAGGGATTGTAGCATGGCCATCCCTCTTGGAGAGTGACTTCTGGCTTTGTCTGTCTGTCTCTCTCTCTCTCTCTCTCTCTGGCAAACACACACGCCCTATAGCAAAAATCTCTCTCTCAAAAAGAAACAAAACCCTTAATCCTCTGTAAAGTGGTGAAACATTTATGGCCTTAGAAAACACTGCCTACTGGCTAATAGCTTTTTCCCTTAATAGCCTGCTCCAGTGCAATGACATTTTATTAATTTATTAACCATCTATTATAAGATAGAGTGTCAGAGCTGGAAGGACTATTAGAATTTCCTGGCCCCACTTTGTGGTTAATCAGACTGAAGGCCTTGCCCTGGCAGTCTCCAGGCAGTCGTGGAGACTGGAGCCCAGAGATCTTTTTTTTTTTTTTAATTTCTTATTTTTAAGTCAGAATTATTTTATTTAACGTTATTTATTTTAATTTGACCAGAGAGGGACAGAGCAAGAGAGAGAGAGGAGAAGTGAGAAAGCAAGCCACCAGGTCCGGGACTCAAACCACAGTCAAGTGTGAGTCCAGTGCTTTTAACCACCACGCCACCTGCCGGCCTCCAGAGATATTAACTCTAGACTTGGAAGGTCCTTCAGAGACAGCTAATCTAGTGCGCTTGAGGGGAGCCCATGGGAATCCTTGGAACCTACCATGACCCAGAATGGGCACAGTGAGACCCCAGCCTCCTCCAGCTTCCAGCCCGCCCCACTCCCCTGCCCCCAGAAGCTTAAAGACAGGCTCAGCACTACCCCACAAGCTGCTATGAGAGCTGGGATGGGACCTGAGTCTCCCCGTCCCGCCCACAGCATGTCTAGTTGCTCCACCTCCACACCACAAATACCCCATCTCATGTAAACTTGCCTAAATTTTTTTTCTAAGGAAAAATTACTGCCTTGGTAGGACAAGGTGCAAAACGCATGGAAAAAAAGGATCCATCTTATCAAAGGGCAACTTCGTTTTCCTCAAGTCCCTACTGTCTATCCTTCGTGTGTCTTTACGCTTGGGCTTACCAGACTGCGCCCTGGGCTCTGCTGAGGAGCTGAGACACCGAGCTTACTTCACCAGATTATCACAGCATTCTCATCATTATCACTGCAAAATGGTGCATTTTATCACAGACAGTTTATATAGCTATTGCTCTGATTTATAATGCCAAGCCCTAAACTCTGGGAGTTTACCTTACCTTTCACTTAAATGAGGGCTTTTTTGTTACCTTACCCTTCCTAATTATTGGTCAGACTTTTCTTTTTATTTATTTCTTTTTCTTTCTTTTCTTTTCTTTCTTTCTTTTTTTTTTCTTTTTTTTTTCTTTTTTTTTTCTTTTTTTTTTTTTTTGCCAGAGGGCATGTGCATTTGCTATAGAGAGGCAGACAGAGGGAAAATGAGAAATCACCTCACCCACCATCCCCACAGGGAGGATGGCCACACTACAATCCTTTCTCCTCCATTCTCAGGATTCTAAGCACACATACCCAGAGTGATTTTTAGGTTACTGGGTCAGGGACTTGGACCATGGTTGACCATGTGAGAGTTCAGTGTCTTAACCACAACACCACCTGCTGGCTCCCCCTACCCCTCTTTTTCCCCTATAAGACACATGTGCTTGCCAGAGAGAGAGACCGAGAGAAAGAGAGGGGGGAAAAGTGAGAAGTTCCCCTCTCACCCCCCGTGGGGAATGGCCATTGCCACAGTCTCTTCTCCTTCATTCTTCTCTCAGAATTTCAATCACGCATGCACATGCACGCAACTTGATTTTTCAAGTCACTGGGTCTGGTACTTGAACCATGCAGCTGATCGTGTGGGATACAGCACCTTAGCCTCCATGCCACCTGCTGGCCCCTAAGACTTTTCTTTTTTACTTAACAGCACACTGTACCTTATTTAAATTGCCCTGATTGGGACCAGCAGTTGGCATAATGGCTATGTCGCTGGACTCCCATGTAGTCGACCGCGGTTCAAGTCCCAGATCCGGTGGCTTAAACTCACACCAGGAGCATGTACGTGTGTGCCCAAGATCCCGAGAGGAGAATGGAGGAGAAGGGATTGTGGTGTGGCCATCCCCCTGGAGGGGGGTAAATTCTTGCTTTCTGTCTGTCTGTCTCTCTGTCTTTCTGGCGAGTGCATGCGCCCTATAGCAAAAACCTCTCCCCCCTCCAAAAAAAAAAAAAAAAAAAAAAAAAAAAAAAAAAAAAAAAAAAAACAGAATAAATTGCGCTGATAGTTATTTTAGGCCAGTGCCGTGTTCCCTCAGTCAGGCAGTAGTGTTTCCAGCATCCCATTCCTCTCCAGTATAGTATGGGCTTTCGTGTCAACCGGACTTAGGGTCCCAGTTCTGCCATAGCGAGCACATGTCTCTTGGCAAGCCTTAAGTCTCAGTTTTCTCATTTGTAAATTGGAACAATATTGTGGTATTTATTTTATGGGATTGCTATATTAAATGTTAATTCATATAAAGTATTAGAATGAATACCTGGTATGTAACAAATATTCATTAGTTTTTATTTTTATATAGGAGCAGTTTTGGTTTGTCTCTGTTAGCCTAATAAATGAGAAAAATCTAGTCTTTAAAATCCAGGACTTTTTTCCATATAAGATTGGCACTTGATGCCTTATGCGGAAAAAAAAATGATTAACTCAATTAAAAGATGGGAAAATGAGCGGAGCAAAAATCTCTCTAAGGAAGACATATGAACAGCCAAAAAGCATATGAGCAAATGCTCAACATCCCTCATCATAAGGGAGATGCAGATAAAAGCCACAATGAGATACCACCTAACCCCTGTCAGAATGGCAAAGATTAAGAATATAAAAAGTGATAAGTGTTGGCTGGGATATGGTGAAAAGGGAACTCTCCTACACTGCTGGTGGGAATGTACATTGGTCCAGCCACTGTGGAAAACAATATGGAGGTTCCTCAAAGATCTACAAATAGAACTACCATTTGATCCAGCAATCCCACTTCTGGGTATCTACCCAAAGGACAGGAGAAATCTCAGTCAGAAAAATGCTTGCATATCAATATTTATCGCAGCATTATTCACATGGAGCCAACCTAAATGTCCACAAACCGATGAATGGAATGGAAAAGTGTGGCACATATACTCTACGGAATACTATTCCGCCATAAAAAATAACAAGACTCTGGCATTTGATAGAAAGTGGTCAGATATGGAGGATCTATTGCTGAGTGAAGTAAGCCAGGCTATGAAAGAAAGATATTGTATGTATCCACTTAATATATACTGACTATCGGCACTCTATGGTAGAGAGCAAAATACTGGAGGACATAAAAGCAGTGAAAATACTTAACGAGAATAAGACAGTGTAGAATGGGGAGGTGAAGAGAAGAGGATAGAGAAAGACAGCAAGAGAACAATTAGAGAGGCATGACATAGTGGGACACAGATATGGCTTATTGCCTGTTGATGATGACATGTATTCTCAACTGGATTGATCTGAGAAGTATTTCATGATGGGTAAAGTCTTTTTACAAGCAAAATGAGAAATAGTGATTGGCTAAAAAATAATTGGAATAATAATAATAATGATCGGGAAAACAATGAAAAGATATTGAATGATGAAGTGGGTATTTTAATGTCTCTGTATTGACTGACATGCATGGCATTCCCTTTGGAAAAAACAATGTAATACACTGTAAAGTTATATGCAATTCAGTGTAATATAAACAAGATTATGATGATAACAACAACAACAAAAAGATTAGCACTTGAGAAACCAGCAGATGGCATAATGGTTATGTTGCTGGACTCTCACTTAGTTGACTGCAGTTTGAGTCCTGGACTCGACGCTTAAAACTCAAGCTGGGCTGGGGCCAGCAGGTGGTATAGTAGTTAAGGTGCTGGACTCCCACATGGCTGACTGTGGTTCAAGTCCTGAACATGGAGGCTTGCTTTCTCACTTTCCCTTTCTCTGTCTGTTTCTTCTGGTATACTTAAAAATAATAACAATAAATTAAATAAAGAATTCTTTAAAAAAAAAAAAAAAGAAAGAAAGAAAACTCAAGCTGGGCATGTGTTCATATGTACCTGCGATCCCGAGAGGAGAATGGAGGAGAAGGGATTGTGGCGTGGCCATCCCCATGGGGGGGCGTGACTTCTCACTTTCAGTCCCTCTGTCTCTCTGTGAGTGCATGGGCCCTATAGCAAAACTCTCTAAAAACCAAAAAGTGGCAGACAGATGGGAGCATGTTGATGTAGGGTGCTGTGGATCTCTGGATGGAACCAGAGGGTGTTCTGTAGCCATGTGCGTAAGCCTGGTGGCCTGATCAAAATGCCGCCATTGTCTTGGGATGCTGGTTTTCAGAGTGGCGTTCCCCTCCTTGAGTCTTTAGTTTTTAGTATTTATCCAAGAATGAAGAGGAAAAGAGTATGTAGCAAAGACTAATTTGAAGAAAAGAGGTAAGTTGGAAAAGAAGAGAGAGAGAGAGAAAGCCAGATACATGACACAAAGATGTAGAAACACTTTCCAGCAAAATCCTCTAGAGAGAGTTTAGCTAGACTTCCGCTTATTCTAGCCAAGACAGAGTAACAGGCATCGATTTATCCTGTCTACAACAACTAAAAAACTAGATAAAGTGTATGAAAGAGAGATTTCTGGAGAGATCCCTCAGAAAGGAGAGACAAACAAGAGGAGCCTTCAGTTGTTCTAGTTTATTTCTTAGAGTGCTCAGGCTCCAGTGCAGGAAGTAGAACCCAAGCTGAGCCCAGCCAAGTCCTTGAGTTGAGGGCTAGAGCTTGGACCTTGGCAAGCCAACATGACTGAAGTTCCCAGGGAAGAGTACCAATTGGGGATTCTATGTCCAGGAAAACAAACAAACAAACAAACAAGAATTAATAAGGAATTTTTCAGACATATAAAAATGTAAAAGAATTCATTGCTAGCAGGTTTGCACTGTAAGAAACATTAAAGGAAGTTCTTCAGTTAGAAGGAAAATCTGTAAGTCAGAAATAATAATAAAGGGCTAACAGAATTTAAAAATGGTACCCATGTGAATAAATATAAAATAATTTTTCTTATTTTAAAAATATCTCTAAGCTATAATGACTATAACAAAAATAATAAAATGCATTTGGGGTTTATAACATATGTAGAAGAATATATGAGAATAATTGCATAGAGGCTGAGGGGGAAATGAATAGACTTTGTTTTTTTGTAGAGAGAAATTTATGCTATAGGTTGTGGCACGTGCTCTCACCAGAGAGATAGAAAGCGAGAAATCACTCCCCCTGGGGGATAACCATGCTGCAATTCCTTCTCCTCTATTCTCTTTTGGGAATTTGGTCATGCATGCACACATGCCTGGTGTGAGTTTTAAGTCACCAGCTCTGGGTCTTGAACCATGGTTGACTATGTGGGAGTCCAGTGAAATAACCGTTATGCCATCTGCTGGTCCCAACTTTTGTAAGTTTCTTAGGTATGAAGTGGTATAATATAACTAGAGAGTAATGATGCCGAATTAAAGATGTAGACCATGAATACTAAAATAACCACTAAAAACAAAACAAGACAGTTATGACATGTTCAATTTATTCAAAGGAGGAAGAAAAAAATGAAGAAGTAAACAAAGAACAGTTAGAAAAATAGAAAATAAATAGCAAGATGGTAGATTTAACCAGGCATATTAATAATAGCACCGAATGTAAATGGTCTCAACCTGGGCTATTCAATAGAACTTTCTACGATGACAGAAAAGTTCTTGCCTTTGGGCTTCAGTGGTCTAGTATAACTGTCCAGGGGCTGATGGTTACCCTCCCTGGTTTTGGTGATGATGGTGAAGGAAAGACCAGCTCAAGAGAGGAGAGACCAAGAAGGTTGTAGGCTACAGTAGGCTTCTCAAGAGAGTTGTGGAAGGAGGGAGAAAGGGTTGGGAAGGAAATCTGAGTCCACTCACAATCCTCTGTGGCCTCTGTTGTTTCTGTCAAACCTTCTGACAACAAATTTTGTTAATCAAAGTATCACTATATATATTTTAGGTTGTCAGGGAAGTCATGATGTATTTTTGTTTTTCTATGCAAAAATGTGTCATGATTTTCCAGACATATATATACATATGTGTGTGTGTGTGTGTGTGTGTGTGTGTGTGTGTGTGTATTCCCTGTTGAATTAGTGAAAGGAACCCTTCAAATAAGCAACGTTATTTCTTCTGATATCCAAAGAAAAGCCAGTGGAAAATGCTGACCCTTCCACAAGCCCTGAACTCTCCTCACCCACAGCAAGCCGCCTCTAGTCGCCATGGCAACACTAGTTTCAGCTGATGTGCAAGTGCAGGTTCTGGCTGCACTTTGCTGACGGTTAGGAGACCGGAGCTAGCTCATGAATTTTGCTCCTTAGGTGCAAGGTTTCTAGGTGAGGTCTGACATTTGGAAGAGAGGGTAGGAAGGAGTCTGCGTGAAGGTGCTGTGGGAGTGAAGGCTTCAGGGCCCCGAGCTGCATGAGCTGGAAGAGTTAGAGGGAGTCTGTAGAGCCCTTTAAAACAGATGGATTTCCTGAAAGCACCCCTGTCTCCATAGCAACATCTCAGCTGATTCTGTCAGTTGCTACAGCGTGTTCTTCCCTTGGTGTGGACAGAATCTTGGTGTCAGTGGAGGGAGGGGACCAAGGACTGTTTATTGGACTAACTCTAGAAGGGAGATGACAAGATCTGGGTTGGCCATTAGAACCTTAGGAAGATTCTCCCAGGTTGTGTCAGGGGAGATGGCGGACGTTGCTTGCACTTCAGGAAGACCATGGCAACAGTTCCTTGACTTGGAACGGCTGTGGCTCCTCCCTTCCTACTTCTAAGCTTTGACAGTCAGACGACACTAGCCAACCTGTAATTCATTCATCTGGTGAAATATTTATAGAGCTTGGAATGGCTTCTACCAAAAGCATCTCTCATGGTGGTCAAACACACGTCTCTTGCTATGAATGTCATCTGCCTGAATTTCTTCCGTGGATCTGCAGCAAAGAAAGGCTTTAGTATATTCTGGATCCTTCGAATGGCCAGTTGCTTCTTTTCCCTGCACTCTCATTGTCTGTGTGCGTGCTGTGCTCAGGGCATGGTTAAGTGCTAAAGTTATAAAAAGGCACGGGCCCTGCCTGCAGGAGGTCTGCAGACAGCAAGGTGATAACCGTGGCATGACAAGAATGGATGACAGTGCAAGGTGGCACACTCCATGGTCCAGACAGTGCTCCACAGGGACTCTGCAGCGCAGCCTGTGTCTGCTGCTGGGATGATTTGGCAGAGGTTTTTGGGAGGAGTGGAGAGCTGAACTGGGCTTGACTTGGGTGACAGGGAGATTCTTTCTTTCTTTCTTTCTTTCTTTCTTTCTTTCTTTCTTTCTTTCTTTCTTTCTTTCTTTCTTTCTTCTTTTTTGAGAGAGGCTTCTGCAACTCACCAGAGAGAGAGAGAGCAAGTGAGAAATCACCCCCCAGGAGGGATGGCCATGGCACAATCCTTTCCCCTCTTTTCTCCTCCTTGGTCATGCATGCACACATGCTCGGCATGATTTTCAAGCCACTGAGTCTGGGACCTGAACTGCAGTTGGCCATGTGGGAGTCCAGCGACTTAACCACTAGGCCATCTGCTGGTCCCAGCAGGGAGGATCTTGAAAACAAATGAGTGAGAATGAGAAGTGCTGAGGCCAGAGTGAGGATAAGGGGAGGAGACTGACTTGAGGAGAAGGATTCAGGGCATGGATGATGGAAAACAAACTCTGCGAGGCAGGGTCTGGGGCGCGGGCTGTCAGGGCTCTGAAGGCCATGGCAGGACGTTTAGACTTCGTGCTTCCAGCAGTGGAGGACTGCCAAAGGTTTTAGAGCAGTGCAGGTGGGTTTTGGTTTAGTTTTGGTTTTGATAAAATAACACTGTAGGATTCTTAATCTGTGAGCTGTAGACAGGATGCATTGAAGGGAGGAGGTGGCAGACGGGGAGAGCAAGTGGGAACATGCCTCGGGTTAGGATGGAGGCTGAGGGGTTGGAAAGAGAGGGAGGAATGGAGCACGGATGGAGGGAAAGGAGGGACAGCACTGATGCTCAGAAGGAATAGACTGCAAGCATTGCGTCAGCAGAGCAGGCAGAGGGCAAGTACGAGACTTGAGTTTAGATTAGTAGGAAAGGAGCTATACCTTAAAAAGAATGATGGGGCCAGCAGGTGGCATAGTGGTTAGGGCACTGGACTCTCACATGACTGACCACAGTTCAAGTCCTGGACCTGGTGGTTTGAAATTCACACCAGGCATGTGTGCATGAATGCCCAAAATCCCAAGAGGAGAATGGAGGAGAAAGTTTGAGGCATGGCCATCCCCCCCCCGGGGGTGATTTCTGGCTTTCTGGCTTTCAGTCTCTCTCTGGCTCTCCAGCAAGTGCACACGCCCTATAGCAAAAAAAAATCTCTCTTAAAAAAAAAGTAAAGCAAGAATGATGCCTTCTAGGTATCAAGCTCTGTGTTAATCTAAAAGATAAAGTTTTTACCCTTAAGTAGCTCACAAACTAGTAGGAGAGGACAGGTTGGTAATAGATGCTAGGCTAGAAGCTCAATGAAGACTCAAGGAAAGTGTGATCAGTCCTGAGCAGGAGGAGGAAGAGTTTCCAGGGAAAAGGTTCATGAGATGGTCTTGAGCTGAGTGTTGAGGGGGAGCTTGTTTGAGGAAGAAATATCAGTAGAAGTTAAAGGATAAAGCAAAATTCGAGGCCGACAGATGGCGTAGCAGTTACGTTGATGGATTCCCACATAGTGGACCGTGGTTCGAATCCCAGACCCAGTGACTTGAAACTCACGCCAGGTGCATATGCATGAGTGCCTGAGATCCTGGGAGGAGAATAGAGGAGAAGGGATTGCGGCTGGCCATCCCCCCAGGGGATAATTTCTCACTTTACCTCTCACTATCTTTGTCTCTGTCTTTCACTTTCTCTCCACCCTGTAAGTGCACAAGCCCTAAGGCTTAAAAAAAAAAAATGATAAAGCAGAAATTATAACTGGGAAAGCAGCCATTCGTTCTGGAGGGACCCTGCAGGAGGCTGCCCCAGGGCAGTAACGCTAGGCAGGAAGAGATAAGAAAGATAAGAAAGCTCACATGGGTCAGCCAGTGGCTGGATCCCGCATGACCTACTGCGTGATCCAAACCAGCATGGGTGCCCAAAATCCTAAGAGGAGAGCAGAAGAGATGGGACTGTGGGCATGGGCATCCTCCACCCCTGGCGGGGGTGTTGCTCTCTCTCTCTCTCTCTCTCACTAGTGAGCGCATGCACCCTATAGCAAATTGAAAAAAGGACTTGTTCTCAAACCACTCCTTAACAGGCAGGAGACAGCTTTCATTCCAATATTGAGAGCTCTAAGTAGAAAAGCACATGGGATAAAGGGGGTTTTGAACTTTTTTCCTTAAGAATTATTTACTTAATTTAAAAATTATTATTTTAATTTGCCAGAGGGCATGTGCACTCACCAGAGAGAGTGGGAAAGTGAGAAAACAAGTTACTGGGTCCAGGGCTTGAACCATGGTCAGCTATGTGGGAGTCCAGTGCCCCAAACACCATGCCACCTGCTGGCCCCCCTGGGACTTTGAATTTAACACATCCTGCTGATTTTGTGGACCAGGGATTTTGAGACAGCAAGTTGAGAGGCACTAAGTGCTAATATGGGCCAGGTGTCAGTCTAAATGAACTGTGTATTCTAACTCATTCACTCCTCACAATAACTTGATGAGGTTTGGAAGATAAGAAAACGGAGGCGCAAAGAGGCTAAGACACTTGACTGCAGGACACATGACCAGCCAGTGACCAAATGGGACTCACAGCCGCGTGGTCTGGCTGTATGGGCTGGTCTCTTTCTCACGGTCTATACCTGTCAGGAGGGCAGAGAAAGACTCCTAGATGACCCACCTCTACTACCACTGTAAGCTCTTTAACCCAGGTGACCCAGTGGATGGTGGTGCCTTTGACTGAATCCCAGAAGGGAGTGGAGAACAGTATTCGTGTCCATCCGATGTCACGTTTCGTGCGATGTGCCTGCGAACACCCCCGGAAGGAGTCTAGCCCAGACCTATGCTCTTCCTCCTGAAGCCTCTTTCTGCTGAGTCCCAGGGCTTCTCCACCTATATTAAATCATCGCACTGCTTTACAGTTAGATGACAGGTTGATAAGAAGAAAAAAATTGGTGCAGGGTCTAAAATTTCTCATAATCTGAAGTGATTCCTCCGTTTCCAGTCCACTGACTAGATGGCAGATTAAAATATGAAGGTTTGACAAAAAAATAACGTAGCTGTGCCAACCTTCGGTGCTTCAGGCATAAAATTAAATTTAACATGGTATTATGCATTTGAAGACTTGTCATCATAAGGTCGGCCAGACAAATATGATTTAGAGGGTTAGGTTTTGGGAAATGAGTAGGAGAAATAAAAGATGGAATAAGATAATAGAACAGACTAGGCACATTTTTAAAGAACATGACCTGATGGTGTTAAGCAGTCCTTTCCATCACAGTGTTTCATATCACCTCCTCTTCTGCCTGTTTGACCAAGGGACTCTGATGTAAGGGCAGGTCTACTACTGAAGTCAGGAAAATCAGCACCCCCAGCTCTCCTGACCACCTCATTCCTTTACCTCTTTTAATTTTCTCGACATCTCTCACTAATTTTCTCCTTTTTCTGCACCTTTTCTGCACCTTTAATCTGCACTCCTTATTCCTGCCCCCTTGTTTTTCTTGTTAGCCGCATGGTTTGGTCTGGATAATGAACTAATTTCCAAGTTCCAAAGGGAGAGCTAAGATCAGGTTCTTTCTCTTGAGTGTATATGAGTGCAGCCCTTACTTGGACATTCCAGCACTTTCTCACCTAGTGTTCTTTTTATGTTTCTTTAGAGAGATTTTTGCTATAGGGCACATAGACTCGTTGGAGAGACAGAAAGAAAGAAGGAAATCACCCCCCAGGGAGATGGCCATGCCATAATCCCTTCTCCATTCTCCTCTTGGGATTTGGGGCGTGCATGAGTTTAATACCATTTTCTGGCCTGGGATTCAAACCATGGTCGACTACGTGGGAGTTCAGTGACATAATCATCACTCCATCTGCTGGTGCCTTGTACCTAGTTTTCTACAGCTATCCTCCAGGCCAGATGAAATGATTTCCTGCTGCTGTCTCTGTCCACGGCCAGGGCTTGATGCCTTACTGCTGCTGCTCCATTCAGAGCGTTCAAAGGATGTCTGCTCAGTTCTACATCCTGGCCTGCAAGGCTTGTCACTTCTGTCAATGTAAGAAGTGACATATAGGTCGACCTCACAGATCCCAGTGTTAAAAATAAAAGCTTTCTCCCCAGGCTCTGCAGGTTTGTAGACTGGCATGAGTTCCCTCCTCCCTACCAGCTCCACTTCTTTTTCTTCTTCTTTTTTTTTTTTCCTCTTAAAGTTTATGCATTGATTTATTTTAAATTGACCAGAGAGACAGAGAGAGAGAGAGGGAAAGTGAGAAAGCAACCCACCAGGTCTAGGACTTGAACCATGGTCAGCTATGTGGGAGTGTTCAGCACCTTAACCACCATGCCACCTGCTGGCCCCAGCCAGCTCCACTTCTGAATTGCTTCTTGGAGCTTAGTACCAATGCTCTCCTCCAAAGGAGAGAAAATCTGAACATAGAGGAGTTGAAGTTTCATCTCGCTCTGCAGACTCCTTCCACTACTGAAGAGTGCCTGAGTCGCAGTTGTAAACAGGGCAGCCTGCCCTTGGGTCATGTAGTGAGGACACTATTGGGGGTGGGAGTGGGGGGTCCTAGAGGGGAAGCTGGGAGATGTCCTTCTCCCTCCATGGACTGCCCAGGCCACCTCTTCCATGGCAGCCAGGTGACCAGGCAGTGGAGAGCATCAACATTTTGATGAAAGGACCCCATCTCACCTTCCTTGTATCTGAGCTGTCTTACAAGACTTAGCTCATTTTCCATGCTCACAAACTCAGGTGATGAGGAGTACCTTTTCTGGGGAGAGGGTTTTTTTGTTTTGTTTTTGTTTTTAATAGGGCACATGAGCTCACTAGAAAGACAGAGACAGAGAGACAGAAAGCAAGAAATCACCCCCTAGGGGGGATAACCATACTACAATCCCTTCTCCTCCATTCTCCTCTTGAGATCTTGGGCATGCACGCACATGCACCCGGCCTGTGTTTAAGCCACTGGGTCCAGAACTTGAACTGTGGTCGACTACATGGGAGTCCAGCGACATAGCCATTACTCCAACTGCTGGTCCCGATGAGGAGTACCTTTTAGTTCATTTCATAACTGTGCACTGCTGTCCTCCTGCACACTCCCTCTTTTTTTTTTTTTTTTTGGAGAAGTTTTTTGCTATAGGGCGCGTGCGCTCGCCAGACAGACAGAGAGAGACATAGAGACAGAAAGCGAGAAATCACCCCCCAGGGGGGATGGTCACGCCGCAATCCCTTCTCCTCCATTCTCCTCTCGGGATCTTGGGCACGCACGCACACATGCCCGGCGTGAGTTGTAAGCCACCGGGTCCGAGACGCGAACCGCGGTCGACTACGTGGGAGTCCAGCGACATAGCCATTACGCTAACTGCTGGTTCCCCTGCACACTCCCTCTTGCTGCTGCTTTTTCTCCTTCTATTCTAAGTTCCTCCTTTATCTCCTGTCACCTTCATTCCGTTTTGCCCTTCTGATTCCTGCAAACCTGCAAGGTAGGTTTCCTCCCCATTAAAAGTCATGGGCCTCTGAGAATTTGAGTCTTTGAATAGACTCCTCACTCCTGCCCACCTTTCTCAGGCCTCATTTTTCACGTGAATCTGTGCTTGACAAGGAACCGCGTTATCTTGTGGGAGGACTCTCGTGAGCAAGGATACTCTGACATTTGGAGCTTTTCTCAAACTGTCCCTTCACAGAACCAGCTGTGCCTTCTTCCCATGGCTGGCAGCAATGTTGCTTTCTTTTGTCGAAGCTGGCAGGCTGGGCCCAGTCTTGGATACAAGCTTTTCCCTAAGACTTCAAGGATATGAGCTATACCCTGTCTCATCTTTAATCCTCCAGGTTGGATTTTCACAGAAATTTCTGTCAGGGTGGTATGGACTGGCTGCTCTTCCTATTAACTGAAGGGAGAGGGACTTGGAAAGACTGAGGAGGGTGGGCAGATACGAGTTCAATACATTTTTGGTGAGTCAAACAGAAAAGTTATTGCTTACCTAGTTTTCTACAGCTAGCCTTTAGGCCAGATTAAGTGATTTCCTTGAGATTAGAGAAGGGCTCAAGAAGAGAGGTTTGGATGACCGCCTATGAACATTTCTGAAAGCCTTCCCCACACTGACTCGGCTGGAGAAGAGCCTGACTCCTGAGAGATGTGAGAAACAGATCGTCTTAGTTTGCTTTATGCTGCTGTAATAGAATACCACAGACTGAGTAATTTATAGTGAACAGATATGTATTGGCTACAGTTCTGGAGTCTGGGAAGGCCAAGATCAAGGGGCTGACCTCTGGCTCAGGCCTTCTTTCTATATCAACCCATGGTGGAAGTGCAAAAAGAAGGTGACAAGAAGGCCAGCCCATGGCCCAGTGGTTGAGGTAGCTGGATCCCAAATGCAGACCACATTTCGAGTCTCAAACCTGGCGACAAGAAATACAGCGGTGTATATGTGCTTGTGGCCAAAATCCCCAAAGGAGGAAGAGAGGGAGGAGAAGGGATTGCAGCATGACCATGCCCCATGGGAGGGTGCTTTCTCTCTCTCTCTGTCTCTCTTCAGCACCAAGCACATGTACCCTCTAGCAAAGTTAAAACAAAACAAAACAAAAAAATAGAGGGTGAAAGAGAGAGAGAGCAAGAGAGCATGCATGCAGCCTCAAGCCATTTTATAATCTATTAATCTATTCACAAGGGCAGAGCTCTCATGACCTAAACATCTCCCATTAGACCCCACTTTCCCACACAGTTGCCCTGGGGATTAAAATTCCAACATATGCTTTTTTTTTTTTTTTTTTTTTTGGAGAGGTTTTAACTATAGGGCGCGTGCGCTCGCCAGGCAGACAGAGAGAGACAGACAGAGAGATAGAAAGCGAGAAATCACCCCCCAGAGGGGATGGCCACGCCACAATCCCTTCTCCTCCATTCTCCTCTCGGGATCTTGGGCACGCACGCACATGCGCCCGGCGTGAGTTTAAGCCACCGAGTCCGGGATACGAACCGTGGTCGACTACGTGGGAGTCCAGCGACATAGCCATTACGCTAACTGCTGGTCCCCCCAACATATGCTTTTAAGGAGACGCATTCTAACCAAAGACTAGACACTCTCACAGTTGGAGTCCATCTGCTTGAGGGACCCTGGGGTACATTCCTTTATGGGTTTGCATTCAGCCCTACTTCAGTAAGAGCAGTTTGGGTGAACGCCTGAGAACATTTCTGAAAGCCTTTCCCACACTGACTTAGTCCAAGAAGAGCCCGACTCCTAAGACATACAAGAAACAGACTGTCTTAGTCTGCTTTGTGCTGCTGTAACAGAAGACCACCGACCGAGTAAGGTACTTACTTACTTCCATCACTCAGCCTCTCTGCAATTCCATTTTCCCACCTGGAAAATGGAACAGGTGGATGGGAAGAGAGTCCTCAACTGTGGCGGCACAACAGAACCTTTGGGGAGTTCTTGATTTTTAGGTGCTAGAGGACATGTGTGCTTGCCAGAGAGAGGCAGAAGGGGGCAGAGAGAGGGAAAGGTGAAAGCACCCCTTCCCCGTGGGGATGGCCATAGCACATTCCTTTCTTCTTCACCCCTCTCACTTTTCAGGATTCGGGGCACATATGCATATGTGCATGCCCAGTGTGTTTTTCGAGCCACAAAGTCTGGTACTTGAACCCCATGGTTGGCCCTGTGGGATCAGCCTGCCTTAACTGCCAGGCAACAGAACCAGACCCTTCCATGGGAGTCGTAGGACATGCCAGCATCCAGAGATTGCTGATGAAGTTTTTCTCAGGTCAAAGCTCCCCAGGGGACTCTGATGTGAAGCCTGGGTTGAAAATCTCTGCTAGATGTATGCCTCTCAAATTGGCATGGGCCTGGGAACCATTCGAACTCGTGTTAAAATGTAGATGCTAAGCCCAGGGGTGTTGGTGGGGCTGGAGAGTCTGTATTTCTTTCTTTTTTTCTTTTTTTTTCCCTGATCAGGATTTCTGTATTGTTCTTAGCATACTCCTATTGCTAGGAGTAATTCTTTACTCCTTAGTTGCTTATTTGCCAAGTAGTTGGAAAAGGATAATCAGTTTAAGAAAATTTCAAATCAATTGTTGTCTTTTATTATCATCTTTAAAATGTCATATGAAGGCCTTAGAAATTATCTGGCTTCTTACTGTAGCTGGAAAACTCTTAGATCTTACTCATCTGCTGAACTGTACCCTTCTCAGAGACATAGATACCATCCAAGCATTTTCTTCTATCCTTATTTTTTAACTGTCGTGGCTTGCTGTATCAAAGCAGCTGAATTTGAAACAAGTTCAATATCATTGCCTTCAAGGATCAACTCATCTTTCTGGGCTTAAGATACTGAATAAGCAACACCTGGTCTCATTTGAACCCTCCGGATGTATTTTTCACCCAAGAAATTTTGGATTTCAACAAGAGACCCGTTCTCCTGAGTAACGACGTTGATGGGGAAATGAGCGTACACAGACCTCATCTTGTAGCGGAAGCCCAACGTAACACCCTTGATCATGTTCTGAATGTGACTACAGATAGTGCGGACAGTCGCCAGCTCCCTTCTGTTTCCCCACCATTTGTCAACCCGCAGCCTCTTTTTCTTCCCAAGGAGGCTGAGCTCGACATTGATGTAGTTGAAGTCCCTCCACAGGGTTCCTCGGGGGCCCTTCACGATGACGGTGCGTCCCTTCAGGGTGATGTCGATGTTCTCGGGAATGTCTCCCATCTGGTTGCTGGGAATGGTCTTCATCCTCGCAGTAGGTGCAGCAAAGAGAGTGAGATTCTGCATTTCTGACAGGCTCCTGCTGGAGGTTTTCCAGACCACACCCTGAACAACCAAGGCCTAGAGGGTCTTCAAGATGTCTGCAGTTCTGATATTAAATAGTTCTTTAATGTTTTATGTGTGTGAGAGAGAATTAAATGAAAATTATTTTGATGGTAGTAAGAGAAGCATTCTTTCTTTTTTAAAGAGGGATTTTTGTTATAGAATGCATGCACTTGCCAGAGAGACAGAGACAGAAAGTGAGAAATCACTCCCCGGGGGCATGGCCACACCACAGTCCCTTCTCCTCCATTCTCCTCTCACGATTTTGAGCACACATGCACACATGCCCGGTGTGAATTCTAAGCTGCCTGGTTTAAACCATGGGACTTGAACCACGGTCGACCTCATGGGAGTCCAGTGACGTAACCATCACGCCATCTGCTGGTTCCGAGAAGCACTCTCTCAATACTGGGGTAGAGTGATCTCATTTGGGGGAAAATGTAATCCAGTATTTGGTGAGCAGGGTTAAAATTTATATCCATTTTCAACATTGAGGTAAGTTTCTTTAGAGAAAAGGACAGCAGCTATGGCAGTGTATGAGAGAGAAAGAGACAGGGAGAGGCAGAATGAGTGCTGATGTGTGTGCTCATAGGGTGAATATTCCATAACCAGGGTGGAAGATCAAAGGGCAACAAACATGTGTAGCCTTCAGGGCCAGCAGATGGAGCAGCTGTAGTGGTACTGGATTCCCACATGGCCGACGGTGGTTTAAGTCCCAGATCTAGCGGCTTGAAACTCATGCCGGGCATGTGTGCATGCATGTTCAAAATCTTGAGAGGATGGGGCCGGCAGGTGGCATGGTGTTTAAGGGCGCTGGACTCCCACATGGCTGACCACAGTTCAAGTCCCAGACCTGAGAGCTTGCTTTCTCACTCTCTCCCTCTCACTCTCACTCTGTCCCTCTCTGATCAAAATCCTGAGAAGAGAATGGAGCAGAGGGATTGCAACCTGGCCATCACCCAAGGGGTGATTTTTCACTTTCTTTCTCTCTGTGTCACCAGCCAGCGCACGCACCCTATAGTAAAAAATCTCTTTCTTAAAAAAAAAAAAAAAAAGGGTGTAGGCTTTGCTATATCCACTTTTGGTGAGGAGACAGAAGAGGGGCTGATTTTATTCAGCTGGGATTTAAGGAGACCATCAGACTTCCCGGAACAACTCACAGGCTGGAAGATTCCATCTTCAGCCTCATTTCTGTGCTGTGCTAGCAGCGGTTTGCTCCAATTATTCTTGAATTATAGTGACAGCTTTTGGTTGGTGTAGACCTTTAAATCTCTGAACCTCGGAGAGGAAAGAAAATGATGTCTTTCTTGGTCAGAACATTTGAGCTGGCTGCTTTTAAAAGGCTCTCTCCTTCCCACCTAGTCCCACTCCTTACCCCTTTGACTTTGTTGTGAGACACAGACATCATTTTGGAACGTTAAGATTCTGACAATTACTGTATGTGCAAGTACGTATATAATTTCTTTAATGGCTAATTTTTAAAAATTATCTAATTTTATTAATGGTTATTATTATTTTGTTTTCTATAGTGCACATGCATTCACCAGAGAGAGGCAGACAGAGAGAGAGAAAGAGAGAAAGCGAGCATCCAGGTCTGGGACTTGAACTGTGGTTGGCCCTGAGGGAGTTCAGTGCCTCAACCACTGCATCACTTCCTGGTCCCATATATAATTTATTTTTTTTTAATCAAGGCCAACCTTACAGAGCTATTGCCTGCATTTTGCCTCATGCTTTCCCTAATCCTTATAGAATGACAAATTCTCATACATGAGCAGATTTTTAATATAATTTAAAATTATATTGGGCCAGCAGATGGTGTGATGGTTGAGGTGCTGGACTCTCACATGGCTGACCATGGTTTGAATCCAGGACCTGGTGGTTTGCTTTCTCACTTTTTCTTTCTCTCTGGTGAGTGCATGTGCCTATACAAAAGTCAAATAAATAATGATATATTTAAAAAATTATATGGCCAGAAGGTGGCATGGAGATTAAGGTGGCTGGATCCCACATGGCTGACTATATGGTTTGAGTCCAGACCCATCAGCTTGAAGAACACACAAGGTGCATGTACATGTGTGCCCAAAATCCCAAGAGGAGAAGGGATTACAGTGTGGCCATCCCCTATTGGGGTGATTTCTTACTCCCTTCCCTCCCACTCTCCGTCTCTCTCTGGCTAGTACACATGCCCTATGTAAAAAGATCTAAAACAGAAAGAAAGAAATAAAAGAGAAAGGAAGGAAGAAAGAAAGAGAAAGTCAGAAAGACAGACTTCATCCCCCATGCAAAAGTGTTGGAAAGTAGGACTTAAAGGGAAGGCCTGGGATTTGAACCTGTGATGTTTGTTTGATTCCAGAGTCCTCACTCTTATATATTTATATTGCTTCCTAAATAAATATAAAATATGTTTAGGGGATGAAACTTAAAGTTGCAAATGAATAATACCCAAGTCAACATGAGGCTAAAACTGACCATTTTAAGCCATACATAAACTGGTTCTTCAATGAATTCTAGGACTATGATTCGTATCATTTACGTTGCCGTGTTTTGTTTTGTTTTGTTTTTGTTTTTGTTTTTGTTTTAAGAGATATTTTTGCTATAGGGCCTGTGCGCTCACCAGAGAGACAGTAAGCAAGAAATCACCCCCCATGGGAGATGGCCACACCACAATCCCTTCTCCTCTATTCTCCTCTTGGGATCTTGGACACACACCTGGCATTGTTTTAAGCCACTAGGTCCAAGATTTGAACTGCGGTTGACTACGTGGGAGTCCAGCAACATAACCATTTTCGCTATTTACCCCATCACAGTGTTCTTCAAACACCAATTTGTGGCATAGTTAGATGGATTAGAGAGTTGTGTGATGTTGACATTTGGGACCATTTTTCTGAGTCCAGAATCAGGGCATGGCTTCTATCTGGCAAAATGGATATATACTTTTGTGACACTAAGCTGTTTCTAAGAATGGAGCATGGCCCATTTGACCCAACTTGTGTTATTTACTTTTCTGTTTATGTGCATGTTTCGTTACCTTAAATAGACTATCAGCTTCTTGAGAACAACGTCCTTCAGTGACTCACACATTGTAGGGAATAATGCTTACTGATGATGCTGGCGATGATGACAGAAGCTACTGTTGTCTCCTCCCTCTGACCTTTTCCACTCAACAGTGTTAGTCACTGAGTTGATAACTGGCTGCCCACTAGCTCAGACAATTCTGCAGTCTAATGATAAATTTGGCAAATGGAGTTCTCTGTTTCTTCCTAGTTCGTTTTCTTCTCCTCCTCACCTCTGTAAATTCACTTGCACTGTTTCTTGGACCTTAGAGTTGCTTAGAACTGTCTATAGTAGGTAACCATCTGCAAATTTAATACCTTTTTAAAAATTCCACTTTGCAATAATAATAAAGATGCTTTTTATCCATATACCTTAGGGATTTCTGCAAATGTGTTCATTTTCAGCTAGTCAGATGTTAAAAACAAATGCCATGACCCAGCTGCTGTGCTGCAGTGGTTTCACTAGCACCCTGCTGTGCTGGAAGCCACATGGCAACTGCAGTTCAGATCCTGGGTTAGCCTGAAAAATATACCAGGCACACATAGGCAGCCAGAATCCTGAGGAACTGGGAGGCTAGGGAAAGGCGTGACGAGACCCTATCAAGAGTTCTCTCTTTCTTTCATATACGTGCACATGCACTTTCTATCATAACAACAGAAGGAAAATAAATAAATGTCATTGCCTACTGATTGTTTAAACTTAAATTTAAAATCCTGTCATCCTTGGCTTAGCTAAATAGAACATAAACCCACCTAAACTTAATGTCCTCATCCAGCTGATTTAAAAAAAACATTGGGTAGAAATAATGAAAGTTCTTCTTTGAGTCCTTTTGTCCAGCTTCCTCCCCTATCCCCTGTGCTTGCTCAAGGTCAAATTAACCCTCAGACCTGAGCTTGGACAATGGATGGGCCCTTTTCATCTTTTTCCTTCCTCTCCTTTGATTCTGTCTAAGTTCTAGTTCCCATTTAAGACTCTGAAAGTGAAATAATTTTCTTTTAGGTTAAAATGGGCTCAAGAAACCGATTAAATTTCTCTCAACCCTAAATCCTTTGCTCTTCTTTTGGACTCCCTTTCATACAGCAACATGAACAAAAGCTTCTACTCAAATCTCCAAGTAATTCGTTTTTCCCCCGGCAGTAATCTTCCTGCCTTCCACAATTTATTGAATTTGTCTTTTCTGAGACTAGCTCAACTGTGGTCTCAAAGATCAGCTCTTCCTTTCTCTTTTCCTGAGTCCTTAGGCAGGACCTGCAGCCTTCCAAATGGGTGGTATCTCCTTATTTTATTCTGCTATTCCAAGCTTTTGCCCTCAGCAGTGTCTTATTTTCCCTTGTGCCAAAGGAAGGAAGGAACTACCATGGAGAATGCCTTTGTAGAGAGGGTGATACAGAAACAGTTGGCCAGTGCCACGTTGAGGGCTGATCTGGTCTACCAGTTGTCCATGATGTTTATAATTATAGGAAACCTAGCAAGATTTGGCATAACAGTAACAGGAATTCAACAACTATTTGAACATTTACTGCATGCCAGTCACACCAATATTAAAATATTTTAATAAGTATCACACTTAATCTTCACAAAATCCTGTGAGGAACTACTGTTATTGCCCCCATTTTATGTAAGATGAAACTGAATGAGGTTTGGAGGAGTTAAGTAGCTACTAAGTGGTAGAGCTGGAATTGAGACCCAGCAGGTCTAGTTCTGAAGTCCATGTAGCAATCAGACATGTGTGTTTGCATGCCCAAGATCCCAAGAGGAGAATGGGAAAAAGGGATTGCTGTGTGGGCATACCCCCGGTGGTGGGGGGGTAGGGGTGACTTCTTGCTTTCTGTCTCTGTCTTTTTGGTGAGTGCACATGCCTTATGGCAAAAAAAAAAAAAAAAAAAAAAAAAAAAAAAAAAAAAAAAAAAAAAAAAAGAGAGAGAGAGAGAGAGAGAGAGAACTCTGCATTCTGGCTGTAATGTTTATTAGCCATGAGACTCGGGGACCGTTTCTAGTTTCAGTTTCCTCACTCATGAGTTAGAAATAGCATCATGGGACCAACAGATGGCATAATAGTTATGTTGCTAGACTCCCACATGGTCAACCACTGTTCGAGTCCTGGACCTGGTGACTTAAAACTCACACTGGGCTTGTGTGCATGTGTACCCAAGATCCCTAGAGGAGAATGGAAGAGAAGGGATTGTGGTGTGGCCATCCCCCCTGGGGGGGGGTGATTTCTCGCTTTCTGTATCTCTGTCTCTCTCTGTCTCTTTGGCAAGCGTGCATACCCTATAAACAAAAATCTGTCTTAAAAAAAAAGAAAAGAAAATCAACGCACTTCTGAATCATTGTGAAAAGTACGACTGATGGCTGTGAAGTGCTTAGCACAGTGCTGGCATGTAATAGGTGCTCAGTCTATTCAACTTATTATACCGATATGTCTGCTGGAATAGCGTCGACTCCCCATTTGCTCTATCATTCTTCTCCAATGCCTTAAACATTTCAGTGTCTCGCCTCTGTCTTATCAGTCACCTTCTAGTAGTCCAGATTTCTATGGAACATGCAAAAAATATGTGAAGGAAGGGCTTGTGGTGTGGGGTGGAATAATCAATTGGTACAGATGATACATGTTAAAAAAATAAGATGAAAACCTAATTGATCTGAAGAGGAAATTCAATTTTGAGTTTGAATTTAACTCATAGATCAAAATATGTCATCATGGTCTCAGATGAAAGCCAAAGAGAAAAGCAAAAGGTAGTGTCTTTCAGAGGATGAGAACTCTCTCTAGCGAAGAGAGATTTACAGTATCTCAACAAAAGCATCTTTCAATTGACTGAAAAGCACTCCTCAGGAGAGCTCTAGCCTGGTCACCTGGGATGTCTTTTTGGATAATTTTCTCTGATTCTCGTTTTCCTGCAATCTGGTATTGCTTCCATAGCCTTCTAATCCAAAGACTATGGAAACTATTCAGTTCTCCTATTTCTCTCATGTACTGCTCAGCACGTTTCACACCGGCTGTCATAGGCTCTCACTTCTGGAGTTTCATAGGGCAGTTCTTTTTTTTTTTTGGAGAGGTTTTTGCTATAGGACATGTGCGCTCACCACAAAGACAGAGAGACAGAAAGCGAGAAATCACCCCCCCCGCCCCAGGGGAGAAGGCCACACCGCAATCCCTTCTCCTCCATTCTCCTCTTGGGATTTTGGGCATGCACGCACATGCACCCGGCGTGAGTTTAAGCCACTGGGTTCAGGACTTGAACTGTGGTCCACTACATGGGAGTCCAGCGACATAGCCATTACGCCAACTGCTGGTCCCTATAGGGCAATCCTTAATGATGATGAAAACTCATGTAACACTTAGGAGCCAGGCACTGCTCTGTATCCTTAATAGATACTAAGTCACTTAATTTTTATTACACCAGGAGTAGGTACTATGATTATCCTGGTTTTGCAGAGAAGAAGCATAGAGAGATTCAGGAATTTTCCTAAAGTTTTATAGTTGGAATTAGGCAAGGCCAGAATTTTACTCTACATAGTCTACATTTAATGTCTGGCTTCTTAACTACCACTCTGTACTGTCTCCTACCTACCTCAGACTCCAGTATCCCCACGAATTAGTTTACTGTCTGTCTAGTTTATATGCAGTATTCTGATACTTTCTATTCTACACTATATTCAATTTATTTTTAAGACCATGAAGAAGAAATGAAACAGCTATTCATCTCAATTTACAATGGTACACTATTATCTTATCCCATGTGTATAACTGTCCGATGTATTTATATAGTTATTTATTTATTTTTAGGTTTTTGGCATAGGGCCTGTGCACTCACTGGAGAGAGACAGAGAGAGGGGAAGTGAGGAATCATCCCCCATGGGGGATGGCCATGCCCTAGTCCCTTCTCCTCCATTCTCCTTTTGGGACTTGGGACATGCATGCACATGTGCTTGGTGTGATTTTCAAGCCACCAGTCTGGGACTTGAACTGTGCAACTGGCCATGTGGGCTCCAGCTACTTAACCACCATGCCACCTGCTGACCCCGTTTTGTGGGGGACTCATTTAAACCATAGCACGACTCTACAAGAGACACCCACAAGAGGGTGGGTCTTGGAAATTTTGTCAAGGTCCTAGGCAAAGCCATCAACCTCTCTGATCTGGTGATTCCATGGCCCAGGGACCTATTTTTGGAGGACAGTTTCACATCATCAGCTTCACAGTCGAACCCAGAGAGACAGCTTGAAAAGTATGCTGGGTGCATGTGCATGCGTGCCCAAAATCCTGAGAGGAGAATGGAGGAGAAGAGACTGTGGTGTGGCCATTCCCCCTGGAGCATGGTTTCTCACTTTCCCTCTCTCTCTGGTGAGCACATGCATCATATGGCAAATATATCTATATATAGATATATATATAAAGAAAAAGAAACTTAATCCCCAATGCAACAGTGCTGGGAGGTGGGGCCTAATGGGAGATATTTAGGTGATGAGAGCTCCACCCTCATAAATGAATTAATGACGATTAAAAAAGGGCTTTGGGCTGTGAGATCGACCTCCTGCTTGCTCATATGGTCTTACTCTCTTGCCCTTCTGCCATGGGATGACTCAGCAGGAAGATCCTTGACAGAAGTCAGTCCCTCAACCCTATTCTCCAGGATAGTAAGAAATAAATCTCTGGGGGCCAGCAGGTGGTGTAGTGGTTAAGGCACTGGACTTCCACAATGCTGACCATGGTTCGAGCCTTTGACCTGGCAGCTTGAGAATCATGCCAGGCGTGTGTGTGTGTGTGTGTGTGTGTGTGTGTGCGTCCAGAATCCCAGGAGGAGAAGGGATTATGGTGTGACCATTCCTTATGAGGGTTGATTTCTCACTCATCCTCTCACCATCTCTCTCTCTCTCTCTCTCTCTCTCTCTCTCTCTCTCTCTCTCTCCAGCGAGCGCATAGGCCCTATGGGGGAAAAAAACTTAAAAAGAAAAACAGAAAGAAATTTCTGTTCTTTATTAATTACTCAGTCTCAGGTATTCTTTTATAGCATCAGGAAACAGACTAAGACAGCCTGCAACATCTCTTCCTGGATGGTGAATCCCAGCACTGAGGACCGACTGTGGGAACATAATACACTTCCATGGCTTCTAGCTTTGTTTGTCCCAGAAACAGAGCTCAGTACCTTTGTCCTTTATCTAACATTTATCCTCATTGACTCACGTATCTTTTCATAGGAAAGAAATTCCTGTTACTTTCCCCACTTTGGCTTTATCATTCTGCATGAATAAATGTAACACACCACTTCCAAGTAATTGATTGAAACGTGGTCCCTTTCTCTCTCACTCCAGCCAGTCTCTCTCCTAAGACAGTATCCAATAGGGCTGAATCTTCATGCATTATGCATCTCTGTGATTATGCATCACAGTCGTGAGAACCAGCAAGTGATCCCTAAATTCTTCAAGCATGTTTGGTTATGCTAAATAATTGATTGCATCTTTTACTTATAAAAATGTACTTGCTAGACGTTCAGACATAGGTTCTGCCAACCCATCTTCTCTATTAGATTTCAGGTCCCTGGTATGAATGGGTGCCAGGCTTTGAAAGCCCACAGACATGCAGCCAGACCAAGGTCCTGCATTCCCAGCAAGTGGGACCGGCTTTAAGCCAACAGGCACCTGTACTGACCTCTTCCCACGGTCCTGGGGATAGAGCTTGCTAAAGCTTTAAGTGCCATAAACCTATTTCCAAGT
Source organism: Tupaia tana (assembly GCA_026018925.1). Lineage (NCBI taxonomy): Eukaryota > Metazoa > Chordata > Mammalia > Scandentia > Tupaiidae > Tupaia > Tupaia tana. The sequence continues at coordinate 22,543,799 of JAKSZU010000017.1, forward strand.
TCGTGGCCTTGGTAATCGCTGTGTCCTAAAAGGATGAGCAGCGAGGGACTTTTTGTACCTGGGAAAATGGAAGCATGTAATGGGATAAGCTATAAACCTCCTCGTTGGTGAGGGGGAGGATAATGTAAGTAAAGCAAAATATGGTAGCTGTTGGAGGGAACAGAAAGCACAAGGAGAACATTTTTTTAAGCTTATTTAGTTCTTCTGTGACAGAGAGATGAGTACCTCCAGCAGGATCCTCATGCCACTGTCCACCCCCCCGTGTCCCCAGCCCACATTATGGGCACAGGTGCCCAGCGTGCTCTGGTTGTGTTCCTGCTGTGCCACTGACTGGCACCTTCCCCCCTTTATAAAACATGTATTTTGAAAAGTTTATTTGAGAACAGCCTATGATGAGCAGACAAAATAAATGTAAATAGTTTCAACAAGCACAATTATTGATGCAATCAAAGATAATTCTTTTCATCATCTTTTAAAATTGTATTTACTAGTGGAAGGCTTAACGTGAAGGCTCAGCAGACCTACGACTTTTCAACTCTTTTTTATTTTTTTGCTATGGGGTGGGTGCTTGCCAGATAGAGAGAAAGAGAGAGGGAAAATGAGAAATCACCCCCCAGAGGGAATGGTCACACTGCAGTTCTTTTTCCTCCGTTCTCTTCTCAGGATTTTGGGCACACATGCACATGTGTCTTGTTGTGTTTTTCAGGTTGCTGGGTCTGAGACTCAAACAGCACAGTTGGCCAGGTGGGATCCAGCTGTCTTAATCACCATGCCTCAGGCTGACCCTTCAACTAATTTTTAAGAAACAGACTGTCCTGGGAACCAGCAGCTAGCGTAATGGCTATGTCGCTGGACTCCCACGTAGTCGACCGCGGTTCGCGTCCCGGACTCGGTGGCTTAAAACTCATGCCGGGAGCGTGTGCGTGCGTGCCCAAGATCCCAAGAGGAGAATGGAGGAGAAGGGATTGCGGTGTGGCCAGCCCCCTGGGGGGTGATTTCTCGCTTTCTGTCTCTATGTCTCTCTCTGTCTGTCTGGCGAGCGCACGCGCCCTATAGCGAAAAACACCTCTCCAAAAAAAAAAAAAAAGAAAGAAAGAAAGAAACAGACTGTCCTGTCACTCCACATTGCAAACTCAGTCTCAGTTCAGAAGTTGGAATGTCCAGCCCAGGACGAGCATCCATCCTTTGAACTTGGCTTCACGTCAGCCCTCATTCCCCTCCCCATCCCAAGCACACGTCAGGCTGGGGGCCGCAGGAGGAAGGGCTGGGGGCCGCAGGAGGAGGGGCTGGGGGGCAGATGGGAGCCTGTCTGTAGTCTCTATCTTTTGTTTCTTTTCCTCCCTGCAAGTCTCAGTTTGCTAGTTAGTTTCTGAATCCTCCAGGATGGGCGAGCAGGTAGGGAGTGGGCTTAATGGAATTAGCGAAGTCGGCTTCCCACTCTCTGAGCCTGTACAATGGCTGGCATGTCGCGCATGGTGGTGGGTTCTTTAAAGACCCCCCTATCAGCAGTCTCTCTCCATAGTTGTCTGGATATAGGAAGAGACCCCTTTATTCCAGGTGACCCCTTGAGATTTTTTTATAAGACAGTGCTTAGCAATGCTTGGCAATGCTGTGCCCACCTCCAGCTTCTTGCTGCAGGGTTCTTTGCCCTGTAGGTGGCGCATGAGAAGATCCCATTTGACCCCACACCAGCCCTCTTTCCAGTGGCCGCTCTTGGTCAACGGGGCATACTTCACCCAAGAAGCCCCAGAAAAAGCAGACTCATCCCTGCATGCCCCTTTCTCCTGCTGTCCCAGCCCACTTGGGGTGTGTCGTAGGCACACCTCTGAGACCTGCTAGCCCTACTCTTGCCCAGCTGTACTGAAAAGATTTGCATTCTCCAAGTGATCCATGTGAGCTGTCTTTCTGGGCTGGAGGTAAGATACTCCTCTGGCCCACCTTTCCTCGAGGCGGGAGGGGCCCTGTAAGGAGGACAGGACAGTTCATTAACAGCGGTCTCCAAAAACACAACACCTCTTCAGGGCTAGCCCGTGGCATGGTGGTTGGGGTGGCTGGATCCCACAAGGCTCATCGTAATTGGAGTCCCACACCCGGTGGCCTGCCAAACGTGAGTGTGTCCACAATCGCAAGAGGAGGGAGAGACAGAGGAGAAGGGATCACGGTGTGACCATGCTCCTTGGTGGGTGCCTTCTCACTTTCCCTCTCTCTGTCTCTCTCTGGCAAGCAGTTGTGCCCTCTGGCAAATTAAAGCACCAACCCCCCCCCCAAAAAAAAAAAAAACAAACCAAACAAAAACCAAACAAACAGAAAACTCCTCTTCCCCTGTGTCCCCACTACGCCACACCTGACCCCTTTTAATATCCTTGACCTGGATTCAGCCTCCACGAGTGATGGAGCCAGGTCTCGATCATTTCTGGTGCGAGTTTTGTATCAGGTTCAGTTCACATTCGTGCAGGTATCTGATATTGATCACGTTGGTGTCTCAGCGGACTGGCAAGCAGAAAGAGGCCCGTTCTGATATGTAAGCCACCCCGAAACCAGGTGGCTTAGACCAGCTCCGTCACACTGTCTCACAATGCCGTGGGTGGCTGGTCAGCTCCCCCATGGTCTGTCACTGGGCCCCTCAAGCAGCTGCCAGCATACACCGATGGCACTGAGCGATGACTATTACGTGGGCACCTCAGTGCTCTCATGGCTCTTCATCCCCTGGTAGGCTACACTGGCTTCCTTTCATGACGTCAGGGCAGTGTTTCAAGGAACCAAGGTAGACGCAGTACGGCCTTTTAAGCCCATGTTTTGGAAGTCACCCAGCAAAGCCTAATACATTCTACCAGGCAAAGAAAATCAGACCAGCCAGATTCGAGTCAGGAAGAGAGTCCACTGTGTCTCTCTCTAGTCTTTCAGGCCCCCCTGTGGCTCACTGTGAATCCCACTTCAGTTGACGCTGGTTCCAGACTTTCTAAGCAGACTTGGAGTAAAGGTTCAGGGGGAAAAATAAATGAAACTATTGGTTTGATTGTCTTCAATCTGAAAGGACAGAAAGAAAGAGAAAAGAGAAGGCCTGGAAGCTGAGGGAGGGGAAAAGCCTGCCAACTGCATCTGACTTTGGGCAACATTCCAGGGAATGGCCCACAGGTTGGGAACTGGGGGTCCTTGGTTTAGAGAGTGGGGTTCCAGGGAAGGCAGGTTCTTTCATTCATCACATTATGAATATGAAGGAGATGCTTTGGATTTTATGGGCTTCACCATGGCTTGGCTTTGTTTTGGGGCCTGGCTTAAGTGGACACCATGGGATGTGAGCCTGGAGCTGGCTCCATAATGCACCAATCCAGCCCCGACAGCCACTCCTTCCACCTGCCTCACTGGACCCACCTCCTACCTTCCCTCTTCTGAATGTGCTCTTACAGTAGGTGAGCAACTTGGTGAGGTGCGAGGTTTCAGGAAGAGGTGAATGGGAGAAGCAAGGAAACCAAGGTATTAGCTGCCACTGACTATTAGCTCCATCCTGTGCTCGGCTGTGGGCTGCCCACTCAAGACTCAGGGTTTTTCTTTCTTTTTTCTTTTATTTATTTTTTTTTGGAGGTTTTTGCTATAGGGTACGTATGCTCGCCAGAAAGACAGAGAGAGACAGAGAGACAGAACGCAAGAAATCACCCTCTGGGGGAATGACCACGCCACAGTCCCTTTTCCCTTCTCCTTCTGGCATCTTGGGCATGCACTCACATGTGCCCAGTGTGAGTTTAAGCCACCAGGTCTGGGACTCAAACCATGGTCAACTACATGGGAGTCCAGCAACATAGACATTACGCCAACTGCTGGTCCCAAGACACAGGGTTTTTCATATTTAAAACCACTTCTAGGGCCAGCAGGTTGGTCAAGGCACTAGACCCCCACATGGCTGACTATAGTTCAAGTCCTGAACCTGGTGGCTTGTTTTCTCACTTTCCCTCTCTCTCTGTCTTGGGTGAGCACATGTGTCCTATAACAAATTAAAAAATAAATGAGGGCCTGGCAGGTGGCATGGTGGTTAAGGGTGCTGGACTCCCACATGGCTAACTGTGGTTTAAGTCCTGGACCTGGAGGCTTGCATTCTCACTTTCCCTCTCTCTTTCTCTCTCTCTGTCTCTCTCTGGAAATATTAAAAGAATAATAAATAAAAGTTAAATAAAAGAATCCTTTAAAAATAAATAAAATAAAAAATGTAAAAGAATACTCTAAAGTCTTTAGGGTATGACTCTGTTAGGTGGGTTTCATCTCGAGTTGAGAGGCCTCAGTTTCTCAGCAGATGCGGGGGAGGAGTCGAGTGGAGGCTGGTAGCATTTGAATGGCAGGTCAGGCTGCTGAGAAATGCCGTCCCAGGGCAGTTTCAGCAGCAGCAGGTGAGCAGGGGCAGACAGATCACTGAAGCGGATGAGCGTGCTTGAGGGCACTCACAGCTCTACTTGCTTTTTATTTTAAACAAACACAATCTATAGACGAATTTATTTCTCACTTTCAGAGGACAGAGGTATACCTGAGGCATCGCTATAGTTAAAACAACCTTTTAAATTGTTGCTTTTCCTCATCAGCAAGGCTAAACCCACGTCTTCTAGTGGCACCACCCCTCGCTGTCTGACTTCCTCCTAAATTACCCTGTAATCCTTTAAAACCTCTGCCCCTCGAAAATCCTAGCACGTTTCTTTCAGTAAACGCGGGGCAGTAATACACTCCACAGCAGGGTCGGGAGAGTTTGGGGCCCAGGCGGCACCACCAGCCGGCGGAATGCCGGGACCGTGCCGGGAGGCCGCCAGGAGGGGGCGCTCAGCCCCCACCTCCCGAATCAGTTTGCACACACTACCGGCTTCGTAAATGAAGCATTTAGAGCTGGCGGGGACATAGACTTCGTATCACCTCCTGGTTTCTATTGCCCACGAGCCTGCGGTCCAAACAGGAGAGTTAGTGGCTGAAATGCAGGCCTCTGGGCTTCCAGGCTGGACTCCCCATTTTTTCCATCCTCAGCAACCCCACCCACACCCCCTGGTGTGAGGTCAGATACCTTAATCAGAGTTTTTGCACTTGAAACAGCAAAGGACACAGCCTTTTTGACTGGGAAATCACTGGGGCATTTAGCCCCACCAGTACGAATAGTCAATTTGCCACTAGTTGGGATGGGATTAAGCTTTTTAAAAAGTTTATAAGAATTAAAAATAGCGGGCCAGCAGGTGGCATGGTGACTGAGGCGCTGGGCTCCCATATGGCCAGTTGCGGTTGGAGTCCTGGACCCAGCAGCTTGCTTTCTCACCTTCTCTCTCTCTCTCTGATCAAATTAAAATAATAATAATGGATAAAACTGGAGCCAGCAGGCGGCATGCTGGTTAAGGGTACTGGACTCCCACATGGCTGACCGCAGTTTTGAGTCCAGGACCTGGCAGCTTCCTCTCTGTCTCTCCCTCTCTCCCTCTCTCCCTCTCTCCCTCTCTCCCTCTCTCTCTCCTGCTTGTTCTGTTTCTCTCTGGCCAAATTTAAATAAATGAAGTTAAATAAAATAATGATTTAAAAATGGATAAAATTAAATAATTTCTTTTGGAAAAATAAACAGAGCACACTTGTGGGGAAAAATAATCATGACTTAACTACAAATCATCAAAACGGTCCCCCATATAATGAGGCCCTACGACCCAGCGTGCGTCCTCGGGTCTGCTGTTACTGACTGGATGACCTTGGCCACCTTCCTGAACTCTCCTTTGCCTCATCTGTAAAATGGGACAACAGGGTTGGTGAAGATGAAATAAGACACATAAAATGCTTACCTTGGGTCATGCCATGTTCTAAGTGCTCAGTGAGTGCTCACGGTGCTGATAGTGATACTAATAATAATAGCTGTTGCGCATCTTAACTTGGGACTGCAGCGTGGCCGAGAAAGGTCCCTTCTCCCCAAGGTGATGTGTACTCTTAGGTTGGAGCTTCTTCACCACCAGTAGTCTCTCTAGAGACCAAAGTTGTGTCCTGGAGTTGGCTAAGGTGAGAAGGTAGAAGGGCTGGGTGGCTTTATCATCCAAGCTAGTGAGGAAAAGGAATTGAGAAAGGGAAAACTTTGGGGTGTACTCTGCCCCAACTGGAATCCTTCTAATAGGCATGCACCCTCCCCAGAAAAAGAGCCAAGAAAACAGAGTGGAAACTTTTTTTTTAAAAAAAAAAAGAAAAAGACAGGGTTGAGGGCTGGTTGGTGGCATGGTGCTTAAGTCACTGGACTCTCCCACATGCCAACCACAGTTTGAATCCTGGACCTGGCTTTCTTTCTATTTTATTAAATTAAATAACAAAAACAGATGAAATTAAATAAGTAATTCTTTTTAAAAATACTTTTTCAAAAGAATTATTTTATTTTACTTATTTATTTATTTAGTTTTAATTTGACCAGAGAGGGACAGAGCAAGAGAGAGAGGAAAAATGGAAAGCAAGCTGCCAGGTCCGGGACTCAAAGCATGATCAGCCATGTGGAAGTCCAATGTCCTTAACCACCATGCCACTTGCCGGCCCCATAAATAAGTAATTCTTTTTTTTTTTTTTTTTTAAAGGCAGAGTCTCATTTTGGTCCTCTTTTCCCACCCTCCCAGCGGGGACTGCATGCACACACCTCCATGCCTGGCTCTTATTCAGACAAGGACTCACTGTGTTGCCCAAGCCAGCCTTGAGCTCGGGACCCTCCTGCCTGAGCCTCCTGAGCTGCTGGGAGTGCAGGTGTTCACCACTGTCCAGGCCTGGCCTTTGGGCTGGCCCTGAAATCAACCCGGGCCTCCCATTCAGTCCTAGCGTGTGGAGCACAGTGTGGTAGCAACACTCGCCACTGGTGCTGGGCCTGAGGTAACTTTTGTTTTTAAGGTCAAAATCTTTTTTTTTAAGGTCTTTTGTTGTTTATTTTTGTAAGACTGAGGAAGACATAGGTTGCACCCCCAACAAGGTCCTGACACTGCCATCTGTCCCCAGCCCTAGCCAGTCTGGACCCCGGGCACGCACAGGCCCAGCATACTCAGAGGGGTCCTCAGACACAAACTCAGGCCTCTGCCTGTGGGTAGGACTCACAGGCATCATGCGTGACAGCTGCACCACCTTCTGGCCCCTTATGGTAGAACTCTTGGGCCCATTTCTCAAAAGTTTTTTTTCTTTCCAGAGTGAGTCAGAGATAGAAACAGGTCCCCCAACAGAGTCTTCGTGCCATGATGCACCCCCAGGCTCAGCCCGCCTGGATCGCGAGCATGTACACGCACACCCAGCATGTAAGGGAGGCCTTAGACCTTCCACTGTGCCACCACCTGGCCCCTTGGCCATTTCGTCAAGTAATTTGTGTGGCGGGTCGTGTTCTTGTATAGTCCTTATTTCTTCCTTGTTTTATAATTATGGGTATGCCTGCAAGAGACAGGTATAGTTCTAGAGAGTGGAGATTCTTTTGGTTGATTAAACGGACCTTATGTGCATTGTGTAACACATTTCAGATACGTAAGTTTTTTTTTTTTATTTTATTTTATTTTTTTATTTGCTGTAGGGTGCATACGCTTGCTAGAGAGAGACAGTGAGAGAGTGCAAAAGTGAGGAAGCATCCCCCAGAGGATGGCCACATCACAGCCCTTTCTCCTCCATGCTCCTCTTGGGATTTTAGACACACACATGCCCTGCTCCCTGCGTGTGTTTCAAGCCACTGGGTCCGGACCTGGAACCCCGTAGCCAGCCAGGTGGGATTCAGCACCTTCACCACCACACTACTGACTGGCCCTCAGATATTTGTTTTATTTCAATTTGTTTAATTTACCCTAGTTCGTGACCTTTTGTGCTCCCAGTCCTCCTACTCCATTATGCCGTTGATGCCAACGTCTCTTTTCAGAGTTCGAGTCCGTAGTTGTAACAGGCTTTGAAATCACGATTTGGAAATACTGCCTTCACAGCAAGGCACAATGTAAATCAGAGAAGACCAGAAATGCGAGCATGAAAACAGTACCTCTGATTTTTTTTTTCCCAGTCACATATGATACAACGTTGAATAACTGCTGAGTATTTTTGACGAATCGGGAATACAGTTCCTTCAGGAGCTGGGGAACTTAAAACTCAGGCTGCCTTCAGGAAAATGGATGAGGGGATTATGGTGTGCAACCTACCAGTAAACAGGGCACCAGGAACCGTGCAGAAGTGATGGTCTCCTTCTGAGCAAAACTTCCTTCAGTTACAGTGACTTAGGGAGAGACTTGTTTGTGGATACACAGAGCGAAGGAAACAACTCACACTCAGAATCTAACCCACAGAAGCGGTGCTATTTCTACTGCACTCATGGTCAGGAGTAACCTGAACATGTCGTTCACACGAGAGTCATTCCAATTAGAAAACAAACCCTTGGAAAAGAAGTCAGCCTCCCTGATACTTGAAGGAACTTAAAGCACAAAACCACTCAATGCCAGTTCGACTGGTAAATTGTAATTATAAAATCAAACTCTGGCAAGGCTTTTGAGAAAGCTATGTTCTCCTACTGACATAAATTAGTACAATATTTCTAGAAAGCAACATGGGAAAGTGTAACGAGCCATGAAACGTTGTATCGTTTGGCCTAGTAAAATATATATTTGAGACTGTATCCCAGAGACATAACCAAAAAGAAGAAAAACAGGAAAAAATACCTGAAAATTATAAAAGAAAAAACTAATCATGGGGGCCAGCCAAGGGGATGGTGGTTAAGGCGTCTGGATTCCACTTGGCTTGACAGAGAAAAGGTCAATGCCTTCATCTTCATCTTGTGGTTTCTTCCTCCTTCCCCAAAATCTCACCACATGTATTTCTTCTTGTGCAGTCTCAGCTGAGAATACTAGGTAAATGGGTCACATGAAATGCAGCAATTTAATCTTTCTCCAGTCAACATAAGAAACTAACCAGTATGATCTCACTTCTATTAACTTTTTTTTTTTTTTTTTTTGGAGAGGTTTTTGCTATAGGGCGCGTGCGCTCGCCAGACAGACAGAGAGAGACATAGAGACAGAAAGCGAGAAATCACCCCCAAGAGGGGATGGTCACGCTGCAATCCCTTCTCCTCCATTCTCCTCTCGGGATCTTGGACACGCACGCACACGTGCCCGGCGTGAGTTTTAAGCCACCGGGTCTGGGACGTGAACCGCCGTTGACTACGTGGGAGTCCAGTGACATAGCCATTACGCTAACTGCTGGTTCCCACTTCTATTAACTTTTGAAGGTTTATAGCAGTGAAAAGTATTTTCATTTCTATGTATGTTTCTCTGTTTTTTTTTTTTTTTTTTTGAGAGGTTTTTGCTATAGGGCGCGTGTGCTCGCCATACAGACAGACAGAGACAGAGAGACAGAAAGTGAGAAATCACCCCCTGGGGAGATGGCCACGCTGAAATCCCTTCTCCTCCATTCTCCTCTCGGGATCTTGAGCACGCACGCACACGCGCCCGGCGTGAGTTTTAAGCCACCGGGTCCAGGATGCGAACCGCGGTCGACTACGTGGGAGTCCAGCGACATAGCTATTACGCTAACTGCTGGTCCCATGTTTCTCTGTTTTTTAAAAAAAACATTTTTTCATAAAATACAACAGCAACCAATTTCACCATTGAGTAAAAGTAAAAACTGAGATTCTTTTGGGGTCAACAGGTGGCGTGGTGGTTAAGGACACTGGACTCCCACATGGCTGACTATGATTCGAGTCCTGGACCTGGAGGCTTGCTTTCTCATTTCGCTCTCCCCCGCACTCTGTCCCTCTCTGGTCAAATTTAAATAAATAAATAAGTAAATAAAGTTAAATAATTCTTTAAAAAAAAAAACAACTTAGGATTCTTTTAAAAATCAGTCCAAAGCACCATAGAGAACTTAATTGTAGGCTGCCACACTGACACCATGGCAAACCAAAGCGTAGGGTTGGGTCTGGTTTTGTTTTGGTTTTCTTTTCAGTGTCTAATGCCCATGGACTAAGTTCAGGAAATGTTCCAATTGCAAGGCAGGGATCAGTTTGGATCCCACCTTGGGTCTGCTCCTTGGTTGGGTGCTGGAGTGGGGGCTCATTTTGCAGCACCCAGGTTGACGCCCTAGTAGTCATCAAGGTCAAAATATTCATGATCTCCTCCTGGGTATTCTAGTCACTGAAAGTCTACTCAGTACCTCAACATACCTCCAATCCCACCAAATCCTTTCATAAACCGGTATCCTTCCTGTGACTTCTTTGTGACAATTTCCAATGTAACTCTAATTTATTTATTTATTTAGAGAGATTGTTGCTATAGGTGATGTGTACTTGTCAGAGAGATGGAGACATAGAAAGCGAGAAACCACACACACACACGAGGAATGGCCACAATGCAGTCCCTTCCCCATTTTCCTCTCAGGATTTTGGGTACACACGCACACGTGCCCGGTGTTAGTCTTAAGCCAGTGGGTCTGGTGGACTACCTGGGAGTCCAGCAATGCAACTGTTACTCCATCTGCTGGTCTCAGTAACTCTAGTTTTTTTATGTTGAGTCATTGGGAAATCATGATACATTTTTGCATAGAAAAACGTAAAGAAATATGTCATGGCTTTCCCGATGACCTAATAGTTGTTAGTAAACCATTGCAATAAGGGCATGCTCTCAATCAGCTCATATTCTTGTTCTCATATTCTTTGTTTGTAAAATAAGGTTTCTCTTTCCCTTTATCTGGAGTTAGGTAGAGAATTTTCTCCTCTGCTGTGCCTTGGCAATGAAGAATGTATTTCATTATATCCAGGTTTTCATAGACTATTAGAATCGCTACAGCTCCCATTTCCAAAGCCTTTAGTGTATCTTCAATACCAAAATAGTACTTGCCCATGTTCCAGCTGATTTAATCAAAGTAGAGTCCTATTAATTTCTTCTCCTGAATAAATTTCATGTTGGAGAAGACTTCAGTAGATAACTCGATAGCGTGGTTGAATCCATTTCCATCACCATACAATATATCAACTGATTTAAAAACTTTTTATTGCAATCTCTGATCAAACACACCAGATTGACTTCATTTCATTTTAAAGTCGGCTGATCCAGCTAAAACAAGACCCGCCACATTCACTTTGTCCCCAGAAATAAACAGCTGCATGGCAGCCTCTGTTACTTTCCAAGCATCGTTATGTTGCTTTTCCATTCTTTTTTTTTTAAATTTTTTTGCCATAAGGTGTGTGTGTGCTCGCCAGAGACAGAGACAGTGAGAGAGAGGGTAAGAAATCACCCCCCAGGGGGATGGCCATGCTGCAATCCCTTCTCCTCCGTTCTCTTCCTGGAATTTTTTGGGCACATACACATGCACGCCTGGCATGAGTATCAAGCCACCAGGTCCAGGAATTGAACTGTAGTCGGTCATGTGGGAGTCCAGTGCCTTAACCACTGTGCTACCTGCCGGCCCCCACTTTTCCATTCTTAAACAGGCAAAACACAAGGCTGATTGACCTCTGCCATGTTTCTTTGGGAGATCCCCAGTGAATTTGTGCAGGACTTCTTGTGTTTCCCTGAAGCGTGCCAAAAAGAGCCCCCTACGTCTATCACAGGGAAGCCAAGCTGCTGTCATCTGAAGGTAGTGCTGCAGGGCCTCCATGTGGAACATATTAATTGGTTTGAAAGGTTCAAAGTCACTTTCTTTTCCTTTTCTTCTGTTACAATCATTCCACTGTAAACAACCCAGCTGTTTGGAGGTACTTCGTTATGAAGTTTGAGTCTTTGTTGTACAGATGTAATGGCTCCCAGGACTGAAGGGCGGTTTCCTCGTGACTTAATATTACATGCAGTTCCAAATGGATCTGCTAATATTTTCGCTGTGCATGAAATCTGGTCTTTGGCAGGATGATCAATGATATCATGCTGGTGCCACTGCCCCGGGCTGCCTCCAAGCTTTTTTTTTTTTTTTTTTTAGAAATATTTTCTATAAAAAGTTTAGTATTTGTCCAGGCTCTTAATGAGCTTCTTGATCTTCTAGATCTCCACGTTCCTGTCAGCAGCACTGGGGCTGAACACCATCATCTCGCCTCCTTCTCGCCATTAAAGACCTAGTCCCGGACGGTGGCGGCTCCATGGTGGTGGGGGCAGCTCTCCATCCTGTGGTTTCTAACAGCTGCACAGAAACAGAGTCAGGGAGCTGCACAAACTCCTGCTGATTACACAAAGAGAAAACGTGTGATGACCTTGAACCATTCATGGCCCAGGGAGAAAATCATATTGGGTTGCACACTGGTCAGCTCTTCTGATGCCAGAGCTTGATCTACTTGGATTTGATACTTGGATGGTTTTGGTGTGGTCTTTTGGGAAGCCAGTCTGGGATACAGTAGAGAGGCACAGTGTTGGCTTCTTTCCATGAGCAAGATTTCCCTCCTTAATTAAGCCAGTACCACAGTTCAACACCGTAGGCTTCTTTTTCCCTCTCATCTGATCCCTCATGCTCCATAAACTTGGCATCCTCTGATGGCTATTTTTGTTTGGCACCTCTAACAACAGCAATAATATTTTCTATGGGGGTGAGGATAGATATTTTTGATAGGATGTCACCATGTCACAACCCCCTGTTCCAGCCTCCCAGGTAGCTAGGATTATAGGTACGTGCTCCTGTACCTAGCCTGTTTAGGTTGGTCAGGGAACTGAACCCGGGCCCCCTATGTGGCCTCAGCCTCACTCAATGGTACCCTTCTTCCTGTGCCGCCATGACTGGGATCATTTTGCTTTTCTTTGTGCTAGAGGGCATGTGTGCTTGCCAGAGAGAGACAGATGGGGGAGAGGAGAAAGCATTCCCCATGGGGAATGGTCATGCCATAATTCCTTCCCCATCGTATTCCTTGTGTGATTTTGAGCACACACACACACACACACATGCATGCAGTGTGTTTCTCAAACCACCAGGTCTGGGACTTTAACTATGTAGTTGGCTGTGTGGAATCCAACTCCCTTAACCAAAGGCTATGGAGTCAACCCAGTCTTTTTTTTTTTTTTTTTTTTTTTCTTTTTAATTAACAAAGTGATTGTACGTATTTATGGGGTATGGTGTGATTTGTCCATGTTTTTTGCTTCTTTCCATCAGCAGAGATACTTGAGTCTCTGTACTTTGACACAGAATTCTGATTACACCAGGCAGTTCTCAGAGATAGAGGTGGTGGGCCTGAGTTCACACTGTCTGCTTTCAGCAGTCAGGTGCCTGGGACCCGGAATGGACAGACTCAGTTTCCACCATTCAGGTGTGCACGAGACGCTTCACTGGCATGTGCTCCGCGAGCAGAGGAGAGAACGGAGCAGGGACACTTCAGAGTTTTTACCCAGGTTGTTCCAGAATTCTCAGGGTGTTCTCTCCAAATTCGTCTTTTCCTCTCTTCTCTTTGCCATATTTTCCTTCCTTACATTTTTCTCTACAAGTCAGTGGCCTATGAGAGCGTAAGGTAACAAATGCTTACACGTATTGACTTCTTTCACCTGCACAACCAGCCTTTCAGCTGCATTGGTACAGTTATTATGCCTGTTTTGCAGGCATAATAGGCACAGAGAGTCTACGTTCACTAAACGCCAGAATCAAGCTTGAACCCAAGCAGTTAGGCCCAAATGCAGGCGCTCGGCTACTGTGTTATATTGGAGAACTTCAAAAAGTTTGTGGGAAAAAAAAGAATTAAAGTATGAGTTTCTTTTGGTGCAAAAAAAAAAAAAAAAATGTTGAAATCAATGCCTCCTTTTTAAATAATACACATTTTTCATGAACTTTTTGAAGACCCCCTGATATACCTTATCATAGTGGATCAGGCCTACCTCACCCAAGCTCCAGGAAGGGGTCTGATGTGGAGAAAGCAAAAGCAAGCGTGAGGAGGAGTGTGTGTGTGTATGTGTGTGTCTGTGTGTGAATGTAAAGCCTGACTGGTTTTATAATTTGCTGTGTGAATATACCAAGTTATTTAGCCTCTCTGTTTCTCAGGCTCCTCCTCAGTACAATTGCAAGAACATTAATAGTACTCGGCTCCTCACGGGGCTGTTGTGATGGCTGAATGTGTTAGCGAAGTGCTTTGAGCAGTGGCTGGCGCACGCTTACCATGCATAGCGAATGCTAGTCATCGTCGTCGTCATCGTTCATGCAGCGTTCAAGAGCTGCCGCTCCACTCCTTCTCCTAGACTGGTGGTGACAAAACCAGCATGGCCAACCAGTTCCCAGGTGGCACTGATGCCCCTTGTCTGGGAGCCACCTTGGAGACCCTGAGGTGGAGGATCTGGAAGCACTCCCTTCCCTGGCATGCCAAGTTATTTTCTTCCCAAGCTCTGTCCCTGTCTTTACATAGAGCGAGGAGCTGTGCCCTGCTGGCACGGTTGTCGATAACCAGGAGAGGAGCTGTCCCAGAGCCTAGTGAGGGCCTGGCTGTCAGCGGGATCTGCTAGGTAGGAAGATTAAGGTGGGCGAGCAGACTGGGCCTGGAAGGTTAGAAAGCTGAGCAGGCGCTGAAATTGGCAGAATGAAGGGGTCTGTGACAGCCGGTGACGTTGGAAGTAACAGGAGAGGAGAGAAAAGCCCCTTCCTCCCTGGAAGAAAATGCACTCTGAGCCAAGATAGAAGTGATGAAGGGAGGTGAGGCGAGGAGGGAGGGGGACCCTGATCGCAACATTCATGCTTGGAACTTGTGCAAAGCAGAAGCTGGAGGCACCCTGCTCCCGGCAGGCAGGGGCAGCCTGCCTCTCGCAAAGTAAACGGTGATCCTGGGCAAATGAGGGAAGAAGTGGGGCTTGCCCTCATTCTGCTACCTCAGGGGAAGGAGGGAGTAGGTTGGCCTGTTTGGATTCCTGTGTAGGTACTGAAATGATGATTTCTGGTTTACAGATAAAAGATGTGTATCTCTGCAGGCTACAGTCTGATTTTTTTGAAAGCACACATACAATGGACAATAACCAAGTCAAGGTTCTACATGTATTCATCCTCTTGAGCACTGAACAGTAGTTATGTTGTGCACATTTTTTTTGAGAGAGATTTTTGCTATAGGTGCATGTGCTCTCTGGGGAGAGAGAGAGACACAGAGAGACAGAAAACAAGAAGTCACGCCCACCCCCCCCAAGGGGGATGACCACACTGTAGTCCCTTCTCCTCCATTCTCCTCTTGGGATTTTGGGCATGCATGCACACATGCCTGGCATAAATTTCAAACCATTAGATCTGGGACTAAAACCACAATCAGCCAAGTTGCAGTCCAGCACCTTAACCACTATGCCACCTGTCTGGCCCCTGTTGTACACATTTGATGATAGGTCTAGTGTGTTTTTCTTTTTTTAAAAAAGATATGTATTGTCCATTTTTTTATTCTTCTGTGGTACACTGTGCTGTAGCCTCTTTTTTAAAAAACCTGCATTTTTTTTTTTTTTTTTAATTTTTGCTATAGGATACAGGCGCTTGCTGGTGAGAGACAGAGAGAAAGAGAGAGAGAAAGTGGAAAAGCACTCTCCAGAGGGCCACACTGTAATCCCTTCTCCTCCATTCTCCTCTTGGGATTTTGGGCAGGCACATGCATGTACACGCACATGCGCCCAGTGTGTTTTTCAAGCTGCAGGGTTGGGACCCCCAAACACCCAGTTGCAGGAGCAGAGTGCGATTCCCTCTGGGCACCCTGGATCTAGCTTCCACCCTTCAGTGCCGTGATGGTGATAGCGGCTGTCTCCAGGGTCTCCCTGCCCTGGAGTGGCACAGTGCAGGTCTCATGGCACTGAGGTGGAAGGCTGCAGAGAAAGGTACCCTGCCTGGGGGGTGGGGGGCCAGGGGGACTCCAGCGCTCTCTGTGGTGGCCTGCTCTCTGCTCACAGGCCCCGCGGCTCCTCCGAGCTGGCCTAGCCAGGCTGCATCCGCGCCAGGCCGTGGCCCAGCAGCTGTGCTCTGGGCCTTGGCTTCCGGACAAAGGCAAATGTTGCTGCTTCCAGTACAGCTGGCTGGCTACGGGAGCAGTCACGGCGGAGGTTCTGCTGTGCCCTGTGGGCCCCGAACTCAGGATTTTGCACTCAAGAATAACAGATTTTTGCCAGTCCTCTGCATATCAGTCACAGAGTTGAAAACGAAAATGAAAGGAGTGGAAAAGTACTGAACTATCACGTGGGGCGTGCATCCCATCTGGTGGTTAATAGGTCTGGGCACTTCCTGGGCATCCCAGGCAGGAAGGGGAAACTTGTTTGGAGATGGTGGGCTCTTGATTGGCACCTTCTAACTCTCTGTGTTTGTGCTTTTTCCCTCCCCCTCCTAGCTTCGTGACTGGGGTTCTGTAAATGAGACTGACAACGAGAAACGTAGACAAGTTTACTAACCCGTGCGTCACAGTATATCCGTTACTAGGAGCTCAGAGGGGTGATTAACACCTGGGCCTAGACAGCACTTAACAGAAGGATCATGCAATTTTTTTTTTTTAGAGAGATTTTTGCTATAGGGTGCATGGACTTGACAGAGAGACAGAAAGTGAGAAATCACCGCCCGGGGGATGGCCATGCCGCATTCCCTTCTCCAGTCTCCTCTCAGGATCTCGGTCACACATGCACACGCACCTGGCATGAATGTTAAGCCACCAGGTCTGAGATGCGAACCGCGGTCAACTATGTGGGAGTCCAGGATTGTAACCATTACGCCATCTGCTGGTCCCAGAACGATGCATTTTTAAAGATGTGACAAGATGAAGAGAAGGATTTTGAGTTTCTAAGGCAGCAAATTCAGGGAAGGCACATCTGTCGTGAGCAGATGGACGATGAGGGCTGGTTAGTACAGTCACTTATGAAGATTCAGGGGAGAGGAAGCACACTTCCAGATTTATGTTCTGCTTTTAGGCAGAGGGCAGAGACCTCTCTCTCTCTCTCCCCCTCTCTCTCCCATTCTTTCTTCCATGAGAGAGTCGGTAGCTTCAACCTCTTCTCACTGCATGTCACTCCCAGCATTAGCCAGCCAGAATCACTTGCGTGCTTAGGAAAGTCCCAGGACATGAACCCAGGATCTTCCCGTGTGGGTCCAGTTGCATTACCACTGCACCATCACCTGGGCCCCAGAGAACTTCCCTTGTACCTGCTTCTTCTCAGTTGCCCTTAGCTCAAAATAGTCTTTATGCCAAAACGGTATGTTTGGGGTGGTGTATTCTGCAGCCCTTCGTGTTCAAGGGGATGGTGTGCTTAAAATTCTTTCTCTTGAACATGCCCCCCCCACCCCACCCTCCCTTTCATTAACGCTGAGAATGTTTATCTTCCCTGACAAACTCCAGACTATGGGATGCCAAGCTGTATTCCAGAGGCTATGGGGGTGGAGTGAAATCCGAGCAGGTTTCACTGCTTGGAGGCTCTCAGCAGTTGGGATGATTGACTGAAGCATGTACGCAGGAAAAAGTAACTGACCTAATCCTAAACCGGTGTCCGGAGCCTGCCCCCTGAGCCTCCAGTCCTGGGCCAGCCTCTGTGCTGCCCTGGACATCCCTCTGGGCCTCCTCTTAGCCTCCCTCTTCTTGTCCTCCCTTCCAGAGAACCCTACCTTAACCTCCCAGCCCCAAACTACTCCCTCTGCCTTCCCAGCAACCAGTTTATCTTCATGGACTTGGCAAGTCCCTACTGACCCTTGGGGAGACCTCTGGGTGGCCTGGGGTTTTTAATTTTGGTGTTGCAGTTTCAGTTTTTGGAGGCTCACAGACATCTTCTTTCCTTAAGTGGATCGGCGAGGCTCAGACAGAAAGCGCTGTGGCTACCTCAGCCACTTCAGCCTTTCCTAAGCACTTCTGTGCCTCTCTCTCTTCCCTTGGCCTAGAAAAGTCCCGTTCCTTCTCAAAAACCCAAGTAGGGCTAGCCTGTGGAGTAGCGGTTAAGGGAGCTGGATCCCACAAGCCCAACTGTTCAGTTCGAATCCCAGATTCAGAGGTTTGAAAACATGCCAAGTGTGTGTGAATCGTACCTGAAACCTCAAGAGGAGAAGGGAGGAGAAGGGATTACAGTATGGTCATCCCTCCTGGGGTCCCCTCACTTTAACTGTCTCTTTCCCTCTTTTCCCCATGAGCATATGCACCCTCTGGTAAAAGGAAAACAACAACAACAACAACAACAAAACCTGGGTAAGAAATGACATCCCTTGGTAGCCCCCCTGATTACTCTAGACAGATCCAGTCATTATAGCCTGTAGCTATTTATCTCCCAATTATTTGACCTCTTTTCCTCCCCATCATCAATACACCGTATATTGGTTTGTTTGACCTCTTTTTTTTTTTTTTTTAAGAGGTTTTTGCCTTAGGGTGCATGTGCACACAGGAGAGAGACAGAGATGGAGACAGTGAAAAGGAAGGTGAGAAATCACCCCCATGGGGGTGGCCACGTCGCAGTCCCGTCTCCTCCACTCTCCTCCCAGGATATTGGGCATACACTCATGGGCCCGGCATGAATTTCAAGCCACAAAGTCCAGGACTTGAACCACGGTCCGCCACGTGAGAGTCCAGCAATATAACCACTACACCATCTGCTGGTCTCTGTTTGACCTCCTAATCCTGGTGTCCTGAAGGTCTGGACTTCCCAGATAAAATCCTCTGGGGGCCAGAGCTTCCAATGCTGGTGCAGAAGTTAGATCCCTGGGGCCAGAAGGTGACATGGTGGTTAAGGCCCTGGATTCCCACATGGCTTGCCGAGGTTCGAGTCCTGGACCTGGCGGCTTGCTCTCTCTCTCTCTCACTCTGTCTCGCTCTGGTGAGTATCCCATAGCAAATTTTAAAAAAAGGAGTAATAATAAATAAAATTAAATAATTCTTTAAAATTAAAAAAAGAGTAATAATAAATAAAATGAAATAATTCTTAAAAAAAAAAAGAAGTTAGATCCCCTTTGAGATCCTCATCTTCCTGTTTACTGGGGTATAAGGGGCTCTATTCTCAAAGATCCAAGTGTTGGCTTGAGACAACTAGTGACCTTCCTAGACTACCAAGATTTTTACTCTAGTAGCTGGAGCTTCTGCCCTCCCACTGGTTAAAATGTCTTAAACACAAAAGTGTGTACCACTAATGGGAATAATGAACAGTGGGTTCATCCTTGGCTACCTTTCGTAATGGCCTAGAGAGCTTTAAAAATCCAGCCCTCAGGTCACCCCTCAGAGGCCTGGTGCAGCCCCGGTTGAAAGCTCCCTGGGGGGTTCTAAGGTTCCATTGGAGCGGCTCTGCAGGAAGGAGGAGGTCACCCTTAACTGGCCACACACGAAGGACACACAGTGTCAGGGAAGAACTGTGAAAACTGAAATGTGTCCGTTTAGAAAACAAAACAAAACAAGGCTTAGACAAAAACAAGCCCTGCGGGGGCCAACTGGTGCAGTGGTTAAGGCCACTAGATCCCACTAGGCCAGCTGTGCATTTCAAGTCCTGGATCTGGTGGCTTGAGAAATACTTGGGGCGCGTGTGCGTGCGTGCCTAGAATCCTGAGAGGAGAATGGGAGAGAAGGAATTGCAGCGTAGCCATCCCACCTGGGGGTGCTTTTCACTTTCTCTCTCTCCCTCTTCTCTCTCTGGTGTGGCATGCACCCCACAGCAAATTATTGGGGGGAAAACCTGCAGAAGTAAATTTAGGGTGTGGTTATTTATTTATATTTTGAATTTGACAGAGGGCACATGCACTTGCCTGAGAGAGGCAGAGAGAGGGAGAGAGAGAGAGAGACTGGGAGAGAGAAAGTGAGAAAGCAGCCGTCCATGGGGGATAGTCACACAGCAATCCCTTTTCTTCTATTTCTCCCTCTTTTCAGGATTTTGGGCACATGTGCACATGTACCCACATGCACCCAGCATGTTTTTCATGTTTCTGGGTCTAGGATTAGAACCATGCAGCTGGTTATGTGGGATCTAGCCTCCTTAACCACCAAGCCACTGTCTGGCCTAGGATGTGGTTCTTAAATGGCTTAACCAATAGACGAGCTTATGACAGGAAAAAGATGCAGACAAGAGGTAATTTTGCTCATGGAAAGGCTCAAGGCAAGGAGGGGAGACCAGGAGAAGGCAGACTTTCTAGAGTCCAGAAACAGCAGCTGGAAATGGATTTAACTGTGAAGTCAGTCAGTGGGGTTGGCAGATGAGAAAGACCGTTACTTCTCAAAACCCCAAGAGAACCGAAGCATGGCGCAGCACCTGTCTTTGGAGAGGAGAGGAAGAATGTTCCCAGATGCTGGGAGGGAGTGGGTGGCCCATGAGCTTTCCCAGCTGCTTGGGAGACCGAGGGAGGAAGATCATAACATAGCAAGACCTTTTCTTAAAATAATAATAATTGAAAAAGTAAATTGCTGCCTCCTTAAGAAGCAAGGGAAAAATAACCAGTCTTTCAAGCTGAATCAAGTTTGCCCAACTGACAAAGTCCTTATTAGTCTTTTTATTTTTGGAGAGGTTTTTGCTATAGGGCGCATGCGCTTGTCAGACAGACAGAGAGAGACATAGAGACAGAAAGCGAGAAATCACTCCCCAGGGGGGATGGCCACGCCACAATCCCTTCTCCTCCATTCTCCTCTCGGGATCTTGGGCACGCACACACACGCGCCTGGTGTGAGTTTTAAGCCACCGAATCCGGGATGCGAACCGCGGTTGACTATGTGTGAGTCCAGCGACATAGCCATTACGCTAACTGCTGTCCCAAGTCCCTATCAGTCTTGTAAAAATCTGAGGTTATTTTTTTAGTAACAAACATGCTGGGAGCAGAAAGCGGTTGTGTGTGCCTCTGTTTAAGAGCTGTCTGGGGCCAGCAGGTGGCGTGGAGGCTAAGGCTCCGGATCCCACATGACTGACCGTACAGTTAGAGTCCCTGACCGAGCATCTTGAAAATCATGCCAGGTGCATGTGTGTGCCCAAAATCCCAAGTGGAGAATGGAGAAGGGATTGCAGTGTGGCCTTCCCCCGCCAGGGGGTGATTTCTCCCTTTCCCTTTCTCTGGCAAGTACACATGCCCTATGGCAAAAACCTTTAAAAATAAATAAATAAATAAAAAGCCTCTGGAAGGACACAGTGTCCGCCAGCAGGTACGGAGCCCCAAGGTCTGTAGGAGCCAGTCTTCAGAGACGGTCCAGGTGGTGTTTTCTCCTTTGCTTTCTGTGCCTCACCTCGTCACTTGAATTGCTATTCTCCTTAGGTTTGGGTCAAGAGAAAATGCTTCTTTCCAAGGCTTTATTTTCACAAGGTGTTGTGTGTTAGAATTTTTCACAGCTCAGCTAAAGTTGTCACAATAACACATGGAAAAAAAAATACACTGGAGCCACCCAAAGCTGTCCCTTTATTTTGTTTGGCAAGACAAAGGAGGGTGCTGGTGAGGTACTGTGAGTAGTAGATGGTGAAATGAAATCAACTCAGGTGGGGGCTTCACCCTGGGAAGTTATCTTCGCGGTGCTGACGGAGTGATAGCTTCCTTGGGGCTTGAATCAAATTCACGTCTTAGGTTTTTCTTCTAAAGATCAGAAGCCTTTGTCCTTGAGTCCCTTCAGCTTTGGGGAAAGCCCCACATCGCCTGCATCTCGTGTGAAATGGGAAGTTTTATTTACTTCTAAAGTTCAGGCAAGTTATTTTCTAAAGCAATAAAATGTTGTAAGGTCAATGTTCTGGAGGCTGGGAAGTCCAGAATCAGGGTAGTGACAGGTTCCCTCCGTAAGGGCTGTGAGGAAGAATCTGTTCCAGGTCTCTGTCCTTGGCTGATACTCAGGGTCTTCAAAAAATGTATGAAAAATGTATATCATGAAAAAACTATGTATAGATTCTGGAATTTAAAAATATTTATTGTAATTTATGATTTACATCTATTCATGACACATCTTTGTAAGATACAGAATGGTCTTTAAAACATCTATATGCGGGCTGGCGGGTGCCGTGGTAGTTGAGGTGTGGGACTTCCACATGGTTGACCACAGTTCAAGTTCTATACCTGGCAACTTGCGTTCTCAATCTCCCACTCTCCCTCTCTGTCTTCCTTTGGTCAAGTTGAAGTATAATAATAAATAAATAAATAATTTTTTTAAATTATTTATTTTATTTTATTTATTCATTCATTTATTTTTCAGTTTGACCAGAGAGAGACAGAGGGTAACAGTGAGAAAGAGAGGAAGTGAGAAAGTAAGCCACCAGATTCAGGACTTGAACCCTGGTCAGCCATGTGGGAGTGTCCAGCGCCTTAACCACCACACCACCTGCTGGTCCCTGTAAATAAATAATTTTTTAAAAACCACGTATATGGTGTGCAATAAATAAGTCAAAGATATAAACATATTCACCACCCTCAACAAGATTTTGGAATTTTTTGCACCAAAGTAAACTCATACTTTAATTTCATCTTCCATGTTCCACAAATGTTTTGAAGTCTCGTGTAGCAGATGGCTGTTTTTTTTCCCCTCTCTTACATCATGTTCCTATGATATAGTTCAGATTTCCTCTTCTGATAGGGACACCAATCATATTGGGTTAGCTCCCTGCTTGTGACCTCATTTTAACTCGATTACCTCTGTCAAGACCCTGTCTTCAAATAAGGTCACATTCTGGGGCACTGGGGGTTAGGACCGTGACACAGGAATTGTGGAAGGACAGAATAATTCCACCCATAACAGCATCCACTGATGACTCCTGCCTGAATGCATTCTTTATCAGGGTCTTAGTATAGGATTCTGGGGAACAGATTCTGAGATGCAGACTTGTGTGCTGCTTCACTGGGGACTGAGCTTGGTGACATCTGTGAGAGGATAAGGAGAGCAGGGTTGGCAGAGACTCAAGTCAATTTGTAACCAACCGTTACAGTCACAATGGAGGCCCCAGCCTCTGTCACAGGGAGCTGTGGAACGGGATGGTCCTTTGGAGATGTTCCTTTTTTTTCTTTTTTTTTTTTTTTTGGAGAGGATTTTCTTATAGGGTGCGTGCACTCACCAGAGAGACAGAGAGAGACAGAGAGATAGAAAGTGAGAAGTTGCCCCCCCCCGGGGGGGGGGAATGGCTACACCACAATCTCTTCTCCTCCATTCTCCTCTTGGGATCTTGGGCACGCACGCACATGTGCCTGGCGTGAGTTTAAGCCACTAGGTCCGGGACTCAAACCGCAGTCAATTACATGGGAGTCCAGCGACATAGCCATTATGCCAACTGCTGGTCCCAAAGATGTCCCATTTGAAACCAGGTCTTGTACACCTTTCTCAACTAAGAGCTGGATACAGGCCACCCTGGAGGGGGCTTCTTGGGCTGGGTAGCTTCTTCCTCCCAGGCAGGACAGTGCCTGAGGAGAGGCTCAGCTAGGTGTCCCAGCACCTGGGGGAATGAGTGCCGGGCCCTACAGACAGGGTCAGGGCAGTGCCTCACATCATTTGGCATGACTGGGGACTGCTGACTGGGGACATTTGGCACAACTGGGTGATTTCCTCCCCTAACCTATACTTATTCGCTGACACTCTTCTGGAAAGAAGACCTTCCCCTCATCAACTGGCTATGATTATAGTTTTTTTCTAAAATGACAGGATAAGTGCTGATTTCTTTCCCTTTTAATTAGCAATTTTCCCAGGAAGGAGGGGTATAATTCAGCTATGCTCAGGGTTGCATTATGACTTTTGCCTTCACGGACTCCTTCCTATGTTATATATGAAAAATTATATTTTACAACTGTTAGTACAAAAACAAATATCATCTGGGACCTTCTCTTCCTTTTTTCTGTTAGGGACTTTGGGCATGAGCGCACACTTGCCTGGCGTGCTTTTCAAACCCCCAGGTCTGAGAATAGGACCTCATGGTCAGCCACGTGGGATCTAACCACCGTAACCACCGTGCCACTGGCTGCCCCACTGATGTCTTTTTATTAATGAGGAAGTTGAGACCCAGAGTGTAAGAACTTGTGAAGAGTTTCCAGTTCCTAATCTAGACTCCAGGTGTGGAGAATAACCCACATAGAAGCCAGAGGAAGCCACTGGTACAGCCCATACAAGCCAGCCTCTGGGGCACAGAGCAGGGTGAGGAGGAGGGATGTGTCTACAAGGGCATCCTCAATCCCAACTCACTCTAACCGATCCTCTGCAATGCCGTCACCTCTATATTCTAAATCTGATCATATGAAATCCTTCAGAGGTACTCCATTGTCTTCAGGATCAAATACATCTTTTTTTTTTTTTTCCTAGAGGGAGATTTTTTTTTGCTATAGGGCACATGCACTCACCAGAGAGCTGGAGAGTCAGAAAGTGAGAAATCACCCCCCCAACCCCCCCCCCCGCCCCCGGGGAATGGTCACACCACAATCCCTTCTACTGCATTCTCCTCTCTGGATCTTGGGCACACAGGCACATGTACCAGGCGTGAGTTTAAGCCACTGGACTTGGGACTTGAACTGCAGTTGCCTACATGGGAGTCCAGTGACATAGCCATTACGACAATTGCTTGTCCCTAAAAATATATATAAATTACCAAAAAGCAAACCAAAGTGACTATATTACATACACTTCAGGTTCATCTTCATAGATGAGACTTTTGGACAGTCTGCCTTTAACTTCTGTCTTTTGCTTCACACTGAGTCTTACAGATACCTCCCTCACAGTAGATGGGGCCTAACGCACAACTAATGGAGGTTAACAGTTACCTTGATGAGTCTTCACAGACTCTGGCTGCGGAGACAGGGAAGAGAAAGATGCCACCAGGCTCCTTTCCTATGACTGACTGAGAAGACTCTATCAGCTCATACAAAGCCACACCCAGTTTCTAATCCACAAGTTGTCTGGACTGACTCCATTCACTTCTGCTGCCTTGTTAAGTTGCTTATCTTTAAGCGCCTTGCAGAGGAGCTTGGCCATTCTGCGGGCCAGCAAGCCCAGAAGGGACGCTGCCCCCCATTGCCCCCATGGGATCTCCATGTGATCTTACCTCCTCAATCACTTGCCCTTTGTTTCTTCCCCAGCATCAGTGCTGTATCTTGTCCAATATGGTGGAGACAGTTATCAACCCCGGTCGACTCTGTCCCCGATGCTGGCCTCACGGAATACATTCATTTTCTTAGTCATCAAGTCTTGTCTCTTTGTGGTGGCTGGCACGGAACCCATTTTGGGTGCCCTGAATGATCATCCCTGCCATCATCAAAGTGAGCCATGTCTATACTGAACGAGGTTCTGGAAAGCCCCGAACGCTTGCTTGCTTTTGTGTTTGAATTCCCAGTGGTGTGCTGTAATAGCAGAGTAGTAGTAAGATATGCTATGATTTTGTGTTTTTTAGTGAGCCACTGTGACGCTCATGCTTTTTGTTATATAAGCTGTAAATCAACCAGGAAAAATAGTAGTTGCCCAGGACATTGGGGCAGCCTAAATGTTCCTGACAGAAGGCGGGGAGGACCTTTGAGGAAAATAGGCAGAACATGTAAAAGCTATGAAATAATGGGTCGTCTAAAGTCATGACACATTTTTGCATAGAAAAATACGTCATGGCTTTTAGGATGAGACCCCACATATCCTCTTTCTCCTGTTCCATTCCCTTTCAGGGGACACATCCTAGCAAGTGTGGGTGCTTGCTTAAGATTTGTGCTGTTGGGGCTAGCAGGTGGCATGGTGGTTAAGGCGCTGGACTCCCACATGGCTGACCACGGTTTCCTCACTTTCCCTCTCTCTCTCTCTCTCTCTGGTGAGCACATGTGCCCTATAGCAGGTTACAAAATAATCATTAAAAAAATTAAAGAATTCTTAAAGAAAAAAATTTTAAAAAAAGAGTTGTGCTGTGGGATGAGGGACCCCCTTCTGCAGCTCGGGATGCAGCACGAGAGGGTAGCTTAGTGGAAGGAGGAAGGTGGTACGGAGGGGCCGTTGGGTAGTGTGAGCGTAATAGCATTTAGAAGGTTTTCGTAGTAAAAAGAACCCTTTCACTCCTCAGACTTCAAGGCCCCATGAAAGTACTCTGATCTTGAGAGAATTGTTGAAATATTACTCAGGAAATTGTCTCAGAATCTCCAACATTATGCACTTGGGCCTTTTTTTTTCTTTAAGAGAGAGATTTTTGCTATAGGCTACATGAGCTCTCTGGAGGGACAGAGAGAAAATGAGAAATCACTCCCCAGGGGTGATGTTCATGTCCCTTCTCCTCCATTCTCCTCTTAGGATTTTGGACACACAAGCACATGCACCCAGCATGAGGGTTTTATTATTTTTTTTTGAGAGATTTTTGCTGTATAAACATGGGCGCTTGCCTCGAGACAGAAGGAGACGGAGAGAGAGAAAGCGAGAAATCACCCCCTAGGGGGGATGGCCATGCCACAATCCATTCTTCATTCTTCTCCTGGGATCTTGAGGACACACACACACACACATGCCTGGTGTGAGTTTGTAGCCACTGGGTCGAGGACTCAAACCGCAGCCAACTATGTGGAAGTCCAGTGACGTATCCATTGTGCTATTAGCTGGTCCCAACACTCGAGCCTTTAAAGGGAAGAAGTAAGGTCTAATTTAAAGTTCTTTGTAGTCCCGTGCCAGGAGGAGAGTGGCCATCTTGTGTAGCCATCAAGTGACCCTGGCCCTGTTACCGGCAGCCCCTGGTCAGGCTCTTTTTCTCTCTCTGACCTGGCCAAACCGGCCGGGACCCAAGACCAGCACCATCAGTGCCACTTGCAAGCTTGTCAGTCATGCAGATTGTTAGAAATGACAATTGTACAAATGCAGATTAATGAGTCCTTCCTGGGCCCCCTGAACCTCTCTGAGAGTGGGGCCTAGCACCTGCATTTCCCATGCTCCCCTGGTGATGGACATAGTATGAAAGCTTGAGTACCGTGACCTAAAACATAGGGGACTTCCAAAGTTCATGGGAAGATGGAGTTAGAAGTTCAAGATACAGTTCTTTAAATCCGTGCCATCCATAATACACATTTTCTTCTTTTTTTTTTTTTTTTTGGAGAGGTTTTCTCTATAGGGCACGTATGCTCACCAGAAAGATAGAGACAGAGAGATAGAAAGCGAGAAATCACTCCCCAGGGGGGATGGCCACGCCACAATCCCTTCTCCTCCATTCTCCTCTCAGGATCTTGGGCACGCACGCACACGTGCCCAGCGTGAGTTTAAGCCACCGGATCTGAGACTCAAACTGCAGTTGGCTACATGGGAATTCAGCGACATAGCTGTTATGCTAACTGCTGGTACCTCCAGGATCCTTTTGAAGAGCCCACATACTATAGATCTTCTATCCTGACTTTTGTTTTCAGCTTAATTCTTAAATTATACCCAAGATCAATGACTTTGAGCCCTCTAACTCCCCATGAAACCAAAGAGATGTGAAGAAGCGAGGACAGATACTGTAACACTGTGAGAACAGAGGGACAGTTCTGGGAAGAGTTTTCCTAGAAATGAGAGCGGAATCTCTACCTGGGCACAGGACAGTCTCCGCTGCTGGGAGCTTCTGTGCATTGGGAGACACTTAGCAGCACCCCGGCCTCCACCCACTAGATGCCAGTAGCATCAAGTTTTGGGTTGTGGGAACCAATGTCTCAAGATATTGGCAGATAGAGGGGAAGTCAGAGGGAAGGGCCAAAGTGGCCTCCTGCCCCCACCTTCTAGCTTACAATGATGAGAAGTGTGGGCGTCCTGGGAGGGGGTAATCCGGGAAGGAGACGTTCTGCAGAGGTGTGTGCCAGTGCTCGCCGCTTGCCAGGCACGACTTGAATGTTGCACGCAAAACCTCTTTCTTCTTTTTTATCTAAGTTTTTGCCATAAGGCACATGTGCTCTCCAGAGAGAGACATAGAGAGGGACAGTGAGAAATCACCCCCCACCCCCCCTGGGGGCTTGGCTATGCCTTAATCCCTTCCCCGTTGTCCTCTCAGGATGTTGAGCACACCTGATCCAGGACTGGAACTGGGGTCAGCCATATGGGAGTCTAGCACCTTAATCACCATGCCACCTGCTGACCCAAGACCTCTTTCAATCATGTACAACAAATTCATGGGTCAGGTACTGTTTTCTCCACTTTATGGGTGAAGAAACAAAGCTTTAGAGAAATCATCACACTTCTAAGTGGCTTAACAGATTTAATCTCGAGTCCATTTGAATGATTATACCATATGGCTTAGCATATGCATAAGGGACTTCAAAAAGTTTGTGGAAACTAGAATTAAAGTTTGAGTTTATCTTGGCACAAAAACCCATTCATAGTTATTTTATGTGTGTTCTCCATGAACTCTTTGAAGATTCCCCCCATATATACACTTACATATATATTTTCTCTCTCTCTCATTCATTTATTTATGTATGTATTTATTTTTTAATGGCTTTTGCTGTAGGGTGCATGTGCTCCCAGAGAGAGACAGTGAGAGGGAAAGTGAGAAATCACCCTCCTCTGGGGGGTGACCACTTGGCAGTCCTGTCTCCTCCATTGTCCTCCTGGGATTTGGGGCATTCATGCAAATGTGTCCAGTGTGATTTTCAAGTTGCCTGGTCCAGGACTTGAGCCACAGTCTGGTCCCCTTATATCTTATATTTTTCTTCCTCCGAATCTATGGATCTGTGGCCTTTCCCTATCTATCTTCAGAATCTGGCAAGGCCTGGAGAGGAGAAACAGTCATTTAACAGCCAGAGCCCAGAATCGACTTTTAAAACACTGGAGCTGGCCAGAAAAGCAGACATCAAAGCCTGGCGTCTTCTTCCAAGCTCCTCCAACCATCACCTCAGGCCCAGGTGTTGCTCTGACCCCAGGAGCCTTCACCCTCTACTTCCTGCTCTGCTTCTTTCTCAGAAGAAGACAGCTCCCCAAGGCTCAGCTGCCTAGCTGCCTAGCCACGGCGTGGATATCAAAGGCTTCCCCGCTGGGAGGGCCTGGGGCAGCTGACACCATCAAAGGGAGCCGGAGGGAGAGTTCAGACAAGAAGGCGGCCTTGTCTCCTGCTCCGAGAGTCACTTAGCATTCCCGAGGTCCTGCGGGTGCTTGGTGCTCTGCAGAGAGAGAGCATCTGGAGGTGGATGAGAGAATGCAGCATGCTGGGTGAGGGGTTTTCTGTTCAAAACCAGCAGGGTGGGGCTGTGTGGTCTCTAAGAGGCACCTTATAGGGTAGGGCTCTTAGAGCCCAGGTTGTGCATCAGAGCCACCTGTGGATAAAGATGCCTGCTCTCTGGGCCTACCTCTGTCTCAGGTGATTGAAATGCAGAAAGGGCTTGGGACTGGACTCACCCCCAACCCTTCGCTTGGATATCTCAGAGTGTCTCTGTGATGGCTCTGGACCTCAGCTTTGCACACCTGTAGAATGGGGATTGTAATATCCTCCTCATAGAAGGGAAAGAGCAAAATTAGATACACTGGCAAAGTGGTAGCCCATGGCAGGCCTTCAGGGGCCTCGACTCCCTCTCTTGTCTCCTTCGTGATGTTCCACTGGGCAGTGGTGCACCCACCCATTGATGGACAGTGGGTTGCTTCCACCTCTGGTTGCTGTGACTCATGGGGACACCGGTACACTGTATCTATTGGAGACCCTACTTGCTTTCTTCTGGGTATATACATCAAGTGGGGTTGCTGGCTCTAACGCTAACTCTACATTCATCTTTTGGGGAACTACGGAGCTTTTCCATACCCGCTGCACTGTTTTACACCCCCAAAAGCAACGTGCAAGGGTTCCACTTCCACATCCTCACCAACACTTGCTATTTTCTGCGTTTTTATAGTAGCCACCCTAGGGGGTGTCAAATGGTCAGATGCAAGTTTCGGTTTTGTTTTTTAAAATCAGATCCTCCTCTTCCAGCCCCAGAGCTTTGCAGCTGCTGGTTTCTCTGAATCCTGCCTCCTCGCCACCTTGCTCATTTGACTCCTCATCCTTTAGGTGTCAGCTGTAGTCTGGCTTTTTCTGCAATGCTTCCTCTGGTCCCCCAAACTAAAGCATCCCCCTCGTCACTTCTCCTCGCCATACTGGCCATTTCCCTTTCCCACTCCCGAGCTCCCAGTCCTGAGCTCAGTGGCCAGTGTACAATAGATCTCAGAACCGTGTCTCATGACGTATTGGGTGATGTGGTGCTTGCGTTTATGACAGGCAGGAGCTGATCTGGGTGCAGAATGATGGTGAGGGCGTTACTGACAAGCTGGTAAAAGCAGAGGTGAAACAAGGGTGTGGCCTGGGCTTGTGCTGTGAGCTGACTGATATAGGACGGATGCATTCCGGCTCCTCTAGCCCGCAGCCTCCAGGGCCACGCAGTCAGCGGGGACTCCTCCTTCCTTAGGTTGTATCCTGGCTCTAGCACTTCCATCCGGAAGACGGAGATCGTGTGTGATCTACCCCTGGACCCGTGCTGAGTGTTTGCTAGAGGAGTTACTGTGTGTGAGGTGTGAGAGCGGGGGCCTGCACACAGGGCGCTCAGTCGGTGGTCGCTCTTGTTAGGCATTCACTGTCTCTGCATGCTGTAGAGACACAGATTCTAATTTAGGGCCAGAAAGTTCTGTCAGTCGCTTCCTGTTGAGTCCTTAGAGCTGGCTCTTGGAGGGGGCTGTCTCTCTCTCCTTCTGATCAGGTTCTGCATTAAGGGCATTTTAATTTGAGGTTCTTAGCATCTCATCAGGACTGTTCTATACTGTGCGGGAGAGGGTCACCATAGTCATTATCCAAGTGCCAAAGGGGGGTGGGGGAGAGATAGACAGAGCTTCTGTCTCGTCGTGGAAGCCAAAGGTGCTGTGGACGCTCCCTCTTCTTAGCCCCAGCCTGCCCTCGTGATTCAGGCTTGGGCAATGAGCTGTTTCTGCCAGGGGATCTTGGGCCTCGGGACTAGGTGTAAGGTCAGACAGAGTTCTCGGCAGCTGTGAAAGCTCAGGGTCCGTGGTGTAACATGAGTGTCTGTGGTGGCAAGTGTCCAGGCACGATGAGGCTCATGGTGGCATCTTAGGGCAAACTGGTGGGTTTTGTTTGTTTTCGTTGGGTTTCATTTGGTGACCTTATTTTTTACATTGAGAAAATACATATAATAAAATCTAATATGAAGTTAATACTAGTTTTGTTCATGTGTTTGTTTTGGCAGAGAGATGGACAGAGGGAAAAGGAGAGGAGGTGCTGCCCTTGGGAAAGTCACTCTGCAATCCCTTCTCTTTCAGCTCTCCCTCCCTATGGGATATTTGGGTGTGCGTGTACTTACCCAGCTTGTTTTTCAAGCCGTTTGGTCTGGGACTTGAACTGCGAAGTCAGCCACATGGAATCTGGTTCCCTTAGCCACTTGGCTGACCTCGGTTCCAGTCCTAGACATGGTAACTTGAAAATCATGCCAGGCACATGTGCGTGCATGCACAAAATCCCAAGAGAAGAATGGTGGAGAAGGGATTATGGTGTGGCCATCTCCCAGGGGGTGATTTCTCACTTTCTCTCTGTCTTTTTAAACTAATGGCTTTACTGAGTTATAAGTGACATACTGTGAGTGCATACACCCTCTGGCAAAAACGTTAAAAAAAGAAACTTACTTCAATATTAATCTCTACAGAGATCATAGGAGAGAAGTGAAGCACAGTGAATTAGCCCTGTCAAAGTAGAATGACTGACCCGACCTCCATGGCATAGTTGCAGCACACCAGATTGGAGCTGGAAGCCATGTGCTGACCTGGTTCGAGTCCCCAGCCCAGCTCCTGAACACATACTGGGCAGGTACATGCATGCCTTGTCAGGCTGGAGGAATGGAGGTAGGGATCTGTGGAGGGTGTTTCCCTCTCTCTCTTTTTTAAATCTTGAATTAAAAAACAAAACAAAACAAACAAAAAAAACCCAACTGAGCCCTGCTGTGGGACAGCCCGTACATTCTGCACATTCAGCCCAGAGTTTGTGCAGCTAATCCTTGCACGGACAATGACCAGAACTTGCTTTTCTCCCAAGAGACTCTGTAGAGTGTAGGCATCCCCAGTGCAAGCTAGTTTAAACAGGGAAAGGAGTCTGTTGGCTCAAATAGCTAAGAGAAATACTGGGAGGCTCACAGGGTCGAGAGACGGATTGCAGAGTGCCAGGGCCTGCCACCAGGGCTCAAGGCAGGCAGCCCTGTAGCTCCTATGGACATCTCTAGCTGTGTGCCTCGCTTTCCTGGCCTTGTTTTTTGCTGTTGAGGTCAGGTCTTCTCAGCTTGGTGGCACATGACCTTCCAAATACCCCAGCTCAGACTTTAGGCTAGAAAAGAGAAGAGGTGGATCAGGTATTTCTTTTCTTTTTTCTTTTTAAAATAATTTATTATCGGGAACCAGCAGTTAGCATAATGGCTATGTCGCTGGACTCCCACGTAGTCGACCACGGTTCGTGTCCCGGACCCGGTGGCTTAAAACTCACGCTGGGCGCGTGTGCATGCGTGCCCAAGATCCCAAGAGGAGAATGGAGGAGAAGAGATTGCGGCGTGACCATCCCCTCTAGGGGGTGGTTTCTCGCTTTCTGTCTCTATGTCTCTCTCTGTCTGTCTGGCGAGCGCACACGCCCTATAGTAAAAACCTCTCAAAAAAAAAAATTTATTATTTAATTTGCTATCGGTGCTTACCAGAGAGAGATAGACAGACACCCAAAGACAGAGAAAGGGAGAGAAAGTGAGAAAGCAAGCCATCAGATCCAGGACTCGAATCGTGGTTGGCCATGTGGGAGTCCAGTGCCCTTAACCACCATGCCACTTGCTGGCCCCTCTTAGAATTAATTTTATTGCTGGGCAAGCAGATGGCATAATGGTTATGTCGCTGGACTCCTACATGGTTGACTATGATTCGAGTCCTGGACCCAGAGACTTAAAACTCATGCCAAGTGCATTTATGTGCATGCACAAGATCCCAAGAGGAGAATGGAGGAGAAGGGATTGTGGCGTGGCCATCCCCCTGGGGAGTGATTTCTTGCTTTTTGTCTCTCTGTCTGTCCGGAGAGTGCACATGCCTTATAGCAAAAATCTCTCTTAAAAAAAAAAAGAATTTTATTGCACGCCAAGCCCAGTGTCTTTGCCTCCTGGCAAAGCAGAGTCACATTGGATGTTTCCATTCTAGATTTTACTCATTCTCTAACTACAAGGCCAGAGATGATTTGGGAAATAGCTGTCCATCTCATGGACTTGTGGCCAGAGTGGAATTACAAGGGAGGCCAGAGCTGCTTTCTGTGATTTGTGGGAAGACTGTTGTTTGTTTTTCGCTTTTAACCTTTCAAGTAAGAAATGATTTGTCATGTTCATGAAAACCACATGTATTCAGGGACTCATTAATCTTGGGGTTAAGAATGAATCTTGGTTTTAGAACCACATAAATGTAGATGGAGATCAAGATTAGTCAGACACTTAACCTTCGGAAGGTGCAATACGGTGTTTCCTTTAAATATGTGTATTGACACTGAAGTTGCACTAGTAATTCCTCCCGAAGTGCCACACTGAGCTCCCACGTGCTCATCTTGACCGGGGACAGTTCACAACTGCTCTGTAGGCAGCGGAATGCCTGTGCTCTGGCAGCGCTTGGTGGAGAGCCTGTGTGCGCTGGCGATAGAAGCAGCTGTCTGAAGCCCGCCTTCCTGGAGTCTGTTTCAGAGTTCTTCCCCCAAGTAAGCAGCTAACTTTAAATTTTACATGGGGGGGCCAGCAGATGGCGTAGTGGTTACGCTGCTGGACGCCCACATGACTGACCGCAGTTTGAGTCCCAGACTCAGCGGCTTCAAAAATCATGCCGAGTGCATGTGTGTGCATGCCCAAGATCCCTGGAGGAGGAGGGGTTGCAGGGTGGCCATTCCCTCTGGGGCGTGATTTCTCACTTTCCCTCTCACTGTGTCTATTTCTCTGTCTCTGGCAAGCACATGCACCGTAAGGTTAAAAAACAAACAAACCAAATAACAACAACAAAAAACCTTAAAAAAATTTAGATTGAGGTCTAATATTAAGGATGATGGTGACGTGTAGAGAAGTGAAGATAATACTTGGTGTCTCCTAGAGGCAGCAAGAAGTCTAGTGGTCCAGAATTTGCTTCTTACTTAGTTCAGACAGACTTGGGTTGACTCACAGGAATATAGTACGGCCACTGTGGAAATAATGTTTCCTCAGAAATTTGTGAATAGTATGACCCAGTAATCCCACACTTGACTATCCCACAGAGGACGGGAAATCATTCTGCTGGAGGGATCCTTGCACATCTGTGTTTATCACAGCGTGATTCAGAGTAGCTGGATGAAGAACATGTGGCACATACTCTGGAATACTGTTCAGCCGTCAAGAACAGGGGGAGCCTGTCACTCAACACAAAGTGAACTTATCTAGATTTGATGCTAAGTGAACTAAGCCAGACTAAAAAAGATAAACATGGCATGTTCCCCCCTAACATATACCGCATGTCTGCTCTCCATGGCTGAAATGGAAAGATGGAAGACGCAGAGTAGAGAGGATAACTGTAGATATCAGATACTGCCTCGGGGTGTGGTGGGAAGGGCTCAGGAAAAGCATTTAACAGACACAAGAATGCCTGTAAACAAGGCAAACAGGTTGTGGAAGGAAGCATTTACCACAGCAGAGTATAAAGAAAAAGACATTGCCAATCATATATATGTACATAAAAATAACACTAGTAGAACAAAAATCAAAGGCGCACAACACAGTATGATGTTCTTTGTCAAAGGCGATGATTATGGTAATATCCTTGATTTGATTATCGCTCACTGCATACATGCTTTGTAAAACTGTATTTCGGGTTTAGCAGATGGCATAGTGGTTAAGGCAGCTGGATTCCCATATGGCTGAACATGGCCGACTGTGGTTCAAGTTCCAGACCAGTGGCTCGAAATTATGCTGGTGAATGTGCCCAAAATCTCGAGTGGAGAATGGAGGAGAAGGGATTACAATGTGACCATCTCCTCAGGGGATGATTTCTCACTTTCCCTCTTACTGTCTCTCTCTGTCTCTCCTCTCAGGCCAGTGCATGTGCCCTATGCCAAAAACCTTAAAAAAAAAAAAAAAAAAAAGAGGAGTCAGCAGGTGGCATGGTGGGTAAGGCCCTGGACACTCCCACACGACCGACCACAGTTCTAGTCCTGGACCTGGTGACTTGCTTTGTCACTTTCCTTCTCTCTCTTTGTGTGTCTCTCTCTGGTCAAATTAAAATAAATGAATGAATAAATAAGATTAAATAAATAATTCTTTTTTTAAAGAAAGAAAGCCATATTTCAACATGATTGAAAAACCATATTGTACCCAGCAAATATGTACAGAAGTTAAATGTTAGTAAGAAATTATAAAATAAATAAATAAAATGGCACATCCCAGCTTCATTCTCTGTTTTTTCTTTTTTTTCATTCTTTCCTTCTCTCACTCTCTCCCTCCCTCCCTCACCCTCTCTTTTTCCCTTCCTCTCTTCCTCTCTCTCCTTTCCCTCCTCCTCCCCTTCCTTTCTTCCTTCCTTTTTTCTTTCTGACAGGATCAGCCCTCTAAGCAGCTGGGACTCAGGCGTGTTCCACTGCACCCGCATTTTTCAGACAAGTTCTTGCTATGTTGCCCACACTGGCCTCAGGCTTACGATCCTCCTTTCCCAGCCTCCCGAGTGGCTGGACTGCACACGAGCACCACCACTCCTGGCTCTTAGAGTGGCTGCGAATTGAACCTGGGCCTCCAAGTGGCCTCAGCCTGCTGATTAGCATGCAGTAAGATGGCTGGGCCTAGTTCACTTTAAGTCTTTGTTTTCTCTTCTGTAAAGTGGGGCTAGTAATAACAATACAAACCCTGTAGAGCTGTTTGATGTGCTTAGTAACATAATCCAAGAAAAACATTTAGCATTGTGTGTGTGCACATTACTTTAAAAGCACGAGAGTAGTTGTGAAAATCTCAAGAATCATTTTAGGGTTCCCATGTGTCTGCTTCCACCACGCACAGGTAACCTCTCCAAGCTGTCAGGTAAAGAACAAACTCCCGCCACCTGGGGGCAGCATAGAGTCTCTGGGCAGAGGCTTGGGAACTAGGCTAACTGGGCTTTTATACAGGACTTACCCATCCTCTCAGCGATCCTGTTTTTTGAGCTGTGAAATGAGAACAGTAATACCTGCAGTGAGGATGAGGGATAATATATGTACCTGTGGGGCAGCTAACAAGCTCCGCTGTCAGCTGGCTTTTAAGGAATTCCCCACCTGGCTGTCTGCACATCCCGAGTCTTGGTGACCATACAGGTGGTCTCTAGAAGACTAGGCATGGCCGTCCTTGCTGTCAGGGTGATCCTCATTCCTACTGGCCCCAAGGCAGACTGTATCGCTCTTAGGGCTGGAAGTCTGGCCTAACTTCCTTCAACCCAAGGCCTGTGGCGCTATGTCAAGGGCATTGCCGCTCAGAAACACGTGCTTCACTTTATACTCTCCCTGCCTGGGAGCCAGCTCAGAGGCAACCTAGCCATCACTCTCACCTCTACAAAGAGCAGGCAGGGGGCCAGCTGGTGGTATGGCGGTTAGGGCAGCTGGATCCCACATATCCGACTATGTGGTTTGAGTCCCAGACTCGGCAGTTTGAGAAACATGCCAGGTGCATGTGCATGCATGTCCAACATTCCAAAAGGAGAGGAGAGAAGGGATTATGGCATGGCCGTCTGCCCTGGAGTGCTTTCTTATTCTTTCTGTCTCTCTCTCTCCTCTCTTTATCTCTGTGGCAAGTGCATATACCCTATAGCAAAAGAAAAGAAAAAAAAGAACAGGCATGTAAGACTGAGTTGCAAATGCACACCGAAGGGGTTGTGACTTTTATCAAGACTGGCAAGAAGCATGAGAAAATAAAAGAGTTGCTTTCTGTATGAAAAATGATATTCAAAGGTCTAAGTTCCCTGAAGAACGTTCTCTCTGCTTTTGCCTGGTACTAGAAAGCTCCGACTCAATAAAAGGCTGCAGATGTTCTCAAGGTATCGATTCGTCACCCCGCTGTCTTCCCTGGCACCAGGCACCAGTTCCCACGGGCTCCTATTCAGGAGAGAAGGGGGCGGGGGGGGAGGGGACACGACGTTTAGGGACTCAGTGACAGTCGCTGACATCTTTCCTGCTTGTATCTTGCAGCCTACTTCTGCTTCCTCCTGACGGCTCTGGGGGTGACAGCCGGCGCCCATCGTTTGTGGAGCCACAGGTCCTACAAGGCCAAGCTGCCTCTGAGGATATTTCTGGCTGCCGCCAACTCCATGGCTTTCCAGGTGAGGATGGAGGGTACACTCTCCTTGGGGACCCCGTGCAGATGGCGGTATGGGAAGATGGGCAGGCCCTCTCCATCCCACCCTGGGCTTGGACTCCAAGCACTCCCAGTCTGTCTCAGGCTTTATCTCTGCATCGCAGTAGAGTTGGTAAAATGTCCCCTGGGGGATTTGTACCCCTAGACAGTAGAGGGGGAAAGGAGACTTCTCCACCCTGAGTCCATGCTCTCAACATACCCTGAAGCTCTTAACAGGTGTCCGCCTCTAACCAGAGGCCACGTGTGGGCCGAGCGTGCTCTGCGCAGATCAGGTATCCTCACAACAGCCCTATGAGCGAGATGCTGCAGGAACCTGAAGCTTGGTGAGGTTAAAGCCTTGTCCAAATTATACAGCTAACAACTGCTCGCCTCAGGTAGACAGGCGCAGGTCAGCCTGCCCGCCGAGCTGGTGCTTTTACAGAACATATTCCAGAGGGTGCCCTGCAAGGTCATGGTGGGGAGACTGCTCTGAAGTGAGAAGACTCATGGAGTTCACTCTGATGCTTATTAGCTGTGAGTCCCTTCCTTGCCTCACTTCTTCATCTGTAAAAATAAGAATACCAGTTCACCCTCAGGTGTTAGAAATCACTGGAAATTGCGGGGAGGTGTAAAATGGTAAGAAAGGGTCGTCACTGCACTAGGACTGGGCCACAGCCTGTAGGACTCTTCATGTCATTCCTTCATCCCCCTTCCCCCCGAACTCTGGAATATTGGGTTCCTCATGAATCTCTGTTTTCCCATTACCTCATCTGATCTGGGCAGTGTGGGTGGGAACAGCTTTTTAAAAAAAAAAAAATAAGAAGAAGAAGAAGAAAGAAAAAACAGTCTCAGCCCACGGGCCAGCAGGTGGCATGGTAGTTAAGGTGTTGGACTCCCACATACCGGACTGTGGTTTGAGCCCCAGACCAGGCAGCTTGAAAATCAAACCGGGTTGTCGGACCAGCAGTTGGCGTAATGGCTATGGGGTTGGACTCCCATGTAGTTGACTGCGGTTTGAGTCCTAGATGTGGTGACTTAAACTCATGCCAGGCGCATGTGCATGCATGCCCAAGATCCCGAGAGGAGACTGGAGGAGAAGGGATTGTGGCGTGGCCATCCC
This sequence comes from Tupaia tana, assembly GCA_026018925.1. NCBI lineage: Eukaryota > Metazoa > Chordata > Mammalia > Scandentia > Tupaiidae > Tupaia > Tupaia tana. The sequence continues at coordinate 22,581,942 of JAKSZU010000017.1, forward strand.
CCGTGGGGGGTGATTTCTTGCTTTCTGTCTCTCTGTCTTTCTGGTGAGCACACACGCCCTATAGCTAAAAGCTCTCAAAAAAAAAAAAAAAAATTAAACCGGGTGTTTGTGTGTATGCCCCAAATCCCAAGAGAGTGGAAGAAGGGATTGTGGTGTGGCCATCCCCTTTGGAGGGGTGATTTCTCACTTTCCCTCTCTCTGTCTCTCTCTGGGAGTAAACATGCCCTATAACAAAAACCTAAAAAAAAGTCTCAGCCCACAGTGATTCAGTGCTTCGCAGAGGAAGCCAGATCCCACACAGTGGACCAGGGTTGAAGTCCTGGTCCACTGGCCATACGCCTGGTGAACGCAGTCCCACGATCCTGATGGAATGGATAAATTGGAGGAAAAATGATTGCAGCCTGACCAGGCCCCCTACTGAGGGCTGCTTTCTCTCTCTCTCTCTCTCCTTCTCCTGCACACACATACATTCCCTGGAATAGAAAGAAAAGCAGTTTCTGCCCTAGTATGAGTGTAGGTAATTGTAGGTCCGGTGTATTTCCACAAGTGGGAGGGAATAGTGATTTCTAAAACTGCGTCAGGGTCCAAGGAAACAGACAGCCAGGGGCCTCCCTGTGACCATCAGGCATACAACCTGGTGGCCACCTAGGCAGTGGGCCTTCTGTCCCTACAAAAGAGCCAGACACTGGGCATTTCTTTTTTTTTTTTTTTTTTTTTTTGAGAGGTTTTTGCTATAGGGCGCATGCACTCGCCAGACAGACAGAAACAGAGAGACAGAAAGCCAGAAATCACCCCCCAGGGGGATGGTCACTCCACAATCCCTTCTCCTCCATTCTCCTCTCGGGATCTTGGGCACGCACGCACACGCGCCCAACGTGAGTTTAAGCCACCGGGTCCGGAACTTGAACTGCGGTCGACTACGTGGGAGTCCAGCGACATAGCCATTATGCTAACTGCTGGTCCCGACACTGGGCATTTCTCTCACTGTTCTTGTTGCTGAGAATTTATTTCTCAGGTCCAGCAGATGGTTACATTACTGGACTCCAACATGGCTGACCGTGGTTTGAGTCCTGGACCTGGTGGCTTGAAACTCACTCCAGGCATGTGTGCGTGCATGCTCAAAATCCCAAAAGGAGAATAAAGGAGAGGAGATTGTGCTGGCCATTCCTTCTGGGGAGTGATTTTGTGCTTTCTGTCTCTCTGTCTCTCTCTCCTTGGAGAGCACAGGTGCCCGACAGCAAAAATCTCTCAAAAATAGTATAGAGAAAGATAGCATAAGAGCTATGAGAGAGGCATGACATTTGGACATGTATAGTATTCTCTACTGTACTGGTCCCAGAAGTATTTCATGTTAAGTACATTCTCTTTACAAGCCAAATGATATATAGTGATTGAATGTATAAAAAAAAATAATAGTGAGAATAAAAAAAAAATCTGAAAAAAAAAAAGAAAAGCTATTTGATGATGACGTGGATAGTAATGTCTTTGTCTTGACTGGTATGCGTGGTAATCATGCTGGAAAAAGAAATGTTATACACTGTAAAGACATACGTGATTAAATGCAACATAAAATAATAATACTTATTTTAAAAGGTCTATAATAGAAAATAAATAAAAGAACAAAGAAAATCTCTTAAAAATATTTCATTTCTCTGTTGTAGGCTTCCCTCATGCAGCTTGAGCTTTCATTAAATGAATTGGATTTCGTACAATAGATCGATTCAGGAGCCCGACTGGTGGTGTGGAGATAGACTGGTTGTGGTTCTGGCAGAGTCAGGAACTAGCAGCCGAGGCCTGGGAAGCAAGCCCGATGCCCCCAGGAATCGCGGGCAGCCCCCCGGTTCCATGTTCTCTTGTTCGCCATTGCCACGTTTCATTTTGACCTGGCCTGTCTTGTTTCAGTGTTATGCTTTGTGTATCACAACCTAGAAACCATTTACGTAGGTCTTAGATGCCATTCAGGACTTAACTTGATCATTTTCATTTCTTTTGTTCAAGCCATTTATTTTTTTTTAGCTTCCAATTACACACTCAAGTATTTATAAAACATCTCTGTTATTGGAATTTTTTTCCAAGATAAATAACTTGTAACCCAGAGCCTAAAACTCTGGCTTTTCTTTTGCTCAACAAAAGTATTTGTTTATGGGACCAGCAGTTAGCGTAATGGCTATGTTGTTGGACTCCCACGTAGTCAACCGTGGTTCAAGTCCCGGACCCGGTGGCTTAAACTCATGTCGGACGCGTGTGTGTGCATGCCCAAAATCCCGAGAGGAGAATGGAGGAGAAGGGATTACGGCGTGGCCATCCCCTATTGGGGGTGATTTTTCGCTTTCTATCTCTCTGTCTCTCTCTGTCTGTCGGGCGAGCGCACGCACCCTATAGCAAAAACCTCTCCAAAAAATAAAAAAGTATTTGTTTATAAATCAGTGTTTGAAAATGGAAGTTTCCATAACAAAATATCACATAACAGAATCTGAGACAGTGATTTAAGTTTATCCTAGGGAGAAGGGACAATGCAGAGAAAGTACCAGGTCACGAAATCAATTCTTGGTTCTGTAATTTGTTAGATATGAGCCTTTGTACAGATCTCAGTCCCTCTATCTGCAAAGGGGAGATAAAAATACTTACCTGAGAGAGTTGATGAGAGAATTATACATAATGTATAAAAAGGGTTGAGTTGGGCCAACCCTGTGGTATAATGACTAAGGGAACCCGAGCCCATATGGCCGACCATACTGTTCAAACCCCGGACACGGCAGCCTGAGAAACACACCAGGTTCATGTATGTGTGTGACCCAAATCCTAACACAATGGAAAAATGGAGGAGAAGGGATTGAGTGTAACCACACCCTCATTGGGGGGGAGGGTATTTTCTCCCTCTCTCTATGTCTCTCTTGGGAACACACATGCCTTCTAGAAAGTTTTTTTTAAAAAGTGCTGAGTTTATAGTAGTACTTTGGTAAGTACTGTTCCCCTCTTGTCTTTTAGGCTAGTCAGCATACACTCTCATTTGGAGGGTGCATGAACTCACCAGAGACAGACAGAGGGCAGGGAGAAAGCATTCAACCATGGGGTGTGGTCATGCTGCAATCCCTCCTCCTCCATTGCTCCATTGTCAGGATTTGGGGCACACATGGACACATACCTGGTGTGGTTTTTCAAGTTGCCAGAGTCGAGATTCAAACCACCCAATCGGCCATGTGGAATCCGTCTCCTTTAACCACCAGGCTACAGGGCTGGCCTGTCTCACTCATTTCTAGATTGAGTGTTTTCTACAGTCCAAAAACACTCACTAATTGTTGAATAAATAAAAACAGAATGAATAACTTTAAAACATATTTTTAGAAATCATCAAATGCGAACTATGCATACGTCTTCAAGGCCCACATTTGTGATGGATTTTAAAAATTCATTTAACAAATATTTGTTGAGTATCTGGTGTGTGGCAAGCTTGGCACGGGGGGGTGTTATGAAGAACAGGGTCACAATCCTTACCTTTGTGGAGCTTTTCTGTCTAGTAAAATGGGAGAATGCCCACCGTTTTCCAGTGGAAATTCCAGTGCTTCGTGAGTCTGGGGTTTTATAACAGGTGGCCTAGGTGAAAGGTACCAGTCAGGTCAGCAAAAGCTAGTTGCGTCCATGCATAATGGTGTCAGTGAGAGGAAACAGAGATGACCTAGACTGCTTACCCCCAAAAGGAGAACAACCTAGAAGAGTAGAAAAATGTGCTGTGATCTGCCAGTGTAGGGTACTGACCTACAACCCTGACTTAAAGCAGTCACTGATTTAGTTTCCTTTTGATGTTCACCTGGGTTTTGTTTTGTTTTTAATACCAGAGGACAGGGTTAGCGGTCTGGGACTCAAACTACTGTCGACTACATGGTAGTCTGGCGACATAACCATTACGCCATCTACTGGTCCCGATAGATCTGATTTCTTACCTATATTAATTTTTTTTCTCTCTCTGAAGAACTCTTACAAGGCAAATCTACTGGTGACAAATTCCCTGATTTTTGTTTGAAAGTCTGTCTTCTGGGACCAGCAGGTGCTGTAATGGCTACATCATTGGACTCTCATGTAGTTGACCGTGGTTCAAGTCCCAGACCCAGTGGCTTAAACTCACGCTGGGCATGTGTGCGTGCATGCCCAAGATCCCGAGAGGAGAATGGAGGAGAACGGATTGCAGTGTGGCCATCCCCCCTGGGTGGTGATTTCTCACTTTCTGTCTCTCTGTCTCTTTCTTTTTGGTGAGCACATGTGCCTGATAGCAAAAACCTCTAAAAAAGAAAAAAGAAAGTCTGTCTTCCTTCCTCCCTTTTCTTCCTTCCACCTACTTTTCATCCTTCCTTTCTTCTTTCCTTCCTTAATTTCTTACATGTGCTCACCAGAAAGAGAGAGAAAGAGAGAGAGAGAGAAAGTGAAAGCACCCCACAGTGGGGATGGCCATGCCACAATCCCTTCTCCTCCATCTCCTCTCAGGATTTGGGGCACATGCACACACACTCTGACAAAAGAGAACAAAACACTGGGACATGGTGCCAGCTCAAGAATTCTTCACCAGGGTCTAGCGAGTGACATAGGGGTAAGGCATTGGATTCCCACGTGGTCACCACTGTTCAAGTCTCAGAACTGGTGACTTGAAACACTGGGCGCACGTGTGCGTGTGTGTCCAAAATCGCAAGGGGAGAACGGAGGAGAAGGGATTGTGGCATGGCCATCCCCCCAGGGGGTGATTTCTCACTTTCTCTCTGTCTCTTTGGTGAGCACAAGTGCCCTAGAGCAAAAATCTCTTTAAAAAAAAAAAATTCTTCACCTTAGGTGGTTCTCTGTGCAGCTTCTAACTCTCTCTTTAGAGATTTGTTTCAGCCTTTGCCTCCTTCCCTAACCAGGAGCCCAAGCTTCAGAGGGACAACTTTTCTTCTGCATGTAGGGAACAGATCGGCCTCCCTCCTTCCAGGGTGGGTGGATGTTTTTGGTCTCCTCTCCACTGCAGACAGGCAGCAGCAGACGTCATCTGGACCCAGTGCCCCGACAAACCTTCCTAGTGTGGTTTTGGAAGGCGATTTGCACATCCCACCTCCGTCTTCTTCCGTGGCATTTCACCCTCCCAGGCACATTTGGAAGTCGATGTCACCGAGCAGCTTCTCTTACTCTCTGCTCCTGATGATGGAGAGCCATCGACTCATCAGAGCGCCGTTCTGTGCCGCTGCTCTGTAGCTCGGCAGTCACGGGGATGCTCTGACAGATGAAGTGGTGGAGGTGGGTGGTGGGAGACGGGACAGGCTGCTGCGGCTGCCGCGTGAGACAGGGCGTCTTCTTTCTGCGCTCACCCAGCAGGTTCACCACGCTCTCCTACCAGTAAGGACGTACCTTTCAAGGTAAAGAATGAAATTGCCCCACCGCTAAGAGGCCTCCCTTTCTTCTTTGTAGAGGATCTGGGTCAGCGAAAGTAGGTGAGATGAGAGAAGTCACCTAAGGAAATGAAACTCAAGAGAATGAAAATGTGACAACTTGAGATTGCCCAAGAAAAGACAGTAATAGGCTGGTCTGTCACATAGCACTGTCCCCAAATAGAGTGGAGACCTTTTTCTTAAAGAATTATTTTATTTAAACCAATTTATTATTATTGCATTCCAGTTTGATCAGAGAGAGACAGAGAAAGAGAGAGAGAGGAAAAGTGAGAAAGCAAACTACCAGGTCCAGGTCTTGAACCATGGTCGACCATGTGGGAGTCCAGTGCCTTTAACCACCACGCCATCTGCTGGAGGAGACATTTTTTTAATGACTAAGGTTGGTTTTTATTTTATTTATGTTATTATTTTAAACATTTTACTATAGGGAGACCAGCAGATGGCACAATGGTTATGTACTCCCATGTAGTGACTGTGGTTTGCTTCCCAGACCTGATCGCTTAAAACTCATGCCGGGCATGTGTGCATGCATGCCCAAAATCCCAAGAGGAGAATGGAGGAGAAGGGAATGTAGCGTGGCCGTCCTCCCTGGGGGTGGATGTTCTCTATCTTTCTGCCTCTCTCTGTCTCTCTGGAGAGCACAAGTGCCCTATAACAAAACTCTTTAAAAAATGTTACAGGGTATGTATGCTCACCAGAGAGAGAGAGAGAAAGAGAGAAAGTGAGAAAGAAAGCCACCAGGTCCAGGATTTGAACTGCAGTCAGTGATGTAGGACTCTAGTGCCTTAGCCACCATGCCACCTGCTGGCCCCACAGAAGCTCTTTAATATGGATCTTACCAGCTTTGTACAACAGATGCATTTCTAATCATTTTAAGGTAATTTTTTTTTTTTTTTAATTTGCCAGAGGTATATGCACTCACTCGGAAGAGACAGAGAAAGACGGAAAGGGACAAAGTACCTCCCAATGGGGCATGGTCACACTGCCATTCCTTCTCCTCCATTTCTCCATCCTGTTGGGATTTGGGGCATGCGCACACACGTGCCTGTTGTGTTTTACAAGCTGTGAGGACTGGGATTCAAACCACCACGATCGGCCATGTGAGTTCCAGTCCCTAACACCTAAGTCAAAGGGCTGGCCCAAGATAATGAAAATTTTTAAATGAAAAATTATAAATATATTCATGTGCACGTGTGTGCATGTATATCTATGCATATATGTATTTTTAAAGGTATACTTGAATGAGTTTTTTAAAAAAGAAATACTTAGTAGAGGGTATTTTTATAAACAAATAACTACTAGATTTTATGTTAATTTAGTGCCACATCTATATCAGAAGAAAGATACACTTGCTTAAGATATTCCACATGCGGGGAACCAGCAGTTAGCGTAATGGCTATGTCGCTGGACTCCCACGTAGTCGACCGTGGTTCGTGTCCCGGACCCGGTGGCTTAAAACTCACGCCAGGTGCATGTGTGTGCGTGCCCAAGATCCCGAGAGGAGAATGGAGGAGAAGGGATTGTGGCGTGACCATCCCCCCAGGGGGTGATTTCTCGCTTTCTGTCTCCATGTCTCTCTCTGTCTGACTGGCGAGCTCACATGCCCTATAGCAAAAAAAAAAACTCTCAAAAAAAAAAAAAAAAAAGATATTCCACATGCGGTCCTGTCAGTTAAGAATCTATTTGGCGGGGCCAGCATGTGGCATAGTGGTTATAGCACTGGACTCTCACATGGTCAACCACAGTTCAAGTCCCAGACTTGGCAGCTTAAAAATCCCGCCATGTATGTGAGTGCCCAAAATCCCAGGAGGAGAATGGAGAAGGGATTGTGGTGTGTCCATCTTCCCTGGTGGGTAATTTCTCTTTCCCTCTCTCTGTCTCTCTCATCTCTCTCTGGTGAGTGCACATGCCCTTTGACAAAAGCTTTAAAACAATAATCCAATTGGAAACATGTTTTTAAGCTAAATATTTCATTCTGCTGCCTTTTAATAAAGAAAATCTTCAAGGCCCAGCAGATGGTGTGGTGGTTAAGTCATCTGGATTTCCACATGACCAACCACAATTCGAGTCCCAAACCCAGTGACTTAAAAAGCACACCAGGCACATGTGCATGTTTGCCCAAAATCCCAGGAGGAGAATGGAGGAGAAGGGACTGCGGTATGGCCATCACTCCGGGTGGGGGCGGGGTGATTTCTCACTTCCCCCTCTGTCTTTCTCTCTCTCTCTCCAATGAGTACATGTTCTCTATGGTAGAAAACTTAAAAAAAAAAAAATACAAAACACTTCAAAAGTGCTGCAGACAATAGACAATGATCTTCTTTACCTATGATTCACATTTTACCCTGAAAGCTGCCAGGTCTGGGACTTGAACTGCGGTCCCCCATGTGGGAGTGCTTTTCTCAGAACCACAGGTTAGAGATGGGGACACCTTGAAAGTCATGAATCTGATCTGTGTTCTGACAACGGAAGAAACTGAAATCCAAATGTCTCAACTTATGTTTATTTATTTGCTCACGAAGTTTCCAAAAACGTTTATGGATGTTGAAGGAACCTGCGTTGCAATGCAATTTCTTGGCAAGCGTCTCTTCCTGTACCTGCCACCAACCATTTGGGCTGAGATCACTCGTCATTGCGTAGTCTGTATTCCATCGCTGTCCTGCCAGACACTCTCACGTTGCAGCTTTCTAGGTTTCCCAACCCCCTGATTATTCTGCATTTTGGATGATGGCTGCTTTCATTTGCGTTTTTCCTAAATCAAATCTCATTGTGATAATTTCTATTCAGATTTGTAACCTCTTTAGAACCATCTGTGTATTTCTCTGTCTTTGATGATGTCTACAATACCTCCTAATTTAGTACTGATTAAGAATAGTATTAACGAAATGTGTAAGCCTTGCTCCCAGTCATTACTGAATACACTAAATACAACTAGATGCAACAGGCACAATGGGGCCTTCTATGAGCTTCTTCCCCTCCCCCTCATTAGCTGTTGAGCCATTTTTCATTGTTGATCCTTTTTTTCAAAGTTTAGACTTTTCTTTATCTTCTTCCTTCTTTCTTTCTCTTCCTTCCTTCCTCCTCCCTCCCCTCCCTCCCTCCCTCCCCTCCCTCCCTCCCTCCCTCCCCTTTCTCCTTTCTTTCTTTCTTTCTTTCTTTCTTTCTTTCTTTCCTTTCTCTTTCTTTCTTTCTCTCTTTCTCTCTCTCTCTCTCTCTTCTCTCTCTCTTTCTTTCTTTCTTTCTTTCTTTTTTTAAAGAGAGAGAGATCAGGAACCAGCAGTTAGCGTAATGGCTATGTCGCTGGACTCCCACGTAGTCGACCGCGGTTCAAGTCCCGGACCCGGTGGCTTAAACTCACGCCGGGCGCATGTGCGTGCGTGCCCAAGATCCCGAGAGGAGAATGGAGGAGAAGGGATTGCGACATGGCCATCCCCCCTGGGGGGGTCATTTCTCGCTTTCTGTCTCTCTGTCTCTCTCTGTCTGTCTGGCGAGCGCATGCGCCCTATAGCAAAAACCTCTCCGAAAAAAAAAAGAGAGAGATTTTAGGGCACATGTGCTCACCAGAGAAACAGAGATAGAAAGCAAGAAATAACCCTCCAGGGTGAAGGCCACGCCACCCTTCTCCATTCTCCTCTCGGAATCTTTGGCATGCACGCACACACACCTGGCATGAGTTTCAAGCTGCTGGGTCCAGGATTCGAACTGCAGTTGACTACGTGGGAGTCTAGCAACATAATTGTTACACCACCTGCTGGTCCCAAATTTCAGCTTTTCAATCATTCTGTCCCAGTTCCTGTTAATGGCAGCCAGAGGTCATCTTCCAGTATTGTGTCAGGGATGCTCTTTTGATGTTTTAATCAAGCTCCCAAAATACAGTATTTATAGGAGTCATTGAATCAGTCATTTTAATTAGCAATAAAATTTATTGAGTTTCATGTGCCAGATGGAAATTTCTAATCTTGTTTTTAAAAACTTTTAGAAGGCAGAAACATTTGATTGTTTTCATCTTGTTCCTTTTGACTTTTCCACAGCGTTTTCTGTACCTCTGCTAGTTAATTCCCTCTGAACTGAAAAGTACACACTCCACTACATGCTTGTGAGACATGCAAGAGATGTGTAAGAAATGGCCTTCTTCATAAGGAGCTTAAAGTCTGATAGAGCTGGCCAGATTTGTGTACATTGCGGAAACACTCTTACCCAAGAACTTGACGTTAAATGGGCCCCAAACTTCATGCTGACTCTTAGGGCTACAGAAACACGAATGTAGGCTGGGGTAGTTGGAGAAAGTCTAATTCAGAGGAAAGTTTTGAGCTGAACCTTGAGAGGTGGAAAGGATTTGTCTAGGCAAAGAGGAAGGCAGGGGAAACACTTAAACAAATGTTGGGAGAGAACGACTGTAACACATGGCACGGGGGCATGGCATGGTTAGAAAGCCAGTCCAGTTGCAGCAGTAAATGAACAGGAGACTGTATTGCAATTCTAGCTACCTGTGTGATGTCTCTGATTGGGTGTTTCTTAGGCGTCTCAACATGCCCCGAACTGAAGTTGTAATTCTACCTTCTTCCCCCAAACTGTTCCTTTCATCGTTCCTCACCAGAAATCTTGGTGTCATTCATGATTTCTTTATTCCCCAAGTCATCCCTTATCAATCTTTTAGCTGGTTCCTTTAGTTCTACCACTAAATGATATCTTGGATCCAGATTTCCTCATCTCTGCCACTCTCTCGGTAAAGCCATTGTTATTTGCCAAGGCTACTATGAAAGCCTCCTGAACTGGTCTTTCTGTTCAATGCCTGCTTCTCTGCAACCAGAGGTATTATTAAAAATTAAATGACTCTCCAGTATAAATATCTTTTGGTGGCTTAGCGTTGCATTTGGAATGAAATCCAATCTCATATTATGGTCTAAAAGACCCTGTCTAATCAGGCTCTTGCATGGCACTTCTGTTTCCAACCTCAGTTGTTATACTTCAACGCAAATCTGACACTAACTACCCAGAGTTAATGTAGATGCTACAAGTTAAAGATCCAGCCCTTCACCTGACTGCTCCCTACTTCAGATCCCAGCTGCAAGGGCTGCAGAATAATATTGGGGTCCTTAGATTACCCAGATTTCTGACTGACTCATTAAAAATTCAGGGGTTCTATAGTGTCCTCAGGTTTGATAATTTACTAAGATGGCTCATAGAATTCAAGGTAGTCCCATACTTACTATTACAGTTTTACTACAAGGGGTGCAACTCAGGGATAGCCAACTGGAAGAGGTACTTAAGGCAAGGTATAAAAGAGTCCCAACCAGGGCCAGTAGGTGGCATGGTGGTTAAGGGCGCTGGACTCCCACATAGCCAGTTCAAGTCCTGGACCTAATGGCTTGCTTTATCATTTTTTTCTCTCTTTCTCACTCTGTCTCTCTTTGGTCAAATTAAAAGAAAGAAATAAAGTAAATAAAGTAAAATGATTCTTTAAAAAAAAATGGGTTCCAACCACAGAGCCTTCTTGTCTTCTCCCTGTGTATCAACATTTCTACATATCAGTGTGTTCACCAACCAGGAACCTCCACTGAGCCTCAGTGTCCAGAGTCTTTTTAGGGTTTCATTATGCAGACATAATTGATTAAATCCTTTGCCACATGTTTGAACTCAGTTTCCAGGCCTCCTCCCTCTCAAAGTGCCAACTCTCTAATCAGATGGCTGGTCTTTTTGGTGACCTGCCCCTATCCTAAGGTCATCTAGAGGCTTACTATGAGTCACCTTTTTAGCCTAACAAATATTTTCCTATCACTCAGGAAATTCCAAGTATTTATAAAGTTCTGTACCAAGAACCAGGAACAAAGACGAGATATGCCGTTCTTGCCCTACCTCCATGTCACCTACACGATACCTTCTTTTGCTTTCTGTTCCAAGTTCTTGCCTCTACCTGAGACACTCCCCTCTTTCTCTTCCACTCCCACCCCAACTCTTCTCAGTCTAAAGATCACCTGATTAGGGGTGCCAGACAGTGACGCAGTGGAGATGCAATGCTCTGTGAGGCTGACTCACTTAGGGAGGTTCTGGGTTCGTGTCCAGAGACCTTTCTAAACACCCTGGGTGTACGTGTGCCCAGGATGTAGGGCTGGCTGCATGAACTGGGGGTGGATCATGGTGTGAGGGCCCTGTTGGGGGTGCTTGTCTCTCTCTGTCTCTCTCACATATAGAAGAAAGAAAGGAACTTTTAAAAAATTATCTGATTAAGAAGTCTCACCTCTATCAATGTATCCCCTTGTTATTCCCTGTAGGGTTCACTTATTTCCTTCACATCTCTCATCCCAGTTGGAAATTACTTAATTCATGTTTACTTTAGGTTTAGCATTTGTGTCCTCCATAAAATATAAACTCCTGGAGGATATACCTTGATCATCTTGTTTGTTCATCTTCTAGGACATACCAGTCAGTAAATATTTGTCAAATCAAAGAACAAATAAAGTGAGAAAATTCAGAATGATGAGGCCAGCTGAAGAGCCTTGATTACCAAGAAGACAAAAAGTTTGAATTTTATTAGAAAAGTGATATGGGGCAAGAGAATGATAGGTATTTGGGGGGTATGAATATGAATTATGTATTATCAGTGTGCCAAATGTATTGTAGAGAAAAAAGAACTAAAGGCAAGAGACTATTAGAAAGTTATTACAGGAGGACCAGCCCTGTAGCCTAGTAGTTAAGGGAGCCAGATTGCATATGGCCAACTGTGGTTCGAATCCTGACCCCCACATATGCCGGGTACGTGTGCACAAAGGCCCCAAATACGGGTTACAGTATTGTATCAACATTAACTTCCTGAAGTGAGCCAGCCTGTACCCTAGTGGCTAAGGGAGCCAGATTCCACAGGGCTGACTGCAGTTCGAATCGCAGACCTGGTGGCTTGAGAAAAATACCATGTATGGGGATCAACAGATGGTGGAATGATTATGTCGTTGGGCTCCCACGTGGTCAGCTGCGGCTTGAGTCCCAGATCCAGAGACTTAAAACTCAAGCCAGGCATGTGTGCATGTGTGCCCAAAATCCCAAGAAGAGAATGGAGGAGAAGTGATTGCGGCGTGGCCATGCCCCCTGGGTGTGATTTCTCACTTTCTGACTCTTTCTGTCTCTTTGGCAAGCACACGTGCCCTATAGCAAAAAAATCTCTAAAAAAAAAATACCATGTGTGTGCATACATGTCTAAATCATCACAGGATGGAGGGATAGAGGAAAAGGCTTACAGCATGACCACACCTTACGGGAGGGTGCTTTCTCTCTCTCTCTCTCTTCCTCTCTCTCTGTGTGTGTGTGTGTGTGTGTGTGTGTGTGTCTGGTGAATGCATGTGCCCTCTGTCAAAAAAAATAAAGTTCTTACAGGAATCCAAGGGAATGGATAGAAGTTTGAATGTGGTGATAGAGTAGAAAATGACCGGAAGGAGAAAACCGGACATTTTAAAGAAGCTCTTGAAATTTTTCTTTTCATTTTGAAAGAATTTTTTTCCAAACTTTTGTTTCGAAACTCACAGAAAAAAAATGACAAAAATAGCATGAAGATCTCTTATAGATCATTCTCCTAGATTCACTAGTTATTTGCATATTGCCTCATTTGCTTTATTATTTTCTTTTTTGTTCCATGTGTACATATGAGCATTCTTTTTTTAAAAGAAGAATGATTTATTTAATTATATTTATTTAGTTAAATATAATATTTAGTTATTTTAATTTGACCAGAGAGAGGAAAAGTGAGAAAGGAAGCTTCCAGATCCAGGACCCAAACTGCTGTCAGCCCTATGAGAGTCCATCACCCTAACCACCACGCTACCTGTCAGTTCCTATATGAACATTCTTTTTTTTTTAAAGAGAGATTTTTGCTATAGGCCATGTGTACTCACTGGAGAGACAGAGAGACAGAAAGCGAGAAATCACCCCCACCCCAGGTGGAATGACCACACTGCAGTCCCTTCTCCTCCATTCTCCTCTCGGGATCTTGGGCACACATGCCCATGCACCTAGAATAAACTTTTTTTTTTTTTTTTTTTTTAAGAATTACTTTATCTATTTATTTAAATTTGACCAGAGAGGGGCAGAGCAAGAGATCAAGAGAGAAGAGAGAGAGAGAGCAGGAAAATGAGAAAGCAAGCCACCAGGTCCAGGACTCAGACCGTGGTCAGCCATGTGGGAGTCCAACGCCCTTAACCACCACACCACCTGCTGGCCCACCAAGCATGAGTTTTAAGCCACCAGGTATAGAACTCCAACTGTGATCCACTACATGGGAATCCAGCGACATAACCATTACTCCATCTGCTGGTCCTGTATGAATATTCTAATGTGTTATTTGTTTCCAAACTGCACTGTAAGATTACTATTTTCCTTTGTATAACAGATGAATAATATTTGCGGAGATATTATTACCCTGTGTAAATATTTTATCTTCAGTAACTGCCAGGACTACAAAAAAGTGACTTTGTAACTTTTTCTTCTATTTTTTTTTTTTTTTTTTTTTTTTTTTGGGTTGGCATTCTACTGTAAGGAAGAATATTCATTTATTTACTTATTATAGACCCATGGTGTTTTTAGTTGAATGGATTACAACCCATTACTGTCATTTTTCATTTTAATGTCTAAATTACCCATTTGTTAGTGAGAAGCACTAACATAGCCCCATTAATTTTTTGAGTTTTTTTCTTTTTACTTTTTTTTTTTCCTGGCACAACAAAATACCCCAAGCTCTTTGGGTCCCTCTCCTGCCCTAATCCTGGCATTCGTAGTGGAGAATGGTGTTTAAAAACTGAGATCTGGGAACTAAGCAAGTTTGTTGTTCCTGGGCTGCCATTGTTTTCTGGGCTCGCTCTTTCCTGAAATTTTGACTCATGGAAGGAAGGTGATCTAGATTAGGGGACTAGAATAATGGTCACATCACAGACCAAAAACTCTTCTAAAACACAAATTGGAAAGATGAACGGAAGGTGGGGCCAGCAAGTGGTGGTGGTTAAAGCACTGGGCATACCCACATGGCTGACCACGATTCGATTCCTGGACCTGGTGACTTGTTTTCTCACTCTCTCTCTTGTTCTTTCTCTCTCTCTGGTCAAATTTAAATAAATGAATGAATAAATAACAATTAAATAAATAATTCTTTAAAAAGAAAAAGATTAACCGAAGGTTAACTTATCTACCAAGGAGACTATTGAATCAATTTTTTAAAAATGGGTATTAAAGATGTGTATTGGGGGCCTGATGGTGGTCCAGAGATAAAATGCAACCTTCCTCAAGGCTGACCCACCTGGGAAAGTTTCCAGGTTCATATCTGGAGACCTCCCTGAATATACCAGTTCTTGTTCCACGGGTTCTGGGTCTGGGACTGGCTGCTGTTGGGGTTGGATTTTAGTGTTGGGACCTTCTTGGGAGTGCTCTCTGTCAGAGAATTAAACAATACAGTAATAGACAGAAATCTTTTCATATTTTCCTTCTTTGCAACCATTGAGGTTCTTCAGCAAACACGTTTAAACCACTAAGTTTGGCGTTTCAATACTTGCCCAGCCTCTAAAACCCATACGGGCTGATTGCCACATGAATGTGCAGCAGCAGGTGGCTACTTGCTGTCTTGCTGCCACGATTGCCAGGTGGTGTGAGCTGCTGCCAGACCTTTCTTGGGGACTTTCTGGAATCTTCTTTCAGATTATCAGCGTTATCCAGAGAGGAGTCACTGCTGACCCAGTATCAACCATGAGGAAAGCACCGAATGTCCTCCACTGTCTGATGGTGCAGTGTTGGCGTGTAAACTGGAAGAGGTTCAGTTCAGACCCCAGAGACAGAGATAAGTCTATTTCCCGGGAGCCGACACCTCCTCTAAGGAGTGGAGGCAGCAGTGTGTGTTCCCGTTTGACCTCCTTGGTAGAATGGCTCCTTTGCCAGACAGGATACCGCCCACTCACAGCATGCACACTCCGTCAGCTCCCAGACCTGCCTGTTCAAGCTGACATGTTGACACGCTGATCCTAGTTTCTTTTTCACTTCTGACTAGAAACAAAGACACGTTATGGAACCGAGTGGATTCCCTCTGGCTGTGTTTTGAGGCCACCTGGTAAATTCTCTTGTTTGGAACTTTCAGTAGCCACAACATTGAGATAGGGGACGGAACAACCACATGGTGTCTGGTAAGAGCAAACATCAGTTTCCAGGGGAAAACCAGTCAGTGAGTCCAGTTTCAGGGCTGTCGAATGGGACAAGCTAAACGCTGTGTCCACGTAGCCTCCGCCTTGCTAACCAGTGGGATGTATGTGGGCCTTCAAAGACAGTTTTCCCCTCTTGCCATTTAGGAGACTAGATTCAGCATTTTATTTTAAACATAAAAGGAAGCTGGAGAAGGTAGTTCTGATGCAGCGGGATGCTCAATAACCTGCCTCAGTGGAGCGTTCAAGAGAGATTATCTTTGCCAATTCTCGGGTAACACTCAAGGCCGCACTTAGGGAGAAAATTCACCCTGTGTCTATAGTCGCAGCAGAGACACTGCGTAGAGACAGAGGATGATGGATAGTGAAGTAATGAAAATGCGAGATTCGAGATTGGGTCCCGGCGAGGGCACTGGCACGACAGTGGGGGTGTGGTTGGTGGGTTCTGGTGCTAATGAGGACAGAGATAGAAGAGTGTGACACGCAGACAGGTGAGCTGCCCAGATGCCGGCACGGCTCTCACTGTGCACCACATTTCTCTGACAATGGGGCTGATGGCAGAAGCTGGGTCATTTTGATTTGAGGATATCAAAACTTGTAAAAAAAAAAAAACTTGTTTCCCCTGTATCACAAAAGTAAAGCCTGTTTATTATAAACATTTAGAAACTACAAATGTAAAGAAAAAAATTTTAAATCATTCATAGTCCTACTTCTTAGAGACCATCACTATACATAGATTGCCTTATCTACTTCTTTTATTTTTTTGGTATTTAAACACACATTTGATTAAAAATGGAGTTATACTCTATGTACTATTATTTGTCTGTCTATCTATATTTATTTTTAGTTTTGCTATAGGATGCATGAGTTTGCCTGAAAGAGAGAGAGAGATCAACCCACAGGGAGGAGTTCTACGCTGTAATCCCTTCTTCTCCAGACTCCTTGGGATTTGGGGCATGCACACACATGTGCCCAGCATGATTCTAAAGCCTCCAGGTCCGGGACTCAATCTGTGCAATCAGCCATGAGGGATCGATCCATCACCTTAACCTCCATGTCACCTGCTAGTCATATACATACTTTTTATTTTTTTAAGAGAGAGATGTTTGCTATAGGGTGCATGTGCTTGTCAGAGAGACAGAGAGAGACAGAAGTCAAGAAATCAGCCCCCAAGGAGATGGCCACATCATAATCCCTCCTTTTCCATTCTCCTCTTGAAATTTTGGGCACACATGCACACGTTCCTGGCATGAATTTCAAGCCACCAGTCCAGGACTCAAACCATGGTTGGCTATATGGGAGTCCAGCGACATAACCATTATGCCATCTGCTGTCCCTACATACCATTTCAAAAACTACTTTTCACTTAACTCTTTTTTAAGCTTCATCTTTCCACATCACTACTATAATATCTTTTTGTTGTTAATTCGTTTTTTCCTTTATTCACGGAGAGTGCATGTTTGCCTAGCTGGGAGGGCACCTTCACAGGGTGTGAGCATGCCGTCATCCCCTCCCTGCAGGTAGTTCTCCAGCCCGTTGGATCTCGGGCACTCACACACATGCCCAGCACATTTCTGGATGAGCAGATGGGGATTCGGACTGTGGTTAGCTTGTGGGATTAGCTTCTGTTTGTGGTATACTACCATTGCATGGTGGAGCAATGTTAATTCATATTTAATAAAAAGTGAATAGAAAGTCTTTTTTAATAATTTCAGAGTCTAAAATAAAATGTAAATTATTTCTCCTTAACCCTGCTTCCCATTTTCACTCCCCTGAGGTAACTCTTGAGACTTTTTCTTTCCAGCAACTTTCTTTTTCTTTTCTTTTTTTTGGAGAGGTTTTTGCTCTTTCCCTGTCCCTCCCCTGCTCACCCACCTGCCTGTTCCTCAGCTCTGCCTGTGATTCTTAGGACGAGTGTGCGCCCTCTACAAGTTCAATTTTCTGTGAGGAATATGATCAGCAAATGTGTAGTGAGTGTCCACTTTTTTTTTTTTTTTTATTGCCAAAGGGTGTATGTACTTGACAGAGAGAGAGGCTGGGGGGTGGGGGTGGGGCGGGAAGAAAGCATCCCTCAGTGGGCACATTCCCTCCTTCATTTTTGCATCCTGTCAGAATTTGGGGCACACATGCACACGTACCTAGTGTGTTTTTCAAGCCGCAGAGGCTGGAACTTGAACCGTGGTTGGCCATGTGGGATCTGGCTCCTTGAACTACCAAGCCATAGAGCAGGATCGGCATCTGCTTCTGAAGGTAATAGGGCTGCATATTAAGATTGTGATGGGGCCAGCAGGTGGCATGGTGCTTAGAGGTGCTGGACTCCCATATGGCTGACTGTAGTTCGAGTCCTGGACCTGATGTCTTGCTTTCCCTCTCTCTCTCTGTCTCTGGTCAAATTCAATAATAATAATAATAATAATAATAATAATAATAAATAAAGTTTTTTTTTTTAAGACTGATCTACCAAAACCTACTATTAATTATAAACTCTAAGTTGCAAGTTTAATGATTTGTAAACTGACTGGTTAAAGGAAGTGCTGCTGAGTTCAAGCTCAGGCCCCTAACAAAATGCACAGGACATGTGCAGCCAGGGTCCCGGTACTAGAGGGTCAGTTTATGACCAACCTTTGTCATCTCTCTATGCCTCAGTTTTTTGTTTTTTGTTTTTATTTTTCTGTGAAGCAAGGATGATGGAGTGGCACGCACAGTTCTAAACCAGAGCAATCGCCACTATTGAACCGGCAGGAGGAGGGATTAGCAGGGTGTGGTGGAGGCTAGGCTGCAGGGCCAGTCTCCCTTCACACCCCCTCTTGGGGTCACTTCATTCATCTCTTCCCCCTCACTAATCTTCCTTTTCACTTGTTGCTAAAGTACATATTGACTGTGTCCAAACACACCCTGGTACACACCTTTCCATCCAACACAGATGCCGGTAGGCACTTATTTTTCTAAAAAAGAAAATAATTATTTTAACTTTATTTATTGTTATTTTTCCAGTTTGACCAGAGAGAGACAGAGAGAGAAAAGGAAAGTGAGAAAGGAAGCCACCAGGTCTGAGACTTGAACCATGGTTGGCCATGTGGGAGTCCAGTGCCTTTAACCGCCACACCCCCTGCCTACCCCGTAGGCTCTTCCCTAGCAGGTGGGCTCTTTCCCTGCACCCTTCACTCCAGGGTAGAAGCAGGATGCGGGTAAGCAGGAAGGGGGAGCCCACGGGCAGGCCTATTTGTACTGCTTCCTTCCCGCCCTGGTGCTGACTCGCTTCTTGTTCTTAGAGTCCCTTTTTCACTGGACTCAGCTTTACAGCTAAAAACAAAACAGTAACAAAGGATGTAAAAAAACACTTCTTAAATGTTTTTGGTTGGGTTGGTCACTTGCTTGGTTATTTGAATTGCTTCATTCTTCTGATGCAGTCCAGTGGCTGCTGTCCGGAAGTGGCCAGGTAAAGGGGACAGAGTCGCTCTGCTCCAACTTGTCTTCATCTGCACGCTTCGTTACTGTTGGTGTGCTTAATTTTGTGAAAACAATGTTTCTAGCCCTTCGGAGCTCTCCACGCAAGGTTTTAGTAAAATTGCATGATGGGCCAGCCAGTGGCAGGGTGGTCCGCGTGGCTGGGTCCCATGTGGCTGACTGTGTGGTTCGTCCCAAACCTGGGGACTTGAGAGGCACTCTGGGTGCATGCGTGTGCATGCCCAACATCCCGAGAGGAGAATGGAGGAGAGACTGTGGCATAGCCGTCCCTCCCTTCTACCAGAGGTGCTTCTCGCTCCCTGGACACCTCTGTCTCTCTCCAGCATGTACATGCCCTATAACGAATTAAAAAAAAAAATTGCATGGCATTAAAGAGAAAATGTAGCCTTTTAACAAGAAAAGTAGGAGTTTTCTATAACAAATTGCCCTTCTCTTTCATTTGGCAAATAAAAGAAGTATATTGTTGACAGGAATGTGACCTGAGATCTAAAGGTGCAGGTGCACTAGAGTGAATGTCATTCATTCATTCATTCATTTACTTACTTACTTACTTTTAAATATTTTTACCAGACAGAGATGGGGAAAGTGAGAAAGCAAGCCTCCAGGTCCAGGACTTAAACTGCAGTTGGCCATGTGGGAGTCCAGCACCCTAACCACCATGCCACTTGCCAATCCAGACTAAATATCTAAGTCTAAATTTTGCCATCTGTGAATGGGGGACAGGGCGTTCTCCTTTCTTTCTGTATCATGTTCAGATGGACACTAGTAAAAGCAATAAATGAAAGCAAAAGGTATAAATTATTCCTTAGAATACAGTAACTTTTTTTTTCCTTATTGAGGATATAGCATGAGTATGCACAGGAGAGACAGAGACAGAGAGAGGGAAAGAGAGAGGCACCCTTCAGGGTCTGGTCACACTGCAGCCCCCTCCTTTGGTCCTGCTGTCATCAGTCCATCAGGTCTTGGGCACTCATACACTTGCCCATCATGTTTCTGGGCTGGGGCCTTGGACTGCAGTCACCAATGGGTCCGGTTTCTCTGGAGCAGCACATCCCACTACGCCAGGGCTGACTTGGACTGCAGTAATCTTTCTTTCTTTTTAAAATTTTTTAGAGGATGCGTGTGCTTGCCAGAGAGACGCAGGGAAGGAGTGAGAAAGCACCTTCTGTTAAGGATGGCCACGCTGCAATCCCTTCTCCTCTGTCTTTCCTTCTTGAGGATTTTGAGCATACTTGCACATGTGCCCAGTGTGTTTTCTGAGCCCCTGAGTCTGGGACTCAAACAGTACAGTTGGCCATGTGGGACTCTGCTGCCTTAGTTACCATACCACCAGCTGGCCTGTGATTGTTGTAATCTTGATTGACATTTGAACTTCCTTCCCAACTCTGAATTCTATGACTATAAATAACAAGATGCTTTCACTTTTCCAGCCAGTGCTTTAAATACGTTGGTAAAATCTAAAGGCCTCTTTCATACTATGGTAAGCCAGACTATCATTTTTTCCATACAGACTGCCAGATGCTCATTTTCCTCTTCATACTCAAAGCTGAGAATAGACTTCTTAGGGACTTTCTTCCTCTTCTCTCTCTGTTCCTTACCCAAGGGTTAAGATTTTTTAAAAATTTAATGGTGGAGGCAGGCAGATAGTATGGTGGTTAAGGACACTGGACTCCCACATGGCCAACCATGGTTCAAATCCTGGACCTGGCAGCTTGCTTTCTCACTTTCCCTCTCTCTCTTTCTCTCTCTCACTCTGTCCCTCTCTGGGCAAAATTAAAATAAATAAATAAATAAATAAATAAGTTGAATAAAATATTTCTTTAAAAAAAGTCTAATTGTAGAAGGGGATGAACAAGGTTGAATTGTCTTCCAGCAGTTTCTGTGAGCCAGAGAAACGTGAAACTCAGTGAACCCCCTTTGGATTCAAGAACAAGATGTTAGAATTTTGAGGGGGAAAAAACAGTTTCTTCCCTTCTTATCACCAGGATGAAGCCAATATCTGTGAAACAGCAGCTTTCTAATGAGAATATTACCAAGCATTAGTATTATTTGTGAACCATTACAACCACTGCCGTAAAAACAAAAAGGCTTGTGGGCTATTTTAAATTTATTATATTTTTCAGATTAATTTCCCTATTAAAAGCACTTCTTCTCAATCTAAGTAACCTCTCAAAGGTTTGAAAGCATTGTCAGATTTTTTTTATAAAACATTGAGTATACATTAAAAGTCTGTAGAGCTGGGCCGGCAGGTGGCATGGTGGTTAAGGTGTTGGACTCCCACATGGCTGACTGTGGTTCAAGTCCTGGACTTGACGGCTTGCTTTCCACTTTCCCCCTCTCTCTCTGGTGAGCATATGTACCCTATAGCAAACTTTAAGAAATTGGGATAATAGTAATAATAATAAATAGTTTTTTTAAAAAGTCTGTAGAGCGCACTGACCCATGGCTACAGATAAGGTCTCATTCATTCTAACAGCTAAAATGCCATCAATTCTTGTTCCTGATCGTTCACCCAAGACCCAGTCCTCTGACTCTCTCCACTGAGAGGTCCCTAGGGTAGAGCCTGTGTGTGCTGAGCTCCACCCCAGCTCTGTGGGCGTGGCAGACTTTGGTGGGCTGCAGAGTCTGTCTGGGGTCCCAGAAAGTGCTCCCTGCCTGCAGCCACCACTGCTGACGACTGCCAGATCCTCGGGAGGCCACGTCCCCTCTTCTCCCTTTCCATTACACTCTGCTGGATCAGGCCTAAGACGATCTCATTTGTCGTTGGCACTTCACAGCCATTTGTGGAAGTAGCTCTTGGGGTATCTTATGTACTGGCTTCCTGCTCTCTGTGAGAGTGAGACGTGAAGGCCGTTGAAATGGGGGAGAGAAGCAGGGCTCAGACCAAGAACCTGCTGCCTTCAGTACTCAAGGTTGTCCTGTGCTCTGCAACTTGGCGTCATCCTAAGATTGATCTTTTTCTTTTCTTTTTTAAAAAGTCTTGTTTTGTTTTGCCAGAGAGCACATGCACTTGCCAGAGAGAGGCAGAGAGAGAGAGAGAGGGAGAGAAGGCACTTTTCTATGGGATGTGGTCATGTTACAACCCCTTCTCCACTTTGTCACCCCATGGGGACGTGGGGCCCACTTAGACACACACCTGGCATGTTTCTCAAGCCACCAGGGCTGGGATTCGAACTGCATCATGTGGGCTATGGGTATTTTAACTACTAGTTCATGGAGAGCGGGTGGCTCTAAGTTTTGTTTATAATTCATTAAAAAATGTATTATTTATGGGGTACAATATAGTATTTCAATACACGTAAGTGTGGTGGAATTAGCATATCCCAGATCTCTCTGACCTCCTAGGAGACTTCAGTAGCCCCTCCGAAGCTTGCTTTCAGCTCTCCCCACTAGTCTACCCAACCAACCTGACCCTCCTGCAGTGGGCACTTCCCTAAGACAAGCTAAGATCCCTGCTGAGTGAGGATTCAGTCTTGTTCTGACGAAAACCACCGCAGACCCCCCTCAGGGACTGAACGTGAGGTTGAGGGATTGTGCGCTGAGGACAGGACGGAGGTGGAAGTGAGCGACGCGGACTGGAGCTGGGGCCGGGGGTGCTGCTGAGATTCCTGGGAAGGCACACCGGTGTCTGTGTCTTCATCAGGCTCTGCATTCTCTCCGCAGAATGACATCTTCGAGTGGTGCAGGGACCACCGAGTGCACCACAAGTACTCGGAGACGGACGCCGACCCCCACAACGCCCGCCGGGGCTTCTTCTTCTCCCACATCGGGTGGCTGTTCGTCCGCAAGCATCGAGATGTCATCGAGAAGGGGAGGAAGCTGGACTTCACTGACCTGCTTGCCGATCCCGTGGTCCGGTTCCAAAGAAAGTAAGTGAATGACGTCAGAGAGAGTTGTCCCCCAGGGGCCTGGACAAAGACACAGAGGGACAGTGGGCGTAATAATAGCCCCGTGGCGTTCTCCCCATAGCATGTACCCAAATGATCTGGCCTTGTTTTCAGGATTTATCTCTGTTTATTAATTTCCTTTTGCTCATGAGGTTTTTCCTGTTGGCACCTTTGCATTTCAGTTTGATTTGTAATGGGTTTTCTCTCCGACCAGTGTCATTTCCTTCAGGCTATAATCTCACATGACCGACTTCGTGGAATTGTTTGTTTCCCCATTCACCCATTCGTGTTCCCCTGGGATGGCCTGGGTGGGGGGGAACTTGCTTTATTTTAGTGACACACTTGGTGCTAACAGAACTAGACTCTCGCCAGGTGTCCAGCTCTGTTCTGGAATTCTCTTGTAGTGAAGCCCCTCCCCAGACCTCCGTCCCCAGGGCAATATTACACCAGCAGGTGTCTGTGCAGAGAAAATGAGCCGCGTAACAGAGAGCCCGAAAGCACTTCTGGGCCCTAATGGTGTCAGCGATCATATCCAGTCAGTTGGCGTGTGCCGGTGAAACTACTTCTCGTGAACAAAGGTCGCCTATAACTGTGCTGACGAGTGGAGAGCGACTCTTGTTCACCCCTGCTCGCCCAGAAAGCTGGCCTCGACTGTGTCCATGTTGTTCTGGGCCTGCCAAGTTGGCCACAATGACAGCATTGAGAAGTGGGATTGCTGACCCTGAAGAAATGGGTTTATAGGCGAAGAGGGATAATGGATGGACCGTGCCTTGGTTAGAACCTTGAGATAACACAGTGAATTAGTGTTCGGTAAAGCCTCTCTCCTCTGACCATGTGGGGTCATGGGAGGACGTAAGTGGACAGAATCCCCTGTTAAGGCAAAAGTGGAAATGGAGGCCGTGCCTTTGACCAGCAGAGGAATCTGGCATGAGGGTCAGCTGGTGGCATGGTGGTTAAGGCAGCTGGATCCCACATGGCCAGCTGAGCTGTTTTGGGGCCCAGACCCAGTGGCTTGAAAAACATGCCAAGTGTGTATGTCCAAAATCCCAAGAGGAGAATGGAGGAGATAGAACTATGGCGTGGCCATCCTCCACAGGGGATGGGAGTGGGCTTTTAAACTTTCTCTCTCTTTCTCTCCAAAGAGCTCATACACCCTCTAGCAAATTAAAAAAGGAAGAATCCTGGCATGAAAGGAAATCTAGAATGTGCTCATTTCCCCTCCATCTCTTCTTTTCACTGGAGGGAGCAGGAGAGCATGGTGGGAAAATGATGGGCCATGGAGACAGAGGCTGTCCCTTGACTAGCACATACATTAGTCTGAGAAACGTCCAGGTTGTTCTCCACACCGGCTGTACTAATTCACTTTCCCACTGACAGCACAGGAGATTGCCACTTTCACCGCAGCCTCGCCAGCAATTATTAGTCTGCATTTTTGTAATCTTAGCCATTCTGCCAGGTTAGATGGTATCTCATTGTGGTTTTGATTTGCATCTCCCTTTTGATAAGGGATGTTGAGCATTTTTTCATATGCTTTTTGGCTGTTTATTTATCTATCCTGGAGTTTGTTCAGCTCATTTGCCCTTCTTTTAATTGAATTGACTTTTTTTTTTTTTTTTTTTTTTTTTTTTTTGTGGGTAAGCTGCTTAAATTCTCTGTATATTTTGGTTATCAGTTCCTTATCTGAGGGAGAGTTTGCAAATATATTCTTCCATTCTGAGCGTTGTCTCTTCACTCTAATTGGGGTTTCTTTTTTTAATGAGCAGTTAAATGATTTATTGAGTTTGATGTTTTTACCTGGCAAGTCAAATATTAAAGATCATTAGAGAAAAAGCTGAAAATTTCAGAGAAGTAAAAAGAAAACTATCTACCATCCTAACATATAAATACAGTCACTATTAGTATTCTGTAGTATGTGGCCAGCAGATGGCATGGTGGTTAAGGTACTGGATTCCCACATGACTGGCAGCAGTTGAAATCCCAGACCTGGCAGCTTGAAAATCATACTGGGGGACCGGCAGTTGGCGTAATGGCTATGTCTCTGGACTTCCATGTAGTTGACCGCAGTTCGAGTCCTGGACCTGGTGGCTTAAATTCACACTGGGCACGTGTGCATGCATGCCCAAGATCCTGAGAGGAGAATGGAGGAAAAGGGATTGTGGTGTGGCCATCCCCCCTGGGGGATGATTTCTCGCTTTCTGTCTCTCTGTCTCTCTTTCTGGTGAGCACATGCGCTCTATAGCAAAAATCTCTCCCCCCCAAAAAAAAATTACACCAGGTGCATGTGTGTGTGTACCCAAAGTCCCAGATGGAAAATGGAGGAGAAGGGATTGTGGCATGGCCATCCTCTCTGAGGGATGATTTCTCACTTTACTTCTCTTTGTCTCTCTCTTCTGAGCGCACATGCCCTTTGGCAAAAAAAAAAAAAAAAAAAAAAAAAAAAAAAAAAAAAAAAAAAAAAAAAACCCTCACAAATAAAAATTCTGTAGTGCCTCCTATTGTATGCATATATTTTATTTATTTTTCATGATGCAGTCACACTGCATATGAAATTTTATGTCTCGCTCTTAACTTCAGATTATATCCATGTATCATTGTCAGAGCCTGCAGGGGAGTCATCAGTTGGTGTGTCATAGTAATTTAATGGTCATTCTGCAGTTGGATATATATGTCATTTCCAATTCCATGATGCGAACAAAGTTGCAATGCAATTAGTAATGCTTTGGGACAAATAGACCTTAGATTAATTTGAAGAACTCAGGCAAGAAGGCACAGAATCTTCTGTATTATTAACAAGAACTGAGTCACGCATAATAATCTGGGTTTCTCTGACTATTAAAAAAGGAGATAAAAAAAAAAAAAAACCTTTCCCCTTAAAATATAATCTGGGACTGGCCCCATAGTGCAGTGGGTAAGCTCTGTGTATTATGAGTCAGATCCCACATGGCTGACTGTGGTTTGAATCTCAGTCCCAGCAGCTTGAAAACGTGCTAGATGCGTGTATAATACATGCCCCAGATCCTGGTAGGATGGAGAAATGGGAGGAAAAGGGACTGTGGTGTGACCACATCACATTGGGGAGTGTGTTTTTCCTTTCTCTCTGATGAGTGTATGTGCCCTCTGGCAATAAAGTAAAAAAGTAATCTGATGCTTTATTTGTGCACTGGTACATATGTCCAAAGACTAATTCTGGGTGCAGGCAGAGGATCAGAGGCTGTCTCAGCAAGTTCCGAGCTGGTCATCAGAAAACGTCTTTCACGGACCAGCAGTTAGCGTAATGGCTATGTCGCTGGACTCCCATGTAGGCGACCGCGGTTCGAGTCCTGGACACGGTGGCTTAAACTCACGCCGGGTGCGTGTGTGCGCGTGCCCAAGATCCCGAGAGGAGAATGGAGGAGAAGGGATTGTGGCGTGGCCATCCCCCTTGGGGGGTGATTTCTTGCTTTCTGTCTCTCTGTCTGTCTCTGTCTTTCTGGTGAACGCATGTGCCCTATAAGAAAAAAACCTCTCCAAAAAAAGAAAAAAAAAAAAAAAAAGAAAACATCTTTCACCAGAGGGCTAGTGACCAAGGGAGCTGGGGCTGTCAGAAACTATCCACCCATATCTTCATGGTGACGGACCACAAAGCTCCTGCTGGTCGTGAGTGCTGAGGACACAGCCTTAAAGACTGGCCTCTGTCCTCCCAGAACTTGCTGAGAGCAGGGAGCCTACAAACGCATTTACACACAGTTACAGCCTCGTGAGAGGAGTGTTGTAATACAGCACAGGGCAGCAGGAGAAGCAAGGAGGGTCTCCTGCCCACGCTGCAGGGTGTCGCAGCCAGGGAAGCCTGTGGATGGAACTGGCTTTTGAGCCAAGACCTGAAAGAGAAGTTGGCCAGATGACCATGAGGGACAGAATGCTTACTGTGTCTGTCACTTCCTAGAACTATATTGAACCATTGATATGGAGAGCTAGAAGGGACCTTACAGATTAGCCTGTGCCCCCCGCTTTTCTGTTTTGTGTGCGTGTGTGTGTGTAAATGTGATGGTAACTCAGGTGCTGGTGCAGGAGGAGACACAGGAGAGGCTCCCGAAAATGAAGCTCACAGGACCTAGAGACTGGAGGCACCCTGTGTGGGGACATGAGGGGACGCCTCGGGGCGGCCGGGAGGCAGGACGAAGTGAGGGGCACTGAGGTCAGAGCCTTCATTCGGGCTTCCCCAGGAAGGCCAGGCAGGCTGAACAGTTTGGGCTCACTAGTTTGAGTAATTATGGGGGTCTAAGCTGTCGGGCTGGGCCGTCATTTCCTGGTCTGGCTCTAATGTGATTAAGACAGAGGAATATAGGCTCCTGGAGGGTAGGGGCAGGCAGGGCAGGTGGGACTCAGGATGGGGAAGTTTCCTGTCTCTAGGAATTGGCCAGACCTGGTGGGGCTATCTTACCCCAGCCAGAAAGTTTTTAAGATGTCGGTACCTCATGATATATAGAAAAAAAATTTTTTTAAAGTTTATTTATTTATTTATTTCATGAGAAAGGCGGTGAGACACACACAGAGCCACAGGCAGGCATCCCCACCAGGGTCTTCACGCCGTGGTCCCCCCCTGCTCACAGCCAGCTTGCATGTACCATGAATCCTGTGAGGAAACTGACAAGCATAAAATACAGAGGAAGCTGGGGCTGGGAGTCTCTGCATGGCAGAGTACTGGCTCAGAGTTTTGGTGACACTTTGCTGTTTGGCAGGGGCGCCAGCAGTTCTCCGGCGTGTGGATGAGCGCTCAGTTCTTTGATAATGCTCCAGCGTAGAGAGTGTAGAGATCTGTGTTCCCAGTCAGGCTTAGGATCGCTGAACTAAGTGAAGCGAGTGTGAAAGAGACAGAGAGTGCCGCGCTTGGCTGGTTCACATTGGCAAGCCGGCTTTACCGGTCCTGCCAGGCCGGCCAGGTGGAAGGGAGAGTCCTCACAGGATCCAAAGTCATTTGGCAGAGGTGTGAGCAGAGGGGATCTGCAGTCAGTGGCCCTGTCTAGCAGACCCAGCCCTGGCTGCACTGGGCGGAGGGGACGGCTTCCCCAGTGGCAGAGACAGGGGCTCCGCTGCATGGGGCCTGCCCTCGGCCGGCTCAGTGGCAGCCGGGTGGAGTTCTCTTCCTGCTGAACTCCCACTGTTCCCTGAGAGCGTGTCTGGCCCAGGTCGGGGTGCTCAGGGTGTGCTGCTGCCCAGTTCCCCTCCTTGGGTGCCACGTGTGTGCAGACAGATCCAGCTTGGTCGTGCAAAGGCTAGAGACCAAAGGTTCATGGAGCCCTCCAGTGCACTCGGTCCACCGGCATAGACGTTTGAGTGGACTGATGGATGACAGCTCGCCAACGAAAAGCTTGCTGAGTCAGGCTTAGTCAGCTTTCCACTCTACTGTCTACTGAGAGAAAATAGAAGTGTTAAGAGTAATAGAGTGGGCCTGCAGATGGCGTAGCGGTTACGACACTGGACTCCCTCCTGGCTGACTGTAGTTCCAGTCCCAGACCCGGTGGCTTGAGGCCTGTGCCAGATGCATGTGCGTGTGTGCCTGGGATGGGGGTGGGGGAGAATGGCATGTCCAGGATTGGGGGGTGGAATGGAAGAGGAGGAGGACAGTGTGGCTATCCCCCACTGAGGGGTGATTTCTCACTTTCTCTCTCACTGTCTCCATCTCTCTTTTTCTCTCTCTCTCTCTCTGGCAAGAACAAGAGCCCTAATTCAAAATCTTCCTTAAAAAAAAAAAAAAAAAAAAAAAAGAGTACTAGAAGGCCAGCCAGTGGCATGTGGTAAAGGTGGCTGGATCCACATGGACCACTGTGTGGTTCGAGTCCCAGACCTGGTAGCTTAAGGAACATGCTAGAAACATGTGTGTGAGCCCCAAATCCTGAAAGGAGGGGCAAATGAAAGAGAAGGTATCACAGCATGACCATCCTCTGGGGGGCGCCTTCTCACTTCCTCTCTACTCTTCATCTCAGTGAGTACACATTGCTCTTCAGCAGGGGGAAAAAAGAGTAACAGGAAACAAAACAATTGAGTTCAAGCTGTACTTCTAGACCTTTTCTGTGAAAGATCGCTTTGCTAAACCTGTTACAACACGTTAACTGGGCCACTGCACATTTCGTGGTACTGCCAGGGAGAGAAGCAAGTGGTTTTACCTGTAGACCTTGGCAGCTGGGGCCTCTGCCCTAGGTCTGGTGCCTTAAAAGAATGTGTTTCCTCCCACAGAGTGAGGTCACAGGGCCAGAGGAACATGCCACCTGGATCCTTCCCCCACTGCTGGGTCATGACCTGGGTTCCGAGAATTCTAGAATTCCCTGCCCAGATGAACCTACAGCCATCCAAAGCTACCCCTCCCCAACTCTTCAGGACTCTGTCCTCCTGAAAGGAGGCCTGTATCTTGGGCCTGGGGAGAGGTGGAGGAGCCGTGCTAGCATGAGGATTGCAGTTGGAAGGTGTGGGCACAAACATCCGCACACAGTGGACAGAGCGTGAGGCAAGAAAAAGAGGGCTGGGCTGCAGGCAGGAACCTCCACCTATATTCTTGGCCTGGGCACTGCAAACGCTCAGAGGGTTGGACGGGGGCCTATCAGTTGAGAATTGTGTTTGTCTTAAACAAGGTAAAAGTTTTCTTTTCTTACATATAAGAGAATTCTGGAGGTGTGGCAGCACTACAGGGTCAGATGAGAACTGGCATTTTTAAAAAGATGTTTTTGCCTTAGGGTGCATGCACTTGGTGGAGAGAGACAGACAGACAGAGACAGTGAGAGGGAAAGTGAGAAATCACCCCCCAGTGGGGGGGTGGCCACATCGCAATCCCTTCTCCTCTATTCTGCTGGAATCTTGGGCACACACGCACACGTGCCTGGTGTGATCTTAAAGCCACCGGGTATGAGAATTGAACCGCGGTCAACCATATGGAGGTCCAGCAATGTAACTGCTACACCATCTGCTAGTCCCCAGAAAGCACTCTATGTGGAGTGGTCACTCCATAATCCCTTCTCCTCTGTTTCTCCTTTCAGGATTTTAGGCACTCATGCACATACACCTGGCATGTTTTTCAGTCTGATGGGCCTGGGACTTGAACCATAAAGTTGGCCACATGGAATCCAGCCACCTTAACCACCATGCCGCAGGCTGGCCCCATACCTGTCTAAATTCTAAGTGTATGCCTCTGGGACATAGGCTGGGGAGTCAGACCAGTCTGCATTGGACTCATCTTTGCTTCTCTGCCCATCAGCTTCCTCTGCACTTTGGCGATTCTCTACCGAGTGGGATGAATCACTCGAGGATTCACGACAGACCTGACTCTGTGTCCCTTGACCAAATTCACAGCTCTTTGATCATGGTTCTGTGTAGGACTCTTGACAAGTCTCTTTCTGTTCTGGGTCTATTTGCCACAGGACAGTCCCTACTTATTGACAAATTAATGGAACAATTCTTGTCAAGATATTAGTGACTTTGAATGGCTCAGCTCATTAGAGGTCTTGACTGGTTACCTTTATTTTGTAGAAAACTCTATAGAAATAATCTCCAAAGGAGAGACCCTGTTTGATAAGATCTTTATTAAACATCTAAACCATGTGTGTTTGAGATTTGGAAGAGACGTAGCACAGAGGCTTTTTAAAATTTTATTTTGTTGTTGTTTATCTATTTTTATTTCATGAGAGAGAGAGATGGGCAACCCTAACAGGGCCTTCCTGCCACCAGCCACCTCCAATCTCAGTTGTCATGCTCAGGGAGGTCCCAGGATGCAAACCCAGGACCTTTCCCCCCGTGTGGGCCATGTTGCAGTACCACTGTGCCACCATCTGGCCCCGCTACAGAGGCTTTAAGCATATTCATGCTTTGTTATTTCTTTGCCCCTCAATTTTCCCTATTTTGATGACTCTCTGTTTCCCTTGGGCCCTTTGCTGGTCTTGCAATAGTGAAACCAAACTTGGCCCCAAAGCTAGCATCACGTGGTCATGCTATTAACAGAGCCTAGCTCTTCTGTATCCTTTCTTGCCAGCTCACAATCATGGATGCCATGAGACACGTGGCATTTTCTCATGGAATTTAGCTTTTTTCTCTTTTCTATATATCATTTTTCCATTCGACAACTGCTGCTCTGAGCACCCATTATATTGCAGACGCTGTTCTAGAAATTAGGAATGAACAAGAGAGCAAGATTCTGGAGGGTAATTGGTCTTTTTCTAGAGCTCCTCAGTTTGGGTCCAGGAATGTGGGAAGAGGAAGCTCTCTGAGACATCTGCCCACTGCCTGACTGGGCTTCTCTCTCCACAGATACCTTTGCTCATTCACCCAATTCAAGTCAAGATTACACATTCAGTCTCTCCTGGTATTCGCTCTCTGTCCTATTACTCTGCTTTGGGTTCACTCCCTCTCGTGTATTTGCCTCGTTCTCTTACCAAACTTTTGGCCTTTCCACAGAGATTTTGATTGCTCTAACTAAATGGCTGAATTTTATTCTAGGATGTGGGACAGAGATGATTCAATATTGAGATTGCAGGATCAACATCGAAATTTCCCTATTTTAGTGGTTAAAAATTTGGGCAGGGGAGAAATCAGTATGGCACATAATTAAATAATTTTTTTCAAACTTTCCAAGTCAAAATGTCATTTGCTTGTTTCTGTAAGAGGTACTTTTCAAATTAGAATTTTGGGAGAACTTGCCTCCCCCACTTCCTGATCTACATGTTTAAGAATATATCAATTGTATTCGCAGTCATTTTTCTTTCCCCACAATGACTGTTCATTTTTATGTGCAAGAAATTCCCCTGGCAAGATGAGAAGACAGTTTCTTACATTTCTGAACTTTGAGTGCTTCACTTCCTTGCACGGGAAACATATTAGTCAACAGGTGTCCATGGGTCTGGAACTGCCGTCTGGAATGTGTTATCTCAGCTTCGTTGTTGATGGTAATAAGGGCGTCTTCGTGCGTCTTCAGTTCACTTCAGTAGCCAGTAATAGCCGCCATTATTTATGTTTGCTATGTACATTCAGTGTGTCGTCATACACATTTTCTCTGATCCTTCAGTGACTCTGCCCTGTGGATAATGGTACCTGGATTCTAGGCTTAAATTCTAAAGAGCCATCATCCCCATAGCCTTGCTTTACCCAGTCAGGAGAAGAAGAATGTATGTTTGTGCTAAGTTTTTTTTTTTTTTTTTTTTTCTCTAGTAAAATGCTATTTTACTGTTAATCTCAACAAGAAATCTTGGCTGGTTTAATATAAAATGTAATATTTATATGAAGTTAAAGAGAGATTAATTTTACAAAAGATATTTTGATGCAAGTAGATACTGTTCTCACTAGTAGGTCAATATTACCCATTCCTGGCTCTTTTTCTAGACCATTTTAGAGAATAGTTTGTAATCTACCTTGGATATTTTTTTGAAATAAATAGTCCTTCAAGACAGGTATGTGCCTCCACCTCCAGGGCTTCAGCTAGTTGAGTGTCAACAGAATTTATAACAGGTTTATATTTAATGCTTGTTTTTTCTCTAAAGAGTTAGATCTATTACTGTTGGATAATGTAGCAGAGAACAGACTCTGCTTTGCCTTTTTTATTGTCTCTTCTTCTTTATCAAGTATCAGGCAAAAAAAGTAGAGAAGCCTTTTCTTACTTATTTATTTAATTGCCAGAGGGCATGTGCACTCATCAGAAAGAGGGGGAGAGGGAAGGAGCAACTCCAAAGGGGCATATCATGCTGCATTCCCTTCGCCCCCATCTCTCCATCCTTTTGGGATTTTAGACACATACACACATGCACACAAGCCCACCATGTTTTCCAAGCCCCTGGGCCAGGATTTGAACCTTGTGGTCATACGGGATCTGGCTTCCTTAATCAGCAGGTCATGAGGCTGGCTTGAGAAAAATTTGCATAACAGAAAATTAATTTTCTTTAACAATCAGTTCATCAGATTTCTCTATCAATTAGCTTATAAAATTTCTCTAACCTCAGAGGTCTTAAAATTCATACATTATAAACAGAACATAAGAAAAAAGTCTGCTTTTTAGTACAAAACATAAGTTTATCAGTGACAGTTTAGAAAATAAAAAATAAACATCAAGATTATAATTAAACAATTTGTGGGCCAGCAGGTAGCAACGTGGTTAAGGTACTGGACGCCCACATGGGTGACCTCAGTTCAAGTCCTGGACCTGGTAGCTTGTTTTCTTACTTTTCTTCTTTCTCTCTCTGGTCAAATTAAAATAATAATAGTAGTAGTAATAATAATAATAAATAAATAAAATTAAAGCAAATAGTTCCAATAAAAGGCAAACCACATATAATAATTAAACAATTTGCAATCCTTCTACCTAGGAAAAATCAGTAAAAATTTTGTTGTATATTATAAAATTTTAAAATGAATCATGCTACTTTACTTAAAAATATGTATCCTTACTCTATATGTTATTTAAAATAAGAAGAAATATGTAACGTTTACCTTCATTATTTCATTACCAGCTTCCTTATTTTTGTGTATATATTTCCTAGGTTCCATTTTATATCATCCTTCTGCTTGAGAAACTTCCCTTAACTTTTGTCATGGCTCAGGTTGGAAACACAACCTCGCTTTTGTTTGTCTGAATAGTTTTATTTCACTTTGATTTTTTTAAAAGGTATTTTTTGTTGAACATAAAATTCTGGTTTGGCAGTATTTTTCCAGTATTTTAAAGGTTTCAATACCTTGTTTTAGGGCTTTCATAGTTCCCAAGGATTGCTGTCATTCTTATCACTGTCCCTCTGCATGTAATGTTTTTTATTCTCACTGTCTTCAAGGTCTTTCCTTTTTTAGGTTTTTGTCATAGGGCATGTGCACTCACTGGAGAGGAGAGAAAGCAAGATACAGAGAGAGGGAAAGTGAGAAATCACCCCCTCCCCCAGGGAGAATGGCCACACTGCAGTCCCTTCTCCAGTCTTCTCAGGATTTTGGGCATGCACGCACACATGTCCAGCGTGATTTTCAAGCCACCAAGTCCGGAACTCAACCATGCACATACACACACACACACATGCCTGGCATGAGTTTCACACTGCTGAGTCTAAGACTTGAATCGTGGTTGGCTGAGAGTTCAGCACCTTAACCACTGTGTCACCCGCTGGTCTCACTCCTTTTTATCTTTATGTTTAAGTTTTGATCATTTCCACTGGCATATCTTTTATTTTCTAAGTTCGCTACGCAGCAAGCATACATGTGGAAAAAAGAGAGAAAGTTAGAAAGCACCCCTGGGGGGAGAGGATGGCCAGTCTGCAATTCCTTCTTCTTCAGTCTCTTCTTGGGATTTTGGGCATGCACACATGCGCCAGGCATGATTTTCAAGCCACCGGGTCTAGGACGTGAACTGTGAAGTCGGCTTTCTGGAATCCAGCACCTTAACCTCCATACCACCTGGCTCCTTCACCCTCTCTTCTAAAAATCATTATAACAATGCTATGACAAACAGCTTCATACATAAATCTTTGACCATAAACTCTGATAGTTTCTTTTAGCTATAAACAGAGTTGCTGGGTCAGGTAACACATAGAAGCCCTCAGCTTTTGATACTGATTATCACAATACATTTGGAAATCTTTGATTATGTGTTCATATGTTTTGGGCCATTTGCAACACTGCCTCTTAAAAAGAGATATATTGTTATTTTCTCCACTATTCTGTATCTATCCATGGGTAGGGACAAAAATACCATCTTTTCATTTCCCTCCTTTTTTGTTAAAGAGAGAAAGATCTGACACATTGGAAACCTGCCCCTTTTCTGTTCAGAACCTTACCACCTCTCTCTGGAAGAAAAGAATAAAATAGTCACAAGTAAGTGGGTGAGCTGAGGGGGCAGCTTGTATATTTCTTGTTCTTGCTTTATCCAAGGTTCTGAGTGGAATAGCATTACTTCATGGGTCATAATTGTCACTTCACTGCCAGTTTGCGACATAGGAGACTCCTTTTCTACGGAATCCAGCTAATATTAAGCTATTAGGTCATCAGGAAAGTCATAACATATTTTTCTGTGTTTTTCTATGCACAAATGTGTCATGACTTTCCCAAGGATTCAATAGAGAGTGGCGTAGGAAAAGAAGTTGTTTAACAAAAGGCATCTGAAGTCACATGCTTATGTGTGAAGTTAGAAATGAACTGGCTGGTGGGACCAGCAGTTAGCATAATGGCTATGTCGCTGGACTCCCACGTAGTCGACCACGGTTCGAGTCCTGGACCTGGTGGCTTAAACTCACGCTGGCCGCGTGTGCGTGTTTGCCCAAGATCCCGAGAGGAGAATGGAGGAGAAGGGATTGCGGCGTAGCCATCCTCCCTGGGGGGTGATTTCTCGCTTTCTTGTCTCTCTGTCTCTCTCTGTCTGGCAAGCACACGCTCCTTATAGCAAAAACCTCTCCAAAAAAAGAAAAAAATAAATAAAGAAATGAACTGGCTGGGGCCAGCAGGTGGTGTGATGGTTAAAAACACTGGATTCCCAATGGTTGATCATGGTTCAAGTCTTAGACCTGGAGGCTTGAAAATCATGCTGGTCATGTGTATCCATGTGCCCAAAATCCCAAGAGGAAGATGGAGGAGAAGGGATTGTGGCATGGCCATCTTCCCTAAGGGGTGATTTCTCACTTTCTCTCTCTCTCTCTCTCTCTCTCTCTGTTTTCTCTCCCCCTCTCCCCCCTCCAGTGAGAGCATACGCCCTATGGCAAAGACTTTAAAAAAAAAAAAAAAAAGAAAGAAAGAAAGAAATGAACTGGCTAACGAGGGACAGATCCATTACTTGCTGTCCAACTAGTAGATCTTTCCGAAAAAATGATCTGTGAGGCTAATGTCCTTGTGACCCTATTTTGCGAAAATATTAAATGAGGCATAGTCCCTTTTTAAAAGCAAAAGAGTGTGATTTATACCTATTTGTGAAATTTCAGCCTGATGCTAACTGCTGAGGCAGCGTATTATGGAGACACACCCCCCCCCCCCCCCCAATCAGTGACAGCTGAAGTGAAAATACTGTCTTAAGGAATGAGTTTGTTGGTGGATGTTCCATTACCGCAAACGAGTATGTAGGTTCGTCACACGCAGGCTGCCGAGTCAGTGCTACCAAAGAGCTCTTCCTTCACATCCCTTATCCTGACTCCTCTGCCTCCATCTCACCGTGCTATATCCTGTTGAATGTGTCCAAATATGATTAGAGTGAGAGAGATGAGGTTTTGTTCCTGGCACAGTTTCCTCAGGAGCGCTGGAGAAATTAAACCCTTGCTGAACAAACATGGGAAAACACTCAGCCATTTTCATTATGGATACAAACAATGTCCAGAGACAAGGGAGGGCCTCCAGCCAAGAGGCCATGCCGCTAGATGCTCTGGGAATGACGAGGTTACACCCTGGCACACTCGTGGAAATTGCTCTGAAGAGTACCGCTTGGACCCAGTCCATAGAGTGTTGGTTGGGGCAGCTGGATCCCATGTGGCCGACTCTGCAGTTCAAATCCCAGACCCAGTGGCTTCAGAAACATACTGGTGTGTGTGCATGCGTGTCCAGAATCCTGAAAGGAGGCAGAGATGGAGAAGATACTGCAGCAGGACCATCTTTCATAGGAGGTGCTTTCTCACTTTCTCTTTCTCTAGCAAGTGCATATGCCATTTGGTAAATTTAAAAAAAAAAAAAAAAAAAAAAAAAAAAAAAAAGTGCTCCCGGACGCTGCATGTTCCGTCTGTGTCCCTGGAGGTATTCGGAAGGTCAGAAGAGAGTCCAGCTGCAGAGTCAGCTACATGGGATCCAGCTTCCCTTAACCAGCAGGCCACAGGGCAAGCCTATGTTTAAAGTGTTTTATATGTATGCCTTACATGTGTATTGTTTGGCTTGTTTCTAAACATTCTATGATTTCTGTTGTTACCATCAACTAGAATTGTTGAATCTTACCACTAACAGTGAAAGGAGCAGTGAGCGGCTGCCCCTGACCTGCTCTCCCTAGATATCTGGGCTAACGGCAGGCACTGTCGCATTGCCCAGACGAGTTGCACAATGTCAGTAGGAGCCACCATTCTGGAGAGGATGTCCTCTGGATTGTCCCCGAAGGGCTCCCAACGGAGGTCAGTGGGTGGAGGTGTGATGTGACCCAGCCTGGGAAATATAGCGGCTACTTTCCTCTCTCCTTACTGTTCTTTTTTTTTTTTTTTTTTTTTTTTGACCACAGGGAGGCAGAGAGAGAAAGGGAAGGTGAGAAAGTAACCCTTTAAGTCCAGGATTCAAATCGCAGTCAGCCATGTGGGAGTCCAGTGCCTTAACCACTATGCCACCTGCTGGCCCCACTCCTTACTCTTAAAAAAAATGCTTACATGGGTTCATAAAATGTAAAAAAGAAAAAATAAAAAAGGCGGGGGGACCAACAGATGGTGTAGTGGCTACATCACTGGACTCTCAAATGGTCAACCGAGGTTTGGGTCCCAGACCCGGTGGCTTCAAAATCATGCCAGGCGTGCGTGTGCGTGTGCGTGTGTGTGTGCCCAAGATCTCGAGAGGAGAATGGAGAGAAGGGATTGTGGCGTGGCCATCCCCCCTGTGGGTGATTTCTCACTTTCCCTCTCACTGTCTCTGTCTCTCTCTCTGTCTGGCAAATGCACAGAACCTAATGCAAAAAACTCTAGAAAAAGAGAGACAGAAACAAAATGTAAAAAGAATAAAAAGGAGACTTTTTCCCTGGGGAAACTAACACCTCATTGCAAAGAGTGTTCAAAGAGTTGAATTCTTAGTCCGAACTACTAAAATGGAAGGATTAAAAGGGATGAATGCCCAGTGAGAGAGACTCAAGGACTCACTGTCAGCCCGCCCGCTGAGAAGTCCTTGTCAGAAATCGGCTTTGGGCTGTCTCCCTGTCCAGGTCACTTACATCTCCTCATGCCACCGATTTCCCTATAAAATAATAACAAATCTGTCACACAGATCAAAAGAATCGCTGTGCTGAGATAATGTGATTTGTTCCAACATGCTCATTGACTCAAATGGAGTGTGCTCTACTTCTGCCATTTGGCTTTCTCTTATAAACCTGATCGTATCTATCCTCTGTTTTAAAGACAAGAAAAACAATTATTCAACTGTCCCAACTATGAAGAAATTCGGAAAAACCATATATAAATATGTATTGTTCTTGACTGGGCAGACTCTGAAAGTCTGTACACACACACACACACACACACACACACACAGATATGTGTATATAAATGGGCTTTCAGATTTTGTCCAACTAAACCCAAATGTTTGTAATTACGAAAACATCCACTCACAAGAGTCAATATTTACTCTCGTGGACAGGGAGAAACAGGCTAGATATGAATAGATTAACCAACACAGCAGGGCAAGAATGGGCTATTCAGAGTCTCAGAGTCCCAGGTGGTGGTAAGGGGATTTCTGGATCTTGAAGGGCCAGTGTTTTCAGAGAAAAAGAGGAATAGAAATTAGGAAATACCTTCTAGTGGAGGTGCTGGGGCAGAGAGAGCTTTTTAAAATAGTGATGGTTTGACTTAATATGCAAACATCTTTCTTCCCTTTGTGCCCTTGCTAGTTGTTACCTGCACCAACTACCAGGAAAGAAAAGGTGTGTGGGAGGGGATTTAAATAGTAAGTTTTGTGTCTTGAAAGTCTGGGTACAAGTTGCATTAGAAGAGGGGATGATCAACTGGAGGCCTGCGGTGTTTTCTAATTGTCATAGCGTCTAACGCAGCCCCACCTCCTCTCTTATGAAAATACGAGCTGACACTGCTTTGCATATAAATAGGCACAATATTTACTGTTAGGTAATTGCCCTAGTGTGTTCATTCAGAATCTTTTTGCTCTTGAAAATAAAAATTCTGATGAGCTCCATATCTGTCTACATTTGGGGCCAGCAGATGGTGTAGTGGTTACGTCGCTGGACTCCCACATGGCCGATCACAGTTTGAGTCCTGGACCCTGTGGCTTAAAACTCACACCAGGCACATGTGTGTGCATGTCCAGGATCCCGGGATGAGAGTGGAGAAGGGATTGCGGCATGGCCATCTTCCCTGGGGGGTGATTTATTAGTTCACCTCTCACTGTCTCTGCCTCTCCAGCAAGTGCACACACCCTAAGGCAAAAACGTCTTTAAAAAAATGTATGCACATAAACATACAGCTTTCACTTCTTATTATTTCTATACCATTCTTTACCATATTGACGTCAGTGTATTGAACACCTGCAAGGTACCAGACTCTGGTCTGTGTGCATTTAAAATCCATGCATGGGGGCCGGCAGGTGGCATGGTGGTTGAGGTGCTGGACTCATACATGGCCAACCACGGTTTGAGTCCTGGACCTGGTGGCTTGCTTTCTCACTTTTCCTCTCTCTCTCTTTCTCTGGTCAAATGAAAAAAATAATAATAATAAAAAATAAAATTAGATAAATAATTATTTTAAAAAATAAGAATAAATCCATGTATGGTGGAACTGAGACTCTGAGAAGATGACTTAGTGATGTTGTGTAAATGGGCAGAACTGGATTTTGAAACAGATTATTAGTCCAAAGCCCATATAGTATACGCACTTTCTACCAAATCATGTTGTAACGCTGTTCGTGACGGAGCTGTGCTGTACAAGTG
Source organism: Tupaia tana (assembly GCA_026018925.1). Lineage (NCBI taxonomy): Eukaryota > Metazoa > Chordata > Mammalia > Scandentia > Tupaiidae > Tupaia > Tupaia tana. Next base: position 22,621,453 of record JAKSZU010000017.1, read on the forward strand.
TGCGTAAGGAATGTTATCGTCCTTCTTCTCCGCTTCACTCTGTTTGCCCACGTTTCCCTCGGGCAAGGTTACAGCCACTGTCTCCATGCCATGGAGTCTCCATGGTGACTGTGACTCTTGGTCCTTGTCCCTGTTCTCCCTTTAGTAATGCAGTTCCTCTTACACTTCAGGCTGCTTTGTGACACTTCGCTTTTGCTCGTGCTATTTTTTTCTTTTAAAAAAGTTATTCATGGGAGCCAGCAGGTGGCGTGGTGGTTAAGGGAGCTGGACTCCCACATGGCCGATTACAGTTCAAGTCCTGGACCTGGTAGCTTGCTTTCTCACTTTTCCTCTCTTTCTCTCTTTCTCACTGTCCCTCTCTAGTCAAATTAAAATAAAATAAATAAAGTTAAATAAAATAATTCTTAAAAAAAAGAAAGTTATTCATGAGACGCCAGTAGGTGGTGTGGTTAAGGCACTGGACTCCTATATGGCCAACCACAGTTTGAGTGTCTGACCCAGTGGCTTGAAAATCATACCAGGTGTGTGTGTGTGTGTGTGTGTGTGTGTGTGTGTGCCCAAAATCCTGAGAGGAGAATGGAGGAGAAGGGATTGTGGTGTGGCCATCACCCCAGGAGGCCATTTCTCACTTTCCCTCTCTGTCTCTTTCCAGCAAGCACATGCACCCTATGGCAAAAAACTTTAAAAAAAAAATAAATAAAAAAGTTATTCATGTTAGAGAGCATGTGCATGTGAGAATGAGAGAGCAAGACAGAGGGCAGGGGCACTTCACGGGGTCTGGCCATGCTGGGATCCCTTCCTGCAGTCTTCCAGCCCATTGGATCCTGGGTATTCACATTCCTGCGTGTCTCTGTCTGACAGAGCCAGGGATTCAAACTGCAGTTGCCCTGAGGGATCCAGCTCGTTAACAGTGTATTACTGCTGGGCCACACTGCCAGCCCACTGGTCTTCATTTTTTAAATTTATTTCTTCCATGAGTGAGAAAGACAGAGAGAGAGAGAGAGAGAGAGAGAGAGAGAGAGAGAGAGAGCGAGCCAGAGAGAGTATCCACAACTTGGTCTGCACACTGCATTCCACAACCGTCCAGCCCTAGAGTCGTGACACTTGTCCAGCCTCCCCCCATGCTGTTTCTTTGGCTTAAATCCTTGCTCCTCAAAGTGCAGCTCTGGGACAACAGTATCGGTATCACCAGGGATCTTGGGTCAGCAGGTGGCGTGGTGGTTAAGGTGCTGGATCTCACAGGGTTGACTGTCCAGTTCGAGTCCCAGACCTGATGGCTCGGAAAACATGTCAGGCGTATGCGTGTGTGCCCAAAATCCCAAGAAAATGGAAGAGAAGGGATTGCAGCATGGCCATCCTCCTGGGAGGTGATTTCTCACTCATTCTCCCTCTCTTTGTCTCTTGTTTGGTGAGCACACAAGCCCTATGGCAAAAACCTAACAAGAAAGAAAAGAAAAAGGAAAAAGAAATTCAGGCCCTCAGGCCTCCCCAGACACTTGCTGACTCAGATGCACAGTGATTTTTTTTTTTTTTTTTTTTTTTTGGTCTCTATTGAGAAGCACTGACTTGGAGTATTCCTGTCAGAGCCCTTACTCATTCTTCAAAACTCTCCTGCAGACAATTGAAGTCAGCAGCTCTCAAAATGTGGTTTAAGGACTCATGGTAGCAGAGGAGGGACGTCCCCAAGACCCTTTCAGGGCGTCTGTGTGGCCCTCTCTTTTCTAACTGCACATCTGTGCAGGCAGATTTTCTTCAGAGACTTCAATCAGAACAACATATTGCAAGACTGGCTGCAAAAGCAGGTGTGAGCAGCAGCTGCTCCTCTTAAGCCAGATGTTCGCGGAGTTGCCAGCGTGTAAAACCATGACACTCCGCACACTCAACTTTTGCTGTTGCTGTGGAAAACACACGTTATTTATGTGAACACATAACAGGTTTATTATGTTATTTTATAAGATTGATACATTTAACAAGTATTGCTTTATGCATTGTATACAATTTTATATTATTAGCATAAATTTAATGAATTAATAAAACATTTCTCAGTTTTCATTTCCCATATAGTAAGTATCAATAACGATGACCCACATACGCAAAAACTCTTTGGGGTTCTCAGTAATCTTTTAAAATTGTAATTGGGGTCCTGAGACCAAAAGGTTTGAGGCTGATTGTTCTAGGGTAAGCTAAGTCCCCCTACTCAGCAGTCTGTAATATCTGGGGGCATAACTCAACTTCACAATTAACCAATTTATATTGAAATAATCCCCGTGTATAGCTCTGTCATGAGAACATAAACTCCTTAAGGACTATATCCCATCAATCTTTGTATTTTATTGAACCTAAAGAAATACCTAGCACTTGGGACCAGCAGATGGTATAATGGTTATGTTGTTGGACTCCCACGTAGTCAACCACGGTTTGAGTCCTGGACCTAGTGGCTTAAACTCACACAAGGCACGTGTACATGTATGCCCAAAGTCTTCAGAGGAAAATGGAGAAGGGATTGTGGCATGGTCATCCCCCTCAGGGGTGATTTTTCACTTTCTGTCTCTCCATCAACTGCACATGTCCTGTAACAAAAATCTCTCAAAAAAAGAAAAGAAGAGAAAAACCCAATACTCCACCAGAATATTCTAGGACTAGGGAGACTGTTTACTATCCCATTTATAGGGAACCCTAGACCACCTATAGCTGCAACCCTGCTTTGAGGGCAGGCGATGTGAATGGGTATTGGAGTTAGCACGGAGATACCACCACCAGCACCGGTGGAGTTCTGGTCCCTCAAAATTTGTTTCAGCACTCCTGAGTTCTGTGGCCAGGACCAGGGTGGAAAGGAGGTTCCCTGAGCACCTCGCCCATCCGTGCACAGTGATATCAACAAGCAGTACTCTCCAGTACCTTCAAAGGGACATGACCCTCCAAGGTACAGTCAGAGGACTACGGAAACAAGATGGTGCAACAAGAGACTTATTTGGGCCATGTCAGCTCTGAATGATCTTGGCCTACTCCAGGATGGAAGGAGAAGGAAGACCATCCATCTCCAACAGAATCTACCAATTAGACTGGATCTACCAGAGAGGGCAGTTAATCTCCTACCCTTTGGAGATGTTGACGGGCTCCTGGCATGGAGGTGTAATGCAGGTGTACTCTACTGGGGCTAGCAGGTCACCCTCCAGCCAGCATCCAACTCAGTGGTCTAGCCCAGAATGGAGCAAGGCCCTAGGGAATGCCGCTCCAAAGAACTACATGGTGAGGCCAGCAGATGCCGTAGTGGTTATGTCACTGAACTGCCACGTGGTCGACTGCAGTTCGAGTCCCAAACCCGGTGACTTGAAACACACCAGGTATGTGTGCATGCCCAAGATCCCAGAAGGAGAGTGGAGAAGAAAGGATTGCGACGTGGCCATCCCTTCTGGTGGGGAGGGGGATCTCTCACTTTTCCTCTCATGGTCTCTGTCTCTCTCTGCAGCAAGCATATGCACCCTATGGCAAAGGAAAAAAACCCTAAAAAAAGAACTACATGGTACTGGTAGTACCTGTGTGGTATTTGGAACCAATCCAACTATTTCTAAACCACTTATTTTACTAGTGAAAATTCATGTCCTTTATCTTAATTACACACCCTTTAGGAGTGATGGAGATAAAAATAGTTGAAGCCTTGTAACAGACTTCTGATAATGTGAACTGATTAGAATTTGTCAAATGCTAACTAAGCACACCTGAAGTGTGCATTCCTGATTAGGATTCTTCATATGCTAATAAGTTGCCCCTAGGATGAAGAATAAAACCCCCCTCTCACACTGTGTATGCTGAAGAATCTTCCAGTAAATCACACACAGTATTAACAGTGTCATTAAGTTCAAATGTGCATAGTGGAATGAAAATTAAGTACAGTAGTGGCTCACCCATCTGGAACTCAGCGAATAATTTCATTTAACTGAAATAAAATCAAAGATCTGTAAATAAATTAAGAGAACCATCATAGTAGATACTGCATGTGAGTCTGTGCTGCAGTAACATACACATTATTGCATGGCAACCTCGAGATTCCAAAGCACACACACAATCTACTCTACCTCCGTAGAAAGAGATCTTCAAGGAAATGTCACTGTCCTAATATTTTCGCATTTTTAGCCTTAGCCCAGAAACCCCTTCAGTTCTCACTGCAGATTGTGTGTGTGTGTGTGTGTGTGTGTGTGTGTGTGTGTGTGATTTTTATTTTGGGGGGAGTTTTTGTTTTTGTTTTTGTTTACCATAGGGCGCTTGCGCTTGCTCAACAGAGAGAGGGAAAATGAAAAATCCCCCCCTGGGGGAATGGTCATGCTGCAATCCCCTCTCCTTTGTTCTCCTCCTGGGATTTAGGGCACACACACATGTGTGCCCAGTGTGATTTTCAGGCTGCTGAGTCCAGGACTTGGACTGCAGTCAAGAAGTTCAGCGCCTTAACCATTATGCCACCTGCTGGCCTCTGGCCTGTGTGCTCTGGACTTGCATACAGATTGAATGAATGTAGCTCTCTGGTTTTCAGACCCTTCGGAGGATTAAGAGGATAAGTTAGAAGGGACTGAGAGAAGTTACTACAGGTGGGCACACTGACAAACAGGTGTATACCTGACACTCTGGGAGGGGTTCACAAATTTAGTAAGTCAGTGTAAGAACTCAATACTAATAATAACTGAGATACATAAGGACTGTGGAAACCAAGAGTTCTTCATACCTCAGTGGGCCCAGATGCAGAACAAAGATGTTGGTGTTCCCCAAAGATGACTCTCAGTGTATGAGACACGGGGGAGGCCCGGCTGCAGACTCCGGGCCTCCTCTGTGGGCTTTGGCCCTGTGTCCTGAGCAGCAGTCTGTGTACTCCAGTTGGTTCTGGGTAGATTCGCCAAACAGATTATTTTGTAAGGTTTTTGCCATAGGGTGCCTGTGCTCCCTGGAAGAGTTTGCATAGACTCTCATGTTCCCTGATTAAGAAAAGTGATTATGTTTGTAAGGGTGAAGGTGGAATGCAGTTTTGAGGGTGACAGAAAGTACAAATATAGCCACTTGGTTTAAAAGATTATTTTGCTGGGGCCAGCAGGTAGCAGCATGGTGATTAAGGCACTGGAATCGCACATGATCAGTTGTGGTTCAAGTCCTAGATATGGTGGGTTGAAAATCACAGTGGACACGTGTCTGTGCATGCCCAAAATCCGAGACGAGAATGGAGAAAGGATTGCAGCGTGGCCATGCACTCTGGGGCGGGGTGGGGGGGGTGATTTCTCACTTTCCCCTCTCTCCTCTCTGTCTCCAGTAAGCGCACACACCTATGGCAAAAACCTAAAAATAAATAAATAAATAAATTTGCAAATGATTTTGCCATAGGGCGTGCATGGTCACCAGAGAGAGAGAGAGAGAGAGAGAGAGAGAGAGAGAGAGAGAGGGAAAATGAGAAATCCCCCCTCAGGGAGGATGGCCATTCCACAGTCCCTTCTCCATTCTCCTCTTGGGGTTTTGGGCACCCACGCACACGCCTCCCATGTCCGTGACTCAAACCATGGTGGTCCATGTGGGATCCAGAGCCTTAACCATGACGCCACCTGCTGGCCCCTTAATTGTTCATTTTAGTCCCCTGTGCTACATACCAGCACAGAAGTTGGCCCGCTGTTGGCGAAACTTACTGAGAACTGCAGACTAACAAGTGCACTTCCGCAGGTCAGCTGCCTGCTGGGCACCTAGTATGTTCATCAGCACTTTGTACCCAGGACTGCAGACAAAGCCCTGCCCTCGAAGAGCTTGCTGCTCGCTGTGATGGAAACAGCCTTGAAAAAGCAGCAAGGCCCTTTGCCTTACTTCACACCAGACTTAGAAATGAGCGTGCCTGGGTATTTTCTTTAAGCACTTCATTGTTAATGAGGTAGAAATAATGCTCTTTGTGTTGAAATTCTGAAATGATCGTGTTTATCTTTTGAACTGCTGCTTAGAGAATTAGTACAAGCTGTTTGTACAAAGACAGATTAAATTCAAATGGGTGGATGCAGCTAACCTCCGCACTCAGACCTCAGAAGCAAAAAAAAAAAAAAAAAAAAAAACCAAACAAACAAAAAAAAACAAAAAGCAAAGGCAGAGAGAGAACAAAAATAAGTCTTTTCCCTATTGCATTACAAGGTTCCAAAGGAGACGTTTTTGTGGAACAGTGGCTTGCTATCTCTGTGCCCTCCATCCTGGAGGGGATGCTGCCAAAAGATGCAGATTATGCGTCTAGAGAGTCCATTAAAAGGTTTTCTTCTACGGGAATGCTTATCACGGACTAGCACAGGGAAGTGATGTCAAGGCTAATTGAGGGTCGGAGCTGGGTCTGGAGGAGTCGATGATGACTTTCAGAGGTACCTCTAACGCAGCAGTCACAAATGCTTTCACTTAAAGACACAGCACACAGTGAACACAAAGCCTGTCTTCACCTTAAACAATTCAAAGAGTCTGGAAGATTCAGAGAGTTTTGCAGAACTCTGAAAAGCTACCCCATAAATGGGCATCGATCTTCAGATATGCATCCAAGCACGTCTCATATTCCACTTCCCTGTGGGTGAGGCCAAGGGGGACCACGCCAGGGGAAGAGAATGCGCCATCCGTTTGTCCTAAGTCAGTTGTTAATAAGCAGCTACGTGACTTTTCCTGGTCTCCTAGAAGACACGAAAATGGTAGAGGAAATGAATTGCTTAGCGAAACATTAAACCAAACATGTTTAATCAAGATGTGGTGGACAGCTGCTGGCACCTTATTGCTACCCATGGTGGAGCTGTGCTTGCTTTCTCACCCGTTGTGGTGGTTGTTGCTTTTCTCATTTCCTCAGGCTGGCCCCCCTTGGAAGTTGGCAGGTCACTTCTTCTTCCTTCATGCCTCGGTAGGTTTCGCTCTCAAGATCTCACACACCAACAGCTCTGGACTGCTGTGCTCAGGGTTAGCAGAGCAGTAGGGACATGCCTGCAGACAGAACAGCAATTTCTTTTGCATCCAAAGAAAAAAAGAGAGTATTGAGATGTGTATCACACTTAGATTTGGGGGGCGGGGGAGAAGTCGTAAATCCTTTTTTCTCCATTTTTTTAGTCTCAAGGGTGTTCATAATGCTTCAATTCTCTTCATCGTGGCCCAGTGTATTGGAAGGAGGCTATTCTTCAAAAGAGGTGAGGCTTCTGTCTGTAGCTGTGTTCTTTAGTGAAAGCTGACCTGGGTTGGGCTTTCTTGTGGGTGATGGCGTTTGATTGTGTGAAAATGGACTCCTTGCCTTGAAGTAAATGCCAAAAACCATCTTTCTGATTGTGGAATCAGTGTGATGAGGAACTGTGTTTGGTAGGGCTTCCAACATCTGTCCTTATAAGCTGTCACCTTTGCGCTATAGAAAGCTATTCTAGAATTACCCATAAAGTGAGTTTGAGTGCTTTTGCTTTTGTGTTTTTGGCTGAAACATGTGAGTCTCTAGTTTTGAATCTGTAGAGGACAGCCACTGTGTTCCTCAGGTACTCTTGGGTTCCTACCACCCCTTTTCTCTAGCCCCGACCTCTTTCTTTTACTTCCTTGATGATCTGAGGAGGAGTCTTGTTCTATTCCAGGGTCTGAAAGTTCATAGAGAGACAGAGAGGAAGTCAGTCACATTCTGAATCAAGACCAAACTTCTTAGATGGCTATTAATCTTAAATATTGTCAAAATTTTACCTTTTGTTTTTTTCTTTTCTGGAGAGGTTTTTGCTATAGGGCACGTGCGCTCACCAGAAAGACAGAGAGACAGAAAGCGAGAAATCAACCCCCAGGGGGATGGCCATGCTGCAATCCCTTCCCCTCCATTCTCCTCTCAGGATCCTGGGCACGCACGCACACGCACCCAGCGTGAGTTTAAGCCACCGGGTCCAGGACTCGAACCATGGTCAACTACATGGGAGTCCAACAACATAGCCATTATGCTAACTGCTGGTCCCAAAATTTTACCATTTTTGACAGCTTGGAGAATGACCTAGAAAATTATGCTCAGAAATTATTCTTTTTTTTTTTTAGAGAGAGGTGTTTCTTATAGGGCATGTGTACTCACCAGAGTGATAGAAAGCAAGAAATCACCCTCCCCCCAAGGGAGGGAGGGATAGTGACGCCACAGTCCCCTCTCCTCTGTTTTCCACCTGGGATCTTGGGCATGCATGCACACATGCCTGGCCTGACTTTGAAGCCACTGAGTCCAGGACTCGAACCACTGTCAGCCATGTGGGAGTCCAGTGACACAACCACCATGCCATCTGCTAGTCCAGAAATTGTTCATTTAAACCAGAGGTAGGAAGCCTCAGAATGAAAGCTGTTGCTAGCTGGAGGCTGTGGTGTCCTGATGAACAATAAGGGCTTTAGTTAAGTCGTTGACTTTCGGAGTACCATCTGGTATTGGCACCGACCCAAGAGATAAGCATTGACTGAAGAACCCAAAAGCAGCACATTCAAAACCGGGAACTTTTATTTCTTATACATTTTATTGAAGTCACTGTAGTGTTTTTACCTTCCCAAGAAGCCAAGAACTCATCACGTACTAATCATGTACTAACCAGCATATCATTCTTTCAGTCATTCTACAAATATTTAACTGTGCTTGCCCATGGCAGTCTCTGCTAAATTCTGGAGAGTCGAGCTTTCTGCTGGACTCAGTAGGCCCTGCAGTGTAGCCATGTCACCCGTCTGGTTACCCCAGAAACCAGCTCTGAGATGGGTGTTACGTTGCAGGAAGCTTGGGGGGCGGGGTACATCCTTGGGATCAAGACCTGTGGAAGAAGGACAGAAGCAGGACTGGACAGGGGCAGAAGCTGGGCATCTGGCTTTGATCAGCCTCAGTCGAGACATCAGCCGGCCGCACAGAGACGAGGCGTACGCAGCAGGTGGACTCATTGGTCAGCTCTGTCTCTACCAGGGCAGCACTGCCAGCCGCTGGCAGAATAAGTCCTTTAATCCTGAAAGGAGATCCAAGTGGCACATCACAGTGTCCACGAAAGAGGACGTTCAGTGACTCTACAGAAAATCTCAACTCAACTGGCTTGAACCATGGAAAATTCTTTGCATCCCAAAACATCAGGGCTAAAACAGCTCCAGAGCTAGATAGTGTAGTGGCCCCTCGCAAACTGGAGGGCCTTTCCGTCTGCCTGCTCTGTCAGCCTTGTTCTCAGGCTACTTCCTGTCACAGCCACAGGTGGCTCTAGCAGGACAGGGATCTCTGTGAAAAACAGAACCCATCTGTGCTCCTGTGCTCTTTCTATTGTTAAGGAAAACATTTCCTTGTATCTTTCTTTTTTGTGGCAAAATATACATAACATCCTATGTATCATTTTAAAAACATTATTTTATATATTTTTAAAGAATTATTTTATTTAACTTTATTTATTTATTTTAATTTGACCAGAGAGGGACAGAGTGAGAGAGAGAGAGAGGGAAAGCAAGAAAGCAAACCACTAGGTCCAGAACTCCAACCGCTGTCAGCCATGTGGGGGTCCAGTGCCCTTAACCACCATACCACCTGCTGGCCCCCCTATATATTATTTTATTTATTTATTTATTTATTTATTTATTTTTCTTTTTTTGGAGAGGTTTTTGCTATAGGGCGCGTGCGCTCGCCAGACAGACAGAGAGAGACAGAGAGATAGAAAGCAGGAAATCACCCCCCAGGGGGGATGGCCACGCCGCAATCCCCTCTTCTCCATTCTCCTCTCGGGATCTTGGGCACGCACGCACACGCGCCCGGCATGAGTTTAAGCCGCCGGGTCCGGGACTCGAACCGCGGTCGACTACGTGGGAGTCCAGTGACATAGCCATTACGCTAACTGCTGGTCCCCTATTTTATTTATTTTTTTTTGGAGAGGTTTTTGCCATAGGGTACGTGCGCTTGCCAGACAGAGAGAGACAGAGAGACAGAAAGCGAGAAATCACCCCCCAGGGGGGATGGCCACACTGCAATCCCTTCTCCTCCATTCTCCTTTCGGGATCATGGGCACACACACACACGCACCCAGCGTGATTTTTAAGCCACCGGGTCCGGGACGTGAACCGCGGTTGGCTTCATGGGAGTCCAGCGACATAGCCATTACGCTAACTGCTGGTCCCTCCCCTACATATTATTTTAACCATTCATAAGTACATGATTTTGTGACACTACATATATGTACAAGATTGCATAACTATCACCACTAAAAGCAAAAAATTTTTATCATTCTCTATACACATTAAACAATAACTTACCCCCTTCTCACTCATAGTATCTTCTATTCTTTCTGACTCTGTGAATTTTACTATTCCAATATGTCATAAAAATGGGATTTTACAGTGTTTGCCCTGTATCTGGTATATTTTACTAATCATGCTGTTTTCAAGGTCTACCCGTGTTATAACATCTATCAAAATGTAATTCCTTTTAATGACTGAATCATATTCTATTATATGTATATACAACGCCTTGTTTATTCTTCTATTGGTGGTCACTTGAGTGGTTTCCACCTCTTGGCTAATATGAATCATGCTGTTAAGAACACAGCTGTATAAATATTTGTTCAGGCCCCTACTTTCCATTCTTTTGGATGTATACTAGGAATGAAATTGCTGAGTCATGCAATAACTTAATATTTAATCTCCTGAGAAACCACCAAACTGTACTCTGTGGCAGCGGCATCGTTTTACATTCCCACCAGCAATGCATGAGGTTTGCAGTTTTTCTACACACTCACCCACATTGGTCATTTTCCTTTTTTTCTTATTGACCATTATTATGTCACGTGCCCATCCCTAAATTAATTATGAGCAAAGTGAGCAAGACCACCACAATGACCTGAAACCCATCAACACTGGGTAGGGTCTGCATTCCCTGAAGGACACAGCTGCAGAGAGGACAGCTGGAGAAGCAAAAGCAGGACATTCCAGGAAGAAAGGATGAGGATGGCTTACAGAAACACTACCATCAATGGTTGTAATGGGGAGGCTTTCTTTTTTGTTTTCTTTCTTTTTTATGTGTGACTTTATAACTTTTTAAGAGAAATATTTTGCTATAGGATGCGTGCACTCACCGGAGAGATAGAGAGACAGAAAACAAGAAATCACCTCTGCCTGCCCCCCCCCCCCCCCCAGGAGGATGGCCATGTTACAATCCTTTCTTCATTCTCCTCTTGGGATTTTGGGTGCACACACAGGTGCCCGGTATGAGTTTTAAGCCACTTGGTCCAGGACTCAAACTGCAGTCGACTACATGGGAGTCCAGCAACGTAACCATTATGCCATCTGCTGGTCCCATAACTTTTTTTTTTTACTTTTAAAAATGTTTAATTACTTTTAAAAATTTTACATTTAATTGTGTAAGAATAGTAAGTGAACGGGACCAGCAGTTAGCATAATGGCTATGTCGCTGGACTCCCATGTAGTTAACCACGGTTCAAGTCCTGGACCTGGTGGCTTAAACCCACGCTGGGTGTATGTGCGTGTGTGCCTAAGATCCCGAGAGGAGAATGGAGGAGAAGGGATTGTGGCATGGCTGTCCCTCCTGGGGGGTGATTTCTCGCTTTCTGTCTCTCTCTGTCTTTCTGGCAGGTGCACATGCCCTGTAGCAAAAACCTCTCCAAATAAAAAAAAGAATAGTAAGTGAACAATTACTATTGTTCATCTTTTTTTTTTTTTTTTTGAGAGATATTTTTTGCTATGTGGCACATGCACTCACCAGAGAGACAGAGGGAGAGAAAGCGAGAAATAACCCCCCAGGCCACAATCCCTTCTCCTCCATTCTCCTCTCAGGATCTTGGGCATGCACATACAGGTGCCCAGTGAGTTTGAAGCCACCGGGTCTGGAACTCGAACCACGGTCAACTACATGGGAGCCCAATGACATAACCACTATGCCATCTGCTGGTCTCATAAGCAGTCACTGTACATCTTTACAGCATACAATATTGTTTTCCCCAGCATGAATACAGTGCATATCTGTCAAGTGAAAGATATTTCATTATCATCAACAGATAACTTCTCGCTTTTGTTTCTGTTACATGCTTCTCTCTCTTCCCCCGCCATCCCCGGTTCCCTTACTCCCACCCCGCTGTGGGGAGGCTTCCTCCATAGCAGTGCCCAGATCAGAGATCCTCATCCAGTTCGTCTGCAGAGGGTTCCCGACATTCATCATTTTCACATGTCCCCCAGTTGATTTCTAAGGAGCAGTCAGGATTGTGAGCGTTGCTGCCCATTAAGCCAGCAAGTATGAGGACTTGGTGACCGGAAGACCACATACTGCAGGGACACCTGTACAGGGCACCTCTACTGGTCCAAGGGGACAAGGAAGTCCCCTGAGAGGAAGTGATGTTTATACTCACACTTAGGAGAGTGACGTCAGCCAGGCTGGGGAAGTGTTGTAGACCCAGGGGACAGAGACGACATGGTACTCTCGAGGAATGGGAGGAAGGTCAAAGTATCTAGTTCTGAGCTTCAGGTGAAACTGAAGTTAACCTCTGCCCTGTGATCTGTTCTTGGCTGGCTGAGGGGCAGCGGGTTATGTTTAGAGCTGGTAGACCATCGGGGTGAAACCTGACTCAGAAACCTGCCTGTGCACTGTACAACTAGTGTGGCTGGGGAGAAGTCCCACAGCCTCTCTGGACTTTGCAAAGTTCCTGCAGAGGAAAGGTTATAAAAATGACCTAGGGGACCAGAAGTTGGCATAATGGCTATGTCGCTGGACTCCCATGTCGCCAACCATGGTTTGAGTCCTGCACCCAGTGGCTCAAACTGATGCTGGGCTCATGTGCGTGTGCCCAAGATCCCGAGAGAATGGAGGAGAAGGGATTGCGGCATGTCCATCTCCCCTGGGGTGGTGATTTCTCGCTTTCTGTCTCTCTGTCTTTCTCTGTCTCTCTGGAGAGCGCACGCGCCCTATAGCAAAAACCTCTCCCAAAACAAAACAGAAAACAACCTAGTAGGGCTTTTGTGGAACTCAAAAGAGAAGCTGGACATGAGTGTCATTTATTAATATGCCGGGGAGTTCCACGTTTGTATTCCCATCACCCTCTCTCTCTAGCGCATCTCAGCCCTAGACCTGTACTTGACATATCCCCATTTGAATGCAGAGTGAGCCTTTCCCACTTACTGTGTCTATGGCCAAGCTCGTCATGTCCCCCCAGCTCCATTCTGCCCGATCAGCTAATGGCATCTCCATCCTTGGCGTCACCCTTGGCTCTGCTCTCTCTCTCTCCAATGTTGAGTCTGTTCACAAGTCCTGTCACTCTTCTGTCAAAATAAATCCAAAGGGACCAGCAGGTGGTATGGCGGCTAAGGCACTGGATTCCCACATGGCTGACCACAGTTCAAATAACGCTGTTCACTTACACGTGCGGGCCCATGATCCCGAGAGAAGAATGGAAGAGAGGGGATTGTGGCATGGGGGGGAGTGATTTCTCACTTTCCCTTTCTCTGTTTCTCTCCTCTCTCACAAACACAAATGCCCTATGATAAAAGGAAAGTCCAGAATTTGACCACCCCTAACTAAGCCCTCACCTGGAACTCCTCTAAGTCCCTCCAGACCAGGCCCACCATTCTTCCCCTCACCTTTTGTTTTTCATTCCCTGAGAGGATAAATTGGAGGTATAGTCTGTCCCATTAAGGTCCAAGTTCAGTTGTTTACAGCAGTGGCCATTCCAGCAACACACGCTGGGTGGACTTCCCTTCTTCCCTGTCCCACTTTTCCCTTTTGCCCACACCTGTTAATTGAGCTCATTTTCCAAAGTAACCTACCCATACGTGAGCCCTTACCTCATGCTCTCCTTTTTGGGAGACTATCTATTGGTGCAAAGGAAAGGAGTTTGAAAGAATAAAAGGGAATCAGAGCTTGATCCAAGTCTAAGTCCTCTCCCACCAAATTCCATGCCCTTACACTGTGCCACTGCTACCCCCAAGTTGGTACATATTCCTTGGCTGATATATTGGTAACACTCAGGGCCTGGCACATAGTAGGTACTTAGTAAGTGTTTGCTGGATACGCTAGTCTAGAGAGCAGACTACCAGTGGTTTGATTTTCATTGACTACCTTTTATGCAGCCATGTCTTCTACACATATATTTTTATGTTGGTTTGGAATATAATCCCAAACAAACAGAAACCATTCTTTTAGTGTATGCATGGGGGGGGGGGTGGTCATCTGCTTTTTACATATCCCTAAAAGTATTCAAGAAATACGGAATAGTTCTTGACTTACTCAAGAAAACTTGACGATTAGGTTGATTGATGAAAGAACTGTCTAGGAGCTATCTCAGGCTGATGGTATGCAGGATAACCATAGCCCTCAGATACCTGGTTTGACCAGCATGGAGTTGGTTATTTTGAAATTCTTCTGAAGGATCCTCAGCATCCCCATTTCCTATAGCGTTCTACCTGTCTCAGCTCTCAACTTTGTGCCTAGCCCTTCTAGGCTATGGGTTTGTGACTTCCACATGGAGAGTGGTACATGGCAATATTCTTCTTCTTTTTTAAGGTTTTGACCACAGTACATGTATGCTTGCTGGAGAGGGTCTGAGAGAAGGAAAGTAAGAAATTACCCCCAGGGGGGATGACCACACCACAATCCCTTTTCCATTCTCCTGTTGGGATTTTGGGCATGCATGCACACGCACCTGGTGTGAGTTTCAAGCTGCCAGGTCCAGGACTCGAACCATGGTTGTCCATGTTGGAATCCAGAGCCTTAACCACACCTGCTGGCTTTAGGGTTCTTTTTTTTTAAAAAAAAAAAAAAAGAATTATTTTATTTTACTTTATTCATGTATTTATTTATTTTTATTTGACCAGAGAGGGACAGAGCAAGAATGAAAGAGAAAGAAATAGAGAGGGAAAGTGAGAAAGCAAGCTGCCAGGTCCAGGACTCGAACCACGGTCAACCATGTGGGAGTCCACACTCCTAACCACCATGCCACCTGCTGGCCCCTCCAGGGTTCTTATATAGGCAAAGATGAAGCACTGATGGGTGCACAGTTCCCTCCTTGAGCGTGGGTCTGACTTGCTCTGTGCCTGCTCAGCCCACCTGCACCTCCACGGACAGGTGCGTAATGATGACCTGATGTCCTGCCTTCCAGGTACTACAAGATCACCGTGGTGCTCATGTGCTTTGCGGTGCCCACGCTGGTGCCCTGGTACATCTGGGGAGAGAGCCTGTGGAATTCCTACTTCTTGGCCTCCATCCTCCGCTATACCATCTCACTCAACGTCACCTGGCTGGTAAACAGCGCCGCCCACATGTATGGAAACCGCCCCTACAACAAGCACATCAGCCCTCGGCAGAACCCACTTGTCACTCTGGGCGCCATTGGTGAGTAGGGGTGTCCAGAGCTGACGGGGAGGCTGGTGGCCCAGGTTTTCTGGACTTCTCAACAGTTCTGCGGGCTTTATAAAAGAGGCAATGGAGTGAAGTGAACTTGAACTTTGATCTTAGAGTCCTGGCTCTCGGACAAGTCTTTATTTTTTGTTTTATAGCTTTCTTACTGCAAATGGGACTAGCAATGCCTGCTTCATAGGACATGTCAGCCACTTGGCGCAGTGTCTGGCATAGAGCAGGTGATCAATAATTAGTGGGTTTTTGGTTTTTTTTAAAAGGTTTTTGCCATAGGGTGCATGTGCTCACTGGAGAGAGAGAGAGAGAGAGAGAAGGAAAATGAGAAATCACCCCTGGGGGCAATGACCAATCTGCAATCCCTTCTTCTCCATTCTCTTCTTGGGATTTTGGGCATGCACACACACACACACCTGGTGTGAGTTTCTTTTTCTTTTCTTTATTAAAAAGAATTATTTTACTTAACTAACTTTATTTATTTATTTATTTATTTAATTTATTTAAATTTGACCAGAGAGGGACAAAGTGAGAGAGAGAGAGAGAGAGAGAGAGAGAGAAAGTGAGAAAGCAAGCTGCCAGGTCCAGGACTCAAACTGTGGTTGATCCTGTGGGAGTCCAGCGCCTTAACCACGACGCCACCTGCTGGCCCCTATAATAATTAATAATTTTTAACTTTTCTCATGAAAATTTTCCTAAAGGAGAAAAAACAGTTGACTTCACCCTCTAAATTCCCTGGCCACTCTAACCTCAGCTGTCTAATCATGGCAGACCTTAAGAAATGGGCCTTCAATTGGAGAGATGGGAAGAAATGAAATTTGACACCTCACAGGATCACTAAATGGTTTAGAGCAAGGCCTCTTGGAGTCCACCTTTTAGTTTAGTCCTAGTCCCTCCACTTACTCTCTGGGAAGGTTATCTGGGTCCTCTACATTTCCTGTCTTTATCTGTCAAAAGAGGACAGTAGGAGCACTTACCTCCTCTAGGGATTGTTGGAGGGTTAGATGAGATGATACGTGGCATTTGCAGCGGTGCTTAGCATGAAATAAACCATCCATGATGTTGCTTGTTGCTAGCCACATGGTCTCAAGCAAGTTGCTTGTCCCTTCTGTGCCTTTATGTTCTTATTTTTAAAATGGGGATAATTGGGCTGGCAGGTGGTGTGGTGATTAAGGTGCTGGACCCCCACATACTGACTGCAGCTCAAGTCTTGGATCTGGTAACTTGCTTTCTCACTTTCTCTCTCTCTCTCTCTCTCTCTCTTTCTCTCTCTCTCTCTCTCTCTCTCTCTCTTTCTCTCTCTCTCTCTCTCTGTCTTTCTCCAGTCACATTAAATAATGATGATGATGATGGTGATGAATAAAAATTAAATATTTCTTTAAAAAATAAATAAAATGGGGATAATCATAGTTATCTCAGAAGCTTGAGGATTTTAGGACTTAATCCCTATTAAAGCACTAGTGTCGTGCCTGGCACACAGTAAGTGATAAATATTAGCTGTACCTTTATGAGAAGCAACCTGGGCTCCTTGGTAAACTGAGCCTGAATACAGAGATCAGCTCAGGAAAGAGGTCCCTGCTGCTAAGTAGAAGTAGTTTCTCTCTGTGTCACTCAGTGATGAGTTTCTGCCACCACTTTGTTAGAGTTACCCGTTTATTAAGAACCCAGGGCACCCTAAAGTTCTTGTCAACTTGTGTTGACAGCAGCAACACAAGGTGGAATAAATGCCAAATTCAGTTATTCAATAACTGGACCAGCAGGAAGAAAAGAACCCACCCTTCTTTTCTATGGTTTTCTCCTCGGCTTGCTCCCTTTTATTTTTTATTATGCCAGGAGATACACACGTGCAAATGTGTGCATATGAGAGAGAGAGAGAGAGCAGCCCCCAAGGGGGCCTGGTCATGCCACCGCCAGGGGAGTCAGGGTTTGCACATGGTCAGTCTTGTGAGGTCTGGCTCTCTTTGCACAGTGCTAAACTGTGCTATGGGGCCATTCCCACCCTTCATCTTTAAGATGACTGTATGAGGGAAGCCAAAGCAGTGCTGATTCTCGGAGTAGACAGAAGCAGGGATGGCATGGACCACCACCATCATATATAGGGACAGCATGGACCACCTCCATCTTACACAGGGATAGTATGGACCACCACCTAATATAGGGACAGATGGGCCAGGCAACCCAAGATCTGTGCATGACATGGGCCCTGAAGAGTGGAGTACTGTTTTAAGTCTATCTAGGTCACCACTGGACTCCTAGTCACTTGATTTCAAAATAGTGCTTGAATGGCTCTTGTACAGGTAGACTAAGGAATACATACATAGTACTTGTTTCTGAAAATAAGGGAAAGAAAGTTATATGCACTGTACTTTAATCCAGGGAAGGGGGGACTAAAAATGATGAATGCATAGGGACTGGGTAGGAAAAAACCTAAATCAAAAAGAGGAATGCAGACTGCAGTTTGCTCCATTTGATGTACTCACTACAGAATGGAATCTTCAAGTATAGTTAATAGGAGAACTAACTAATGACCAGTATCCACTTAAGAAGTGAGGAAAGAGGGACCAGCAGTTAGTGTAATGGCTAGAGGCTGACAGTTCCTCAGTTAGAAATCATTACTATATGATCTGGCAACTCCACTCAGATTTATATGCTAGAGTGGTGGAAACATGTGCCCATACGAAAATGTGCCCATGACTGTTCATAGCAACACTATTGATAATAACTCAAAAGTAGAAACAACTCAAATGTCCATCAACCGCTGAATGAATAGACTCAATGTGGTATATCCATTCGGTGAAATACTATTTGACAATAAAAAGGAACAAAGTACTGTAACATACCCAACATAGATGAACCTTGAAAACATTGTGCTAAGTGACAGAAGTTGGCCACAAAAGACTGTTGTTCAATGTGTACTGTTGTATAGCATTACTTGATTTCATTTATATGAACTATCCAAAATAGGTAAATTCAGAGAAAGAAATTAGGGCTGAAGAGGATTAGGAAGTACCTAAGAGGTTATGGCCAAAGGGGTATTTTTTGCTTCTTTCCTGAGTAATGAAAATTTTATAAAATTCATTGTGATCATAGATGTACAACTCTGAATAACTGAAAGGCATTGATTGTATACTTTAAACAGATAAATTGCATGGTAAGTGGATTATTCTCAATAAAGCTGTTTGTAAAAATCAAGTAAACTAAGTAGAGCAGACTTGGTTTGCTAAGTCTGTTAGAAGAACTATGACCTCACACTGATAGAAGAACTATGACCAAAAAGATGAATGGTAACAAGGGCAGAAGAGAAGGTGGAGAAAAGGGAACGTTTGCACACTGTGGGTGGGAATGTAAATTAGTACAGCCATCATGGAAAACAGCACAGAGATGCCCTAAAAAAAACTACAAATAGAACTACCATATGATTCAGCAATCCCAATTCTACATATATATCCAAAGGAAATGAAAGTATGTCAGAGATCTCTGTTCATTGCAGCACTATTTCACGAGGGCTGAGACATGTAACCAACTCTAGTGTCCACCCGTGGATGAAGGGGTAAAGGGGGGATGGTGTATATACACGGTAGACTGGTAGTCACCTTAAGAAGGAAGGATTCCTGTCCTTTGCAACAATATGGGTGAGCGCGGAGGACATTATGTTAAGTGAAATATGTAAGATATAGAAAGACAAACACTGCCCGGCCTCCCTTTTATGTGGAATCCAAAGAAGGTAAACTCATAGAGAGTAGAATGGTGGTTACCTGAGGTTTGGGAAGGTTGGCAGATGTTGGCTGGAGGTACAAAATTTGTCAGATGGGGTAAGTTCCAGAGATTGAGAATACGACATAGTGACTGTAGCTACTAATAATGTATATATATATTTTTAGAGAGATTTTTGCTATAAGGCATGTGCACTCACCAAAGAGACAGAAAGTGAGAAATCACCCCTCAGGGGAGATGGCCACACCACAATCCCTTCTTCATTCTCCTCTCAGGATTTTGGGCACATGAGCATATGCACCCAGCATGAGTTTTAAGCTGCTGGATCTGGGGCTCAAACCACAACTGACTACATGGGAGTCCAATGGCATTACTATTATGCCATCTGCTGGTCCCTTAATAATGTATTATCAAAAACAAACAAACAAACAAACAAAAAAACTAAGACAGTAGGTTTTAAGTGTTCTTACCCCCAAAACTACTATAAATATGTAAGTACTGTATGTGTTAACTAGCTGGATTTAGACACTTCACAGTGTATATGTATTTCAAATGTTGTGTTCTAGACATGATAAACATATACAATTTTAATGCCAATTAAAAAATAAATTTAAAACAAATACAAAAAATTTAAATGAAAGAAGCCCTGAGCCTTCTCATTAATGTACCTTTAAAAAAAAAAAAAAGTAGAGAGAAAAAAGCAACTCAGTGGAAGGAATAGAATAATATATAGGTAGATTTGGGGTGTCTGAAGATCCAACTCCTTTGGGCCAGGTGGTGGTACAGTGGTAAATCAACTGGATCCATATGGGAAAGGACCTGCATTCGCATCCCAGAACCACCCTGAGCAGCTGGGTGTGCACACACATGCCTGCGATCCAGGCCAGCAGAGACTGGGGGTGGATCACAGCATGGGGACCCTGTTGGAGATGTGTATCTGTCCACCTGTCTGTCTCTCTCTTTCCCTGTCTCTCCCTCTCATGGAATAAACAAATCAACTTTAAAGATCCGACTTGTTGGGCCAACATTTGGCATGGTGGATAATGTGCTGGACGCCCACATGGCCAACTGCAGTGTGACCTAGACTAGACTCAGCAGCTTGGAAATCACACGGGGTTTGTGTGCATGCCCAAAATCCCAAGAGAAGAATAGAGGAGAAGGGACTGTGGCATGGCCATCTTCCTTGGAGAGTGATTTCTCACTTTCCTTCTCTGTCTCTCTCCAGTGAGTGCAAGCGCCCTTTGGCAAAAAATCATAAAAAGAAAAAGGTCCAACTTGTTAATTTACTTGATCATCTGAACAATTTTCCTTTCTATCTTCCAAGCTCTTCTAAGAAGTCTTCGTGTTATCGCTCTAGTCGGTAAAAACTAGTTAGTTACCTTTTATTAATGAATATCACAATGATCTGTTATCAGCCATTGACCTTTTAGCTTAAAAAGTATATGGCACAGGGCCTAGCCAGGGTGGTGCACGCAGTAGGGGCACTGCTGGGTGATACTGCAGACGACGTGGGAGGGCTCTGGGTTCACATCCCAGGTCTAGCTCCAACCGCTTGGAATGCCCATGACCCTGGCTGGCTGGGGAGGTCATGAAGGGAGGCTCACACTGCAAAGGTCCTATTGAGGATGTCTCCCTCTCTTTCTCTGTCTCTGTTTCTCTCTGCCAGAAAAATCAATAGACTTAGAAAGAAATGTTCAGCCCTAATAAAGTCATGGTATCATGTCTACAATTCCTACAGGAAAATTAATGATGTGGCTTTATACTGATAACTGGTATTTTTCTGCTCACATTTACTTTGTCTAGCCAAATAAAGAAATGCTTTCTGAGAGCAAGAACAAGTCTTCTCTCCACGGAGCCTGACGAAATGTCTTGCGCGGGGTAGACCCTCTAAACAGATGATGAAACACAGCTGTGCGGAGCGGTGATGGCTGAGTTATTTCACTGCCCACTTTGTCTTCCAGGTGAAGGCTTCCACAACTACCATCACACGTTTCCCTTTGACTACTCTGCGAGCGAATTTGGCTTAAATTTCAACCCAACCACCTGGTTCATTGACTTCATGTGCTGGCTGGGGCTGGCCACTGACCGCAAACGGGCACCCAAGCCGATGATCGAGGCCCAGAAAGCCAGGACTGGAGATGGCAGCGCCTGAACCTGGAACCTCCATCTGTC
Source organism: Tupaia tana (assembly GCA_026018925.1). NCBI lineage: Eukaryota > Metazoa > Chordata > Mammalia > Scandentia > Tupaiidae > Tupaia > Tupaia tana. Next base: position 22,642,673 of record JAKSZU010000017.1, read on the forward strand.
AAGTCTGCCCTGACGCCTCGGTTCTCGGCTTTTGTTATTATAGTCTCTTGTTCATTGGATTTGGGGTGGGGGGGCGCGCAGGGGGGAGAGGGAATGGAGTCTATGGTTTGGGGAATTTTTGTTTGTCCCAAAATAATGTTGAAATACAACTCCCAATTTTTGTAAGTCGATGTTACAATGATTTAACATTAGAGTGTGGATGTGATTTAATTGCTGTAGCTACCATAGTCAAATATCCATTCTCATGTGCTTGTGCGTGATGTTAACCCTGACAGGATGAAGGAATTTAATATTCTTTCAGTGTGATTCAGGAGAACGTTTGTTTTATTTTCTCCCTATTAACCCGGCATTGCTTTTAAACACACTATCTGAAGGAGCAGAGAGACAGGGGAGAAGAAAAAAGAAGGGTCTATTTAGCAACTAAAGAATGTTGCTGTTTTGTAATTATTTCCTGTGTGTGATTTTGTTGTTGTTGTTGTTGAAGTCAGAGGTGGAACACTTTTTAAAAATGAGAATATAGGAAATGGCTCTTGTATTTTTTTGCCCTGTTTACAGCTTGTTAATGCTCCACTGTCTTGCTTCAAAAGAGATTCGTTCACTGCCCAGCTTGGTTCGTGTCCAGCCTACCCTATATATCAATGCCTGTTTAGACATTTGCGTTTATTCTCTTTGCTATTGTCTTTTTAAAGGTGTATATCTCAGACATGCCAGGCATCAAATTAAGCTCAAATTAAGCTCTCATTTAAATGTTTCGACACCTAATTTACATTCTAATTGATCCCAGCCACCGATGCATGTATTTTAGCTACTTCCGCTAAGTAAGTGTATTAATTTTCCACAGCAGGCCATCAGATTCTTAATAACCAACAGTTACCTAGAACTCCGTGTCTATTAATGTTTCACCTGCATGCGGCCTTCATTGATTTTGCAGCAAACTATAAAGTGATCATTATGTAGCTTCTGGCTTAAAAATGTGTGTGTGTTAAGTCGCCTTGTAAAGAGCATGTTGAATTAATGGGACAGCGTGTCCTTTGTGTTAGATGTTTTAGAGCAAAAGAAAGGCCTTATCGTGTGGGTATTGGAGCACTTTGAAGATAGATATTTTCAGGAACGATGTAGGATTTAAATTTTAAATTTTAGAAAAAGAAATGATGCCAATCTGGAATTGTCATAATGAAGTTCTTCATCCAGCAGGTGTTTAACAGTGTTATTTTGCCATTAATAATGTGTAAACTCTGAGTGATTTACAATAAATGATTATGAATTCTTTGGTGTTCTTGTCCAGATGCTTAAGTATTGTTTTTAGAATGTTCTTACAGGAGCACACGATGCTTCTTAATGACCATGTGAAAGGTCGTTTTTTCTTTTTTTAAAGAGATTTTTGCTATAGGGCACATGCACTTGCTGGAGACACGGAGAGAGACAGACAGAAAACACAATCCCTTCTCCTCCGTTCTCCTCTCGGGATTTTGGGCATACATGCACATGCACCGGCATATTTCAAGCTGCCAGATCTGGGACTCAAACCATGGCTGGCCATGTGGGAGTCCATTAACATAATCATTATCTGCTAGTCCCAGTATGACACTTTTGATTTGGATTGTGGCTAACAATCCTCAAGATGGGGCCTTCCATCCTATCTGCCTTAGGCATAACCAGAGGAGAGATCACAAGTTTTCTTCGGGATGCAGCGCCCCCAGAGGTATTGTCCCCATTTCTCATGTACCACACTGTCACGTGCACTGCTCCTGCAGGAGCTAATAAACGGGAACCTCCACCCAACAGAGCAGGAAGGACACCTTCCTCCCCCAAGTTTCACCAGGCCCTACCAGTGGTGCCCAGGGGTTGGGGAGGTGGACTCATGTTCTCACTCCAGCCCTGCCTCTCAGCTTGCCTCTATGTCACCTGAGCGCCTATGCCTATGGCTTGCCCCAGAGCAGCTGTGCCTCTGCCTTCAAGAACAGACTTCTTAGCCTGCCTGCAGCTGAGTAGGATTCCAGCCATGGGGGATTATCAGACCAGATCTCATTGTTTAAGGACTCTGGATCTAACTGCAGCATTTTCCAGTTGCTTCATGTTTCAACCCCACGATGCTGAGACCTTGTGTGGACTGTTGGTAGGAGTGCACTATATTCCAAGATGAGCGTGTATCTGCATGACCCCCGATGGCCCTGACTGGGAATGTTGATATGAACCTTTGACTGCTTAAAGTACTAAACTGACTTGCCCACTGATAGACAAGATTATATTTGGAAGAGTTGTTTAGAATCTTCTCACAAATAGCCTTATTCCCCAACTAGTCCAAGCAAATCCAGAAGCTCACGCCTCTCCACCCACATGCACCCTCCTTATCTGCATTGGTATTCACGAATGGCCTGGGATTGGGCCAACATGGAGGACAAAGCGGGTGAAGGTTAGATTGTTCCAGTGCCTTCTGTGTTAATGATCCCTGCAGCTCTTAGCAGCATCTAAAGGAAGAAAGAAGCCCTGGCAGGCATCTCCTAAGCCTATCCAAAGTGGCTATAAAGAGATTTTTTGAAAGATTCTGTTAAGGTAAAGGAATAGCCTCCCCGTGTCTTCTCTTTCCTACGAGCTATTCTCAGAAGCACTCACCCTCTGAGAGCTAAGGGGAGACAGTCCCATGATGTGTCTCCCTGGCTGTCATGGCAGCCGTGTGGAGCTAGCCCGGCATGGTGAAGCCAACTCCAGTATGCTTCACACCTCAGCTTTGCAAGCTTGAGGGAAATCAGTATTTCTGGAACCTGTTTTTTTACCTGCAAGAGAGAGAGAGTTAAACCAGAGCCTGCTTAAAGTCCCACTGAGCTCTAACATTCAAGGACAAGCAACTGAGGCCAGAGTGTGCCTCTACAGATTTGAACCACCTCTCAAGTTAGCACCTGCCCCTTCTGGAATGTAAAAGGCAAAAGTCGAGGAAACATCATTGAGTGTGAGGGAGAGAATACAACACGCTGAAAGGATAGAAAGTTCCTGGTGAGAGATGTGCTTGTATTTCATGCATTCCCAAGTGCAATGAAGCAATGAAAATAAGTATAATCCACCATGAAAAACAATTAAATGAAAGCAAGGGCTGCAAATAGCTCCACAGCTTAACGGCTTAGTAGAAACCGCACACTGACCTTGGAGTCTGAAGGCCTCAGTACAAATTCTTTTTTTTCTTTTTTGGTTGTAGGGTATGTGTGCTCACCAGAGATAGAAAGGAGAGAAGGAAAGTGAGAACTGACTCCCCAGGGGGGATGGCCATGCTGCAATCTCTTCTCCATTCTCCTCTCTGGATTTTAGGCACACGTGCCTGGCGTGATTCTCAAGCCATCAGGTCCAGAACTCAAACCACTCGAGTTGGCCAGCTGGGATCCAGTACCTTAACCCCCACACCACCTGCTGGCCCCATCCTGAGTATGAATTCTAAAAATACCACTTATTGGGGCCGGCAGGTGGCATGGTGGTTAAGGGCGCCGGACGCCCACATGGTCGACCACGGTTCGACTCCCGGACCTGGTGGCTTGCTTTTTCACTTTCTCTCTCTCTGTCCCTCTTTGGTCAAATAAAAAAATAAATAAATAAAGCTAAATGAAATAATTATTTTTGAAAAAAATACCACTTATAGATCTACTAAACCTCTCTGAGCCTCAGTGTCCTCGTCCCCAGAATGGGAGCAGCAGCACTTGTGAATCCAGACGCCTCAGCCCTGCCCTGCGTGTACCGTAGGAGGCATGAGCTGCCGGTGAGTAGCAGGCCCCAGACACAAACCAAAAGTGGATGAAGCGCAGAGAGCCACAGACTGGAAATGGGTAGGGCCGACTTCGAGGCCTGGTTTTGCTACTACCCAGCTGGATGGCCTCAGTTTTGCCTTCTGTAAAGACACCCAGCTGGACCAGATCATTCCCACCCCACTCTGTCCTTCCTGGGGCCTTTCCCCTCTGAGAAAGCTCCCAGCACGTGACCTCCTTCGGTTCTAGTCTTTTGCATCTGTCTGAACCGCCGGCCTCCTTACTGCCCCCACACCTCCGTCAGAGGACAAGTCTGGCCCGCAGAGTCGTTTATGCTGGAGTCTGCTCGTTTTTCTCATCACGAACTGGGCTGGAAGATTTGTAGAGGGAAGAGGTGGAAGGTCGTGGGTAAGAATGAGCTTTGGGGATTAACTGCCAGGTTCATTTATTTCACTCCTGGCCCCAGTTACAAAGGACTGAACGCCAGTCGAGTTCCCCGTGGCTGCTCAGGTGAAAAACAAGGAAGGAAATAACCTTCACAATCCCTTATTTTTTTATTTCCCCATTTTTAGCTCAGGGTGTTAGCAGAATCCTTTCCTTCCCCTTCCTCTACGTCAAGGAAGTGCTATAAATGAAGTGGAAACTCCTTGTTCCCTTGCTGCTCTGCTGTGGCCTGTAGAGGCCATGGCCCCTTCCCCTACTCCGGGAATATTCCCCACTTCCAAATGTGCCAGGGGGAAGAGGCAGGAAAGCCCTGCCCTCAGGGTGCCTGTGCTGTCCTGGCAGCCACTGAGGGCTTTGTCACAGCTGTCTCCCATCTGCCTTTCACCTCCCACAATACCGCTTTCCCTCCCCCATGTCCTGACCACAACCATCTCCCAGGGTTCCGGGCTCACAGCAGCCTGGGCCAGCTGGGGCTGTGAGGGCATGCCCTGAGAAACGGTACCCTTCCTTGCACTGACCTCCGTTTACTACAGAAAACAGGCGACTCTGGGACCAGCAGTTAGCGTAATGGCTATGTCGCCGGACTCCCATGTAGTCGACCGCAGTTTAAGGACCGGAACCGGTGGCTTAAACTCACACCAGGCGCGTGTGCGTGCGTGCCCAAGATCCCGAGAGGAGAATGGAGGAGAAGGGATTGCGGCGTGACCATCCACCCTGGGGGGTGATTTCTCGTTTTCTGTCTCTCTCTCTCTTTCTGGCAAGTGCACTATAGCAAAAAAGAAAGAAAAAAAACCTTTGACCACTGTCCAGATCCCTCACAGCTTGGGTCCTATGAAAGAGAAGCCCCCTCCTTTTTAGTCCCCTTTCATGTTACCTGACATCACGAAGCTCAGCAGGGCCTTGGCTGCTGGAAGCACCCACTGCTGGGCAGAGCAGACCACCCCGCGCTCACAGAGGATGACGTGCGGTTGCACTGTCATCACCACGTTTCGGAAGCCCATGCTCACCGTGTGTGGATGGCAGAGCACAGGAGCCGCGTGACCAGCACTCCCTAATCCTGGCTGTGGGACATCATGTGTGACGCTGGGGATGGCGGAGACAGAGGGCGTCCCACCAGGTACGTGTGGCCATTGGCGGGTGATGACTGGGCTAACGGGGATACCCAGTGTCTCGACGTGAGACTCAGGGGTCATGTAGGCGATGACTCTCCTGTTCCAGCCAACAGAGTTCTCATACCAGAGGTGGAGGACAGAGAGGACCCACTTCCGTCCTGCCAGGCTCAGCCATTGCTGCTCCTGATCACAAGGGCAGCTCTGGCTCCCTGTGCTTCCTCTGAGCTAAAGGGAGCTTAGGTTTCCAGATGTGCCCACCAGTGAGCACCTGCTAAACAGCTCCTGCTAACCCAAGCTACTAGTAACAGGCGGGGAGCAGATTCTTACTGTCAGCTTGTTGCAATATGTACACGGGCTGCACTAGGCCCAACTTCGAGAAAAAGGGATTATGAAGTGGCTGTTTTAGCCTGGATGATTTCTGATCACTATTTTAAAGGGAAGACCTTGATTTTGCCTCTGTTTGGCCTCTTCATCACCTTTACTGTCCATTTGAAGATAGGACCTGAGTCAATCTTCCAACACCAGAATGGACAGGCCATTTTGATGTGGTTTTGTTAATATATTACCTCTTTGTCTCACATATACGGGATCAAGGGATATTTAGATTGTTACTTTATTGGGAGACAATGCTTAAGGAAAAAAATACGCCAAACCTCTGCTTCTTCATTGTAATATGTAGGAGCTGGAAACAATGAGTGCTTAGGTCTCTTCTAGAACAAAAGCTATGGGAATCAAGGCCAGCAGGTGGTGCAGTGGTTAAGGCGCTGGACTCCAATGTGGTTGGCGTCCTGGACTCAGCAGCTTGAAACTCCCTCCAGATGCATGTGCATTTGTGCCCCAGATCCTGAGAGAATAGAGGAAAAGGGATTGAGGCGTGGCCATCCCCCTGGGGAGGGGGGCGATTTCTCCCTTTCCATCTCTTTCTGTCTCTGGTGAGCACATGCGCCCTATAGCAAAACTCTCTAAAACAAAACAAATCTCTGAGAATCAACAGCAAGCATAGAAAATGCTAGTGATCCTGAGTTGCTCAAGTAAAAGATAAAGGCCAGGGTAGCCAGGTGATGTGACGGTTAAGGCGGCTGGACTGTACATGACCAACTATGCGGTTCAAGTCTTGGACCCGGCTGCTAGAAAAACACTAGGCAGGACCAACAGATGGCCTAATGGTTGCATCGCTGGACTCCCACATGGTCAACAACAGTTTGAGTCCTAGACCTGGAGGCTTGCAACTCACACTGGGTGTGTGTGTGCATGACCAAAATCCTGAGAGGAGAATGGAGGAGAAGGAATTGTGGCATGGCCAGACCTCCAGGGGATGATTTCTCACTTTCTGTCTCTCTGTCTCTCTGGTGAGTGCACATGTCCGCATAGCAAAAATCTCTCTCTAAAAAAAGAAAGAACAACACGCTGTGTTTGTGCCCCAAAATCCTGAGAGGAGAATGGAAGAGCAGTGATTGCTGTGTGGGCTTCCTCCCTGGGGGGATGATTTCTCACCCTACCCCGGCCTCCCTTCCTCCACAGCACATGCATCCTACAGCACAAACAAAACAAAGCAAAAGATAAGTTTGAAAGCTCTCCCAGCTTTGTATTCCTGTAAAAGAAAAAAGAGTCCCAACAGCACACTAGTTTTACATTCCTATAAAAGGGAAATAAAAGTGAGGGTGGGGTGGGGGTTGAGGCCAGAGTGCTGGTCAGCTCCAGCCCTGTGTTGAAGTCTATGTAAACAGCTGAAGTGGAGATAAGATCATGAAGCTGGTTGACATTCATGGCGTGTCATTGTGATGCCTAGACAGTTCCAAACAATCCAGCATTTTGGGTTTTGTTTTGCTTTGCATTGTTTGGTTTATCTAACAGATGTCCTGAAATTGAGCCGTGCTGTTTCCAGGAAATGGCAGCACGCTACATAGTGGTGCCCCTCATCTGTGGTTTCACTTTCCCAGATTTCAGCAACCTATGGTCTACTGTGGTTCATATTACATAGAAAATTCCAGAAGTAAATCATTCGTAAGTTTTAGGTTGCACCCCATTCTGAGTAGCGTGATGAAATCTCACACCTTCACTCTGCTTCCCTCCAAAACGTGAATTATCCCTATGCCCAACATTTCCAGGCTACACCTGCTACTCACTAATCACTTGGCAGCCGGGTGGGTTATCAGATCAAAAACAGAGTGTAGGGACCAGCAGTTAGCGTAATGGCTATGTCACTGGACTCCCAGGTAGTTGACCACGGTTCGAGCCCTGGACCCGGTGGCTTAAACTCATGCTGGGCGCATGTGCGTGTGTGCCCAAGATTCCAAGAGGAAAATAGAGGAGAAGGGATTGCAGCATGGCCATCCCCTCCCCCCTGGGGGGTGATTTCTCGCTTTCTGTCTCTCTGTCTTCTGTCTTTCTGGCGAACGCATGTGCCCTATAGCAAAAACCTCTACCAAAAAACAAAAACGGAATGTAGGGCCAGCAGGTAGTGTGGTTAGGGGGCTGGATCCCACTTGCTGACTGCAGACTTGAGTCTCAGGCCCAGTGGCTTAGAAAACATGTCAGGCTTGTGTGCATGCATGCCCAAAATACCGAGAGGAGAATGGAGGAGAAGGGATTGCAGTGCGGCCATCTCCACTGTTGGGGGGCTTTCTCTCTCTCTCTCCAGAAAGCACATACACCCTATAGCAAAAAACTAACAAGAAGAAGAAGTAGTGTATACAGTTGACCTGTAAACAATTTTTGAAGTCACAGATCCACTTATATGTGAATGTTTTTCAATAAATGTATTGGAAAATTATTGGCAATTTGCAACACTGACAAAACTCACCAATTGCCTGATCTCAACATTTTAAAAAACTAAGAAAAAGTTAGATGTGTCATAAATGCATAAAATATACATAGACACTAGTCAATTTATCATTAACTGCCACAAAACATACATGAATCTATTATAAAAGGTTAACATTTATCAAAATTTACACACACTGCACACAAACACTTACAGACTAAACCTGTCACCTTTGAAATGAAGAGAAATGTAAACAGTTGTAAGGATACAATATTAAATCATAACTATATAAAATTAGTTACTGTGCTACTGTAACAATTTCTTAGCCACTTCCTGTTGCAATTGCAGTGAGCTCAAGTATTTGAGTGTCTAAAGCACCACATTATGGGGCCAGCAGGTGGTACAGAGGTTAAGGTGTTGGACTCCACATGGCCAATTGCATAGTTTGAGTCCTGGAACCAGCACTCGAAAACCACACTGAGCACGTGTACATGTGTGCCCCAAATCCTACGTAGACTGGAGGAGAAAGGATTTGGGCATGGCTAAACCACCTCAGAAGTGATTTCCCACTTTCCCTGTGTCTCTGGCCAGTGCATGGGCCCTATAGCAAAAACAACAACAAAAACGTAAGTTAAAAACAACACACACAAAAACACCAGCACCAACTTATATGCTAGTCATCTCTTCATGAGCAGTTTATCACTCCAATAAATTGCTATTGCAGTAAAAAGTGATCTTTCTCAGTTCTTGCAGATATTTTGTTGCATTTAGTGTAATAATGTGAACTTTGAGTAACACCCTTGAATAGGGGGATCCATTATCTTTTTTTTTTTTTTCAAAGAATCATTGAATTTAATTATTTTAAATGTTATTTATTTATTTTAAATGTTATTTAATTTATTTTAATTTGACCATAGAGAGACAGTGAGATAGAGAGAGGGAAAGTGAGAAAGCATGCCATCAGGTCCCTGACTCAAACCACAGTCAGTCATGTGAGGGGGTCCAACGCCTTAACCACCATGCCACCTGCCAGCCCCTATCTTTTCGTTTTTGATGTGTAGTGTTGGTAGTATGTACAACATCTATAGTGTTTTGTATCACATTATACATTATTTTGATGGATACTCATTGTATCAGATGACATTAACTTACATCATCCTAAGTACAGTACTGTAAATGTATTTTCTCTTTCTTATGATTTCTCCAATGTTTATTTTTCTCCCTTTATTGTAAGAATACAGTGTATAATACATATAACAAAAATATATGTTATTTGACTATGCTATCTGTAAGGCTTCTGGTTAACAGTATTCTATTAACAGTTGACTTTTTAAAAAAGTGTTTCCTTTTTTTTAATGGAAAGAGATGAGAATGAAAAAAAAGAAACATTTATCATACTGAAAAAATTATTCATTGTTTTCCATTTGCTCTTCTTCATTCTTTCTCTAGCACATAAATTCCTTAATAAACAGCAAAAAATGTTTTTTTTCTATTTATTTATTATCATCATATAAAGTGTTTCTTTAATATTTTTTATGCCAGAGGGCATATGCACAAGAGAGTGAGTGAGAAAGAGATCTCAGATCCCCAGTGACAGGTGTGATTTCCTCCGCCACGAACCAGGGTTATACACAGTCCTGGAGAAATGGAACTCAGGACTAGTTACCCGCCCGTGCCCATAGCCCACTTCTGGAGGAGCCCCGAGGGTGCCCAGTATCCCTGTACAGTATGACAAGTACTGTACTTATTGCTTCTGTAAGTTTGTATCATCTATTACAATCAGAACCTGTGTTTATATTATATAATATGGTACAAAACACTATAGATGTTATATCGGGTCAGTGGAAAAATCATGATACATTTTTGCATAGAAAAGTACGTCATGACTTTTCCAACCACCCAATACCTTCTACCAACTCTGGAGAGAGCGCGCACTCCACAAGAGGGCCAGGTCATGCTACAATTCTTTTTTCTCCAATTCTCCATCCCACCGGGATCCCACTCAGCATGAGACTAGAACCCTGGTGGGCCATATGGGATCCAGCTTCCTCTGTGCAGGGCCTAACCACCGTGCCATGGAGCCAGCCCAGTAGTTACATTTCTGGGGAGTAAAAAGTTATAAGTAAGTTTTTGACTGCATGGGGAGTTGGTGCTCCTATCCCTCATACTGTTCAAGGGTCCACTGTACGGGATTTAATACTATCCATGGTAGGGCTAGCGGGTGACATGGTGGCTAAGATGCTGGACTCCCACAGGGCCAACCATGATTCAAGTCCTGGACCTGGTAGCTTACTTTCTCACTTTCCCGCTCTCTCTTCAAATTAAGAAATAATAATAATAAATAATTCTTAAAAAAAAATACCATCCATGATTTCAGGTACCCACTGGGGGTCTTGGAACATGTTCTCTACAGATAATGGGAAACCACTGTACTTGGAAACAGTAACTTGCTTCAAAACAAGGTCGGCTGCTCTCACATGCCATGTGGTTTGGCTGCCAAAGTTCCACACTCCCTGTGAGCACAGGGCTGGGTGTACACAGAGCTCAGTGAGACCATTAGATCCTTCCCAGTAAACTTGTCTTGGCTACGCTATTGATGCAATGTCTTTTACTATGACAGTGTCTGTTGTTTTTCCATTTGCTTTAAACTAGCACTGCCACATAGAAAGAAGGAAAGGAAAATAGGACAGCTTGAAGAGGTATAAAAATATAATTACTCTTTTGAAGGTATTATACTTATCCTTTTTTTTTTTTTTTTTTGCTAACCCCCATTGCATTTGACTTTCCAGCTCTAAGTAGATGCGTGAGTCTGGCTCGTGGGTATGCAACACTTATGAGGTTCTTCTAATGGAGAACATCCCTTATTGCAATTTCTAAGCCTCTGATTGTACTGCATATAAAAACTTTCTTCTGTGGGTGCCAGCAGGTGATGTGGTGGATAGGGATCCTGGACTCCCACATGACCAACCGTGGTTCAAGTGCCAGGGCAGCTCTCACCTCATGCTGAAGTCCTACCACTCCAGTACCTCAGCACGCGCCTGTGTTGGAGATAAGGCCACTCAAGAGAATGGTCATTCAACTGAGGTCATTAGGATGACCTCTAACCCAATCTGACTGTTGTGTGTTTTTTTTTTTTTTAGTTGTTTATTTCATCCATGAGAGGGACAGAGAGAAATAGGCGCCCCCAACAGGGTCTTCACACAGTGACCCACCCTAGCTTCAGCTGACCCAGGTACATGAGTGCCTGGGTGCTCTGGGAGCTCCTGGAACTTGAACCCAAGACCTTTATCATGTAGATTCAGTTTTGTTATTGCCAGTACCACTGACTGGCCCCAATAATGTTCTTAAAAGAAGAGGAGATTAAGACCAAACACAGAGACAGAAGACACATAGACACACAGACACACAGACACACAGACACACACGTGACGTCACAGGGAGAGGCCGACCATCCTCAAGCAAGGTGAGGAGCCTGGGAAGGAACAATCTGTGGACACCCGGATCCCACTTTCTGCTGTTTGAGCCACGCAGTTGGTGGCGTTTGTTACCATAACCCTTAGCAAACCAATACAGATGGATAAATGGAAAAATCTCCTTTTAGACTCCCTTCTATTGTTTCACAGAATCCACGTATAAGTTAGAAATTTCTGCATCCCAGACAAGACTAGCAGCAAAGGCAAACACTGCCTTCTCCCCTCTCTGGGTCCCTCTTGCCTCCTTCTCATTAAGGTCGTCTCAGCTGGGTCGTTCTCTGCACTCTGTACTGTGTTCATATGCCCCGGATTTGTGGTGGTGACTCAGAATGGGCTGCCTTACAGAGCCAGAACCAGGTCAGCTTCCCAACAGAAAGCAGCTCAGGGACATTGGCCTTTCTTTTGAACAGTTGATGAGAACTGAGCTGTCTGGGTGGCACAGTGGTGATGTGCTGCTCAAATGAAGCTGGGTTCTTACAGAAGACCGCGGGTTTGGTACCTGGTTGTCCTGTAAGCGCCACCTGGCATGTGCTCACGAAGCTGGCTTACTTGGATGGCTGGCGGAGGAAGGAGGGACCGCCCTGTGATGCCCTGATGCCCTGTGGAGAGCACTGGTCTGTCTTTCTCTCTTCTTCTCCCTCCTCTATTTACTCTAATGGAAAGAAACTTAAAAAAAATTAATTAGCTCTTAATATGACAAAGATCTAGGACTAAGAATAGTGGGGATGTAGGTATTGTGTCCGAATCTTAAAAAGAAAATAAATTCACCTGAAAAGGAATTAAAGCTTCCCCATTTCCCATCTCATTGTTGGACTACATCATTTAGACATTTTCACCATTACTTTTGCAAATTTTGTAGAAAAACAAGTGACTTAGTAAGTCCTGAACCTTCACTTACAAAATTGGCTCTGGGGACCAGATTAAAAGCTGGTCTGGTGGTTAAGGTGCTGGATTCCCATACAGCTAATCACTGTTCAAGTCCTGGACCTGGCAGCTTAAAGATCATGCGAGGAGTGTGTGCATGTTTGTCCAAAATCCCGAGAGGAAAATGAATGGAGGAAAAGGGATTGTGGTGTGGCCATCTCCCTGGGGGGTGATTTCTCACTCTGTCTCTTTCCAGCATGTGCACATGCCCTATGGCAGAAATCTAAAAAAGAAAGAAAGAAAGAAGAAAGAGAAAGAAAGAAAGAAAGAAAGAAAGAAAGAAAGAAAGAAAGAAAGAAAGAAAGAGAGAGAGAGAGAGAGAGAGAGAAAGAGAAAGAAAGAAAGAAAGAAAGAAAGAAAGAAAGAAAGAAAGAAAGAAAGAAGAAAGAAAGAAAGAAAGAAAGAAAGAAAGAAAGAAGAAAGAAAGAAAGAAAGAAAGAAAGAAAGAAAGAAAGAAAGAAAGAAAGAAAGAAGGAAAGAAAGAAAGAAGAGAAAGAAAGAAAGAAAGAAAGAAAGAAAGAAAGAAAGAAAGAAAGAAAGAAAGAAAAGAAAAAATTTGGCCTTGGCCTTGGACTTAATAAGCATTGGGTGGGGGAGAGAGATGGTTGGTGGGTTGGTGTTAAGGACAAAAAGAGTTACTTTTTTTTTCACTGAAAATAGGCCAAGCATCATCAAAACAGTTTAATACCTTATTTCCCTTTAATAGAGCTCAAATCAAATGTCTCACTCAGTCCAACTAAGTTAGGAGGGGAGCCATCTGCCAGCTCCAGCAGGCCTGTTTTGAACACCAGCGGCTGCGTCCTGTTTGTATCATTAAAAAATTATCTTAACTGCTCGCTGCCAAAAGTAATTTGCCTAGCATTGTCCACTCCTCGGAAGCAGAACTAATGTTTCCTGTGGCTGTGAATGTCTGTGAAATAGCATCAGAGGAGAGGTGCCCACAGGCATCTGGAGAAAGTGAGCTGATAAGGGAGGGGAGCTCTCGGAAGGAGAGGAGGCCGCTCTGCGAGGTGCCCAGCCTCAGAAAGACGGGCAGACCTGGGAAGTCTGCATTGCGCATAGGTGTGTTTAAGACAGAATGTCACGGGGTGCAGGTTGGGGTCCCCTTCTCACCTCTCCCCCTCATATGTCAGACCTAGGAAAGCAGAAAGCGTGCGTGTGCGTGTGCGTGTGTGTGGGATGTGACAGCGAGTACTCTGCTTCTGCCACCATTCCATCCCCTCCAGTCCCCTCTCCTGTTCTCTCCTCTCCTCCTTTCCTCTCCCTTCCTTTCCCTCCCCTTCTTCTTACCTCCTCTCCTCCTTACTCTCCTCTCTCTCTCTCTCTCTCTCGTTCTCTCTCTCTCTCTCTCCCTGCCTCCCTCCCTCTCTTCCTCCACCTCCAATAAATTATCCCACATCATGTTCCCAAGGCCCCTGCTTTGGCACGGGGGTAGATGGCAATTGTGTAGAAGTTGGGCGGTGGCCCTGGGCGGCAGGCAGCCGGGGAGAAGTTCAGCGAGGCGAAGGAACATCTCTCCCTGGCTCACGCCTTCTCCGAGGCTGGGTTCTCTCCCCCTGAGAGACGCCGTCTGGCGTCTGAGGCTGCCCTCCTGTGCAGGCTGTATTTAGTCTGCCCTCCACCCCGCTTTTCCCCACGGAGGCTGACGGGCATGCTTTATACCACAGGGCTGGGGTGGATACCGAGGAGCCCCAGCAGGAAGGAGGGAGGAGAGCAAGGTGCAGGAGTTATCCCCCCTCCTTTCTCCCTGCAGGGTGCCTGCACCGCTCAGCTGACAGCCCCCATCCTCCTTTCCTGTCCTGGGGCTGCCCAGGCTCATGGCGCTCGCCCTTGCTAGTCTGCTCTGATGCTGTGGTCACTCTGCACCCTCCCCATGTGTGGGTCAGTAGCCCGCAGGGCAGCTATGGAGGGACCCCTTGAATGGAGAAAGAACTTGCCAGTCAGCCCCAAGGCTGCAGCTCATGGCCTGCCCTCACCTTTCCGAACTGTGCCGCTGCTGTGGTGCCTTCTTCCCCAGCAGCCCTGGCTGATGACTGAGCCTGGTGGGGGTCCCAGGACCTGGGTCTGGGCCGTTTCTGCCCCAGCAGGGACTCCTCTGACTGGCAGTCTCTGCTCCCAGCGCCCTGCTGGGTTGACTAAGACTCTGTCAGATCTATCTCTGCCCAGTCCACCTCCCTCCCCTTGTTTCTTTCACAGCTTTCGATCTCCATCAGAGACTAACGACTTTTTTTTTTTCTCTTTTTTTGGAGAGGTTTTTGCTATAGGGTGCAAGCGCTCGCCAGAAAGACAGAGAGAGACAGAAAGACAGAAAGCGAGAAATCACCCCCCGGGGGGATGGCCATGTCACAATCCCTTCTCCAGTCTCCTCTCGGGATATTGGGCATGCACGCACATGTGCCTGGCATGAGTTTAAGCCACCGGGTCCGGGACTCGAACCGCGGTCCACTACATGGGAGTCCAGCGACATAGCCATTTCGCTAACTGCTGGTCCCAGAAACTAACGACTTTTGAACTTTTGATTTTCGCTGGCCATTCCTGCTTCCTCCCCATTTTATCTGCTTCAGGCTCTACCCCAGAACATCAGCCATGCTCCTAAGGTGTCCTGGCACCTGCTCCCGGAGAATCCCGTCAGCACATGGCTTTATTAAACACGCTTCAAATTACCCAGCCTGACTGAGCCCGCTCTCCCCTACCAGGCCCCAGCTGGTGCACCTTGGCATTCATTTAATGAACTTCCTCAGATGTCAACATGTTGTGAACTTGGGGACTCCTCCAGGGCTGCGCTGCCCACGGTGGCACACAAAGAGAAATGGACCCCGGATCTCAGAGCCCTCCGGGATTCCCCCACCCCAGCGTTTCCCTGTCATCCCCATCCCTGCCCCCACCCTGCCCATCTGGGCCTGTGCATGGGCTCCTGGACACCAGGCAAAGCCAGGGGGGGCATTGCGGGCCTGTGGGGAACAGGAGCGGACGGAAAGTGCAGTCTCTGGCTTTTCTCAACAGGACTCTAGAAAAGCACATTTAATCCTAATCAATTGGAAGAAAGTGTCCAAAGTCGTTGAAGCAGTGAGGCAAAAACAGCATCAGAAGAGTCTGAAGTCTATTTATTAATCCTGGACTCCAAACTCCTTACTGACTGGGAGCTGGCTCTGGGCCTTCCCAGCCTGATGTGTACAGTGGGGAGGAGAGGTGTCAGAAGCGGCTCTGAGTGGGCAGGATGGTTCTGACTCGCTCAGGGAGCCCGGGTACTCCCTAAGGGAGCGGGCTGCTGAGTGCACTTGGGGGAAATAGCTAGCTTAGTAAGTCCTAATCTTATTGTGGCAACTTTCTACATATTTTCTTTTTTTCTTTTTAAGAATTGTTTATTTAATTTTTATTTATTCATTCATTTATTTTCATTTGACCAGAGAGAAACACAGAGAAAGAGGGAAAACGAGAAAACAAGCCACCAGGTCCAGGACTCGAACCGTGGTCACCCATGTTGGAGTGTCCAGCACCTTAACCACCGCACCACCTGCTGGCCCCTCTCTCTATGTATTTTCTAATTCTCTTAAGATAGAATGAGTACCACGAATCCTAAAAGCAGAATTTACTTAGCTATAAAAAAGTGAGTATGGGCCAGTTGGTCGCGTGGTGATTAAAGCAGTTGGATCCCCCATGGCTCACTGCACAGTTGGAATCCCAGACTAGAATCCTGAGAGGAGAATGGAGAAGAAGGGGTTGTGGCATGGCCATCCCCCCTGGGAGAGGGTGCTTTCTCACTTCCTCCCTCTCTCTGGCAAGTACACATGTCCTATAGGAAAAAAAAAAAAAAAGCATATTAGATCAGTCCATATGTGGTGGTTAAGGCAGATGGATTCCACATGACCAACTGTGCAGTTCAAGTCTCAGACCTGGTGACTCAAAAAACACACCGGCCATGTGTTTGCGTGTGCCTGCCCAAATCCCACAGGGAGGAAGAAGTGGAGAAGGGATTGCAGCATAACCATGCCCTGGGCAGGGGTACTTTCTTGCTTTCTTTCTTTCTGTCTCTGTCTATCTGTCTGTCTTTCTCTGTCTCTCTCCAGCAAGTGCATATACCCTCTGGGGGAAAAAAATTTTTTTTTTATAAGCGACTGTGTTACAGAGAGCCTGAACATACAGCCTGCTTCTTGTAGGGCCAGTCTAATTCAGATTCTGGCCTGCTAAAATGTCTCATCATCAGATAGAGATCTTCTTGGGTAGTCCAAAAACTTGGTCCTATTGTCCATGCAGCATTTTTAGGAGGGGAAAGAGATGGAGGAAGGGGGAGGCATGACTACAACAGTCTTGAACTGCAAACATGCTCAGATTCATGTCTTCTTTTTTGGAGTTTTTTTGCTATAGGGCATGTGCGCTCCTCAGAAATACAGAGAGACAGAAAGCGAGAAATCACCCCCCGGGGGGGTGGCCATGCCACAATCCCTTCTCCTCCATTCTCCTCTTGGAATCTTAGGCATGCATGCACATGCGCCCAGCGTGAGTTTTAAACCACTGGGTCTGGGACTCGAACCGCGGTTGACTACATAGGAGTCTAGCAACATAGCCATTACACTAACTGCTGGTCCCTCTAATCCTAACTTTTGAAATACACAGCAGAGCCAGCAGTTACATGAGGTTAAGGCACTGGATCCCACATGGCTGACTCTGTGGTTCAAGACCTGAACCCAGTAGCTTGAAAAATATGCTAGACTTGTGCGTGTGTCCAAATAAATCCTGAGAGGAAAAGGGATTATGATGTGGCCATCCTTCCTGGGGTGGGGACTGGGGTGATTTCTCACTTTCTCTCTCTCTCTCTCTCTCTCTCTCTCTCTCTCTTTCTCTCTGTCTATCCAGTGAAAATACAAGGCCTATAGCAAAAACTATTAAAAAGAAGAGAAGAAGAAGGAGGAGGAGGAGGAGGAGGAGAAGAAGAAGGAAGAAGGAAAGAAGAAGAAAGAAAAAGATACCAAACACATGTGCATATGTGTCCAAATCCTAACAGGAGGAAGTGGAGAAGGAACTGTAGCATGAGCACACCCCACTGAGAACTGCTTTCTATCTTTCTGGCAAACACAAGCATCTTCTGGCAATTAAAAAACAAACAAACAAACAAATAAGCCCTCTATCCTTTTGATCTTTCTCCCCCAGTATGTCCATATTCACATAACCACCATCCTCCTGTTCCTCTCACCCAGACATCCCCATCTTACTTTGCCATCTTACACACTTTCTCTCTGCTCGGAGATAGCTATGTCTGTGTGAGCAACTTACCTGTATCGGTGCGAGTCCTCTAAGAAGGTCAGAAGGAATTCATGTGCAGGCATTTTACTGAGGGAAACACCTGCAAGATAAAGGGTGAGGGAGTGAGAGTGATCAGGGACAGCCTTCAAGCCATGAAGCAGGGCCAACCCCTGGGGTAAGAGAGTGAGGAGGAAGGACAGGATTGAACAGTCCCAGACTGCAGTGTAGTTCTGAGAAAAATCAGTCAGGTCATTATAAAGTCCCTCTGCCCATTAGGGGGATGCTTCATTGGGCAGAAAAGACCCAGATGGAATGTGCTTTCTGAGCCGACTTCCTGCCCTGTCCATCACCAACATGTCCATCTGTACCCCTGATAATCCAGTGCCTCTCCTGAAACCTCAGCAGCGACTCTCTTGCCTTTGCTCCTGGGCCCTTGATTGCTTGCTTTCTGTTTCTTCCAGAACCTTGCTTCATTAATCAATCCACCTGCAAGGCCAGTAGGGTGGTTGAGGCTCTGGTCTCCCACATGGTGACCACTGTTTTAGCCCCAGACCTAGTGGCTTGCTTTCTCACTTTCTCTCTGTCTCTGTCTCTGCCTCTCTCTCGTGAGTGTATATGTCCTATAGCAGATTTCAAAACAATAATAATAAGGGACCAGCAGGTAGCATGGTGGTTCAGGGCGCTGGAGTCCCACATGACTGACCGCGGTTCAAGTCCCAGACCTGGTGGCTTGCTTTCTCACTTTCTCTCCTGTTCTCTTTCTCTCTCTCTCTCTCACTCTGTCCTTTTCTGGTCAAATTAAAATAAATAAATAAGTAGATAAAGTTAAATAAAATAATTCTTTCAAAAAAATAATAATAAATAAAATTACAATTATTTAAAACAAAACCAAAAAATCCCAGGAGAAGGGATTGCAGTGTGGCCATCCTCCCTGAGGGATAATTTCTCACTTTCCCTCTCATTGTCTCTCTCTCTGTTTCTCTCCAGTGAGCACACATCCCCTGTGGCAAAAATCTTTTTTTAAAAAATGAATCCATTTGCTTCTATGTCTTCAAAGCCTCCAGTAAGAGGTAATTGGAGGAGCATAAAATAACGCAGAGGGCGCAGGAGACAATAAGGGTTGTGATATGGCTGGAACTAAGTGCGTGAGATACATGGTAAACACTCAACATTTATGAGAGAATAAACACATATTTAGTTTCCTCCAGTGGTCTGTAGCTTTTTTAGGGCAAGAACTATGTCATATTTGTCTCTGTAGTCTATTTAATAACTCACAGTTATTAAACACAAAGTTGCCAAGGTAGGAAAGTTGATCTACTGACTTCTTACTGTGTTAAAAACAAAATTATTTTCCCAAGTGCCTCATTTAATTGAATGCCTCAAACCTGTTATACAACAGGTGTTTAATAATATTAATAAATGTTTGTTAAATGAAGCTCAATAGGAAATGAGCCTTTCACTCTCTGGAAATTACATGCATATTCATGATATTGGGCAAGGGGAAATACGTAAATCACTTCTACCTAAAGCACTTCTCTAGCTCTTTGACTACGTCATGGACTTGAACGGATTGTGTCTGTCCCATGAATACATTATCCTATTCTTAGGACTAATTGTAACCAATGGGCTATTACAGAGATACCTGCTGTCAGATCATAGTGTCTCCCTCTTCCTCTGCCTGGTGATTTTTAGAGTTCAGAGATTTGGGTGCCAATCAGAAGCAGCTGTAAATTGGCACAGAGCCAGAGTATGGACAAAAACTTAGGCTTAACCCAAAGCATTATCTATTGATAAAAAATAATCAGGATTTCAGGGATGAGTAGTTAATAAGGCACTCCTTTTCCCCAAAATTTAGAATAAGAAACACATTTTATAAAAAGAATTATATATTTAATTTTACTCATTATTAATATTATTATTATTATTATTATTATTACTTAATCTGACCAGAGACAGAGAGAAAGAGAAAGGGAAAGTGAGAAAGCAAGCTGCCAGTTCCAGGACTTGAACTGTGTAAGCCCAGTGCCTTAACCACCATACCACCTGCCGGCCCCAAAATAAGGAAGACTTTTAAGAATAAAATTATAGGGAACCAGCAGATGGTGTAAAGGTTATGTCACTGGACTCCCACATAGTCGACCATGGTTGGAGTCCCAGACCTGGCAGCTTAAAACTCATGCTAGGCACGTGTGCATGCATGCCCAAAATTCCAAGAGAATAATAGAGGGGAAGGGATTGTGGTGTGGCCATTTCCCCTGGAAGGGTGATTTCTTGCTTTCTGTCTCTCTGTCTTTCTCTGTCTCTCCGGCAAGTGTATGTGCCCTATCGTAAAAATTCCTCTCTTAAAAAAAAAAAGAATAAATTTATAGGACTAGCCCTGTAGCCTAATAGTTAAGGGAACTATATTCCACATGGTTGTCTGAATCCTGGCCCAGTCAGCTTGAAAAACATACCAGGTGCATGTACATGCGTGATCCAAATCCCCACAGGACAGAGAAATGGAGTAGAGACTACACATGACCACGCCCCATTGTGGGGTACTTTCTCCCTCTTCCTCTTTCTATCTCTCATCTCGCTCTGGCCAACATATGGGCTCTCTGGCAATTGAAAAAAAAAAAAAAAGAATAAAACTGTAGAAATGTATCCTGCAAAGATAAAATCAAAAGCTTTCTTCAGGGGGTGGCAGGTGGCATGGTGGTGGGATGCTGGACTCCCACATGGCTGACCGCAGTTCGAGTCCCAGACTTGGTGGTTTGCTTTCTTACTTTCCCTCTCTGTCTCTCTCTGGTCAAATTAAAAAATAATAATAATAATAAATGAAATTAAATAAAATAATTCTTTTAAAAATGTTGTCTTCGGGACCAGCAGTTAGTGTAATGTCTATGTTGCTGGACTTGAATGTAGTCAACCATGGTTCGAGTTCCAGACCCGGTGGCTTAAACTCACGCTGGGCGCGTGTGCGTGTGTGCCCAAGATCCCAAGAGGAGAAAAGAGGAGAGGGGATTGCGGCGTGGCCATCCCCCCTGGGGGGTGATTTCTTGCTTTCTGTCTCTCTGTCTCTCTGTCTTTCTGGTGAGCACACGTGCCCTATAGCAAAAACCTCTCCAAAAAAAAAAAAAATGTTTTCTTCAATCAAAATTTGGGAGTATAGCCTTGGTGAATTCAAACTGTACCATATGTAAACTTGGTACAACCCTCTAAGATATCAATGTATCTAAGGAGAGGAGAAAAAAAAGGTAGGTTCATCAAAGGAAGGTGAGCAAAATGAATGCCAGGGTCTGCCAGGAGAATCCTATACTGCCTGCACAGAGCTTGGGCTAGTCCCCTGGCCTGTAGTTAACCTCTACAGTGCCCGGGACCATGTATTTACCTTGGACACAGACTCTGTTTCCCATGCCCTGATTCATGCTTGACAAGGACCTTCCAATTCCAATTTAATTTCTCCTGCAGGGTGAGAACTCACTGAGTATCATAGGCTATGGTTTGAATGTTCTCCCCTAAATTCATGTATTGGGATTTGATTGCATTGTAAAGGTGTTAAGTGAAAACTTGATCTGGTTATGGTGTCAACATGTGGGGCTCTAGGAGAGAGATTAGTGATTGGGTAGTTAAGGTGGGACCCCTATGATAGAGCCCTGGTAGGTTTATTTAATGATTTGTTTAGGGTTTTGCCTTAGGTCTCCCATGCTCACAGGGATGGGAAGACAGAGGGAGGGGAAAGTGAGAAATCATCCTCCAGGGGAATGGCCACACTGCAATCCCTTGTCCTCCATTCTCCTCCTGGGATCTTGGGCATGCACCCACCTGCACCTGGTGTGAATCTCAAGCTACCAGGTCCAGGACTCCAACCAACTGGCCATGTGGGAGTCCAGCAACATAACTGCTACACCATCTGCTGGCCCCTGAGTCCTGCTAGGTGTGTAACGAAAGGAAATGAGGCAGACAGAGGCCATATGGATGCCCTCTGCTCTGCTCGGCTCAGAGTTCTGCCGTCTGCCATTTTACAATGCCTTTAAACTTTCCATCCACAAGAATTATAAGCCAATAAACCCCTATTACTTTATAAATCACCCAGTCTCAGGGATTTCTGTTAGCAACACAACAATGGATTACTTAAAAGGTCATAGATCAATTGCATTTCTCATTGTAATTTATATCCTGGCCTTTATATTTGCTTTTCAGTCTTTTGTGAGCCAGGCTACAGTGAATCTTTCCTTAAGGAGTCGCATTTCTGAGCATACAGAGTGGAGGGCAAGATTTGAGAATGGTGACATCAAAATGACAACCCGTAGACCTCTTGGTGGATAGGTATTCCTCCATTTTTCTTGTGACTTCCCACAGAGGACCTTTTAAGTTGTCAGCATGAGATGAGCTGGGTGGATTGAGTAAATATGTACTAATAAAAGGTGCAGTAGAAGAAAGTTCTCTGTGTGTGCACATAAACATACATGTGTCCAGAGAAAGGTAGCTTCTTCATAATAGTAGGAAGCTCTGGGGCCAGCAAGTGGCATAGTGGCTAAGATGCTGGACTCCCACATGATTGACTACAGTTCAATTCCCAGACCTGGCACCTTGGAAATCACGCCAGGCCTGCGTGTGTTCATGCCCAAAATCCCAGGAAAAGAATGGAGAAGGGAATTGTGGCATTGTCATCCCTCCTGAGGAACTAATTTCTCACTTTCCCCTTGACTGTCTGTCTCTGGCAAGAGCATACACCCTATGGCAAAAACCTTACAAAAAATAATACTAGGGACCAACAGTTAGCGTAATGGCTATGTTGCTGGACTCCCACTTAGTCGACCACGGTTCGAGTCCTGGACCCAGTGGCTTAAAACTCACGCCGGGCGCGTGTGCGTGCGTGCCCAAGATCCCAAGAGGAGAATGGAGGAGAAGGGATTGCGGCATGGCCATCCCCCCTGGGCGGTGATTTCTCGCTTTCTGTCTCTGTCTCTCTCTGTCTGTCTGGCGAGCGCACGCGCCCTATAGCAAAAATCTCTCAAAAAATTAAAAAATAATAATAATAATACTAGGAAACTCAAATAAAGTAGTCAATTTCATCTCATATACTACATGGTCTTTATTTTATTTTATTTTTTTTCATTTATTTTTGCTGCAGGGTGCATGTACTCTCCAGAGAAGAACAGAGAGAAAGGAAAAGTGAGAAAACATTGTCCCCTAGTCCCTGGGGGTGGATGGGATGGCCATGCCACAATCTCTCCTCTGCCATTCTCCTCTCAGGATTTTTAGGCACCCATGCATACTCACTGGCATGTTTTACAAGCTGCTAGGTCCGAGACTCAAACCATGCAGTTCGCCATGTGGGATCCCTCAGCTTAACCACCATGCCCTCTGCTGGCCCAACCACATGGTCTTTTACTGAACTTACATCTTTTATTGCCAGAGGCTTGCTCTTAGTTAATGTTAGAAGAATGAGTGGGTAAGATGGAGGATGGACAGATGGAGCGTCAGACGAACGAATAAATGAGTGAACACTGGGTGTCTAATTTTCCAAGTTTCTCGTTTCACTCAAAAGATTACTTGAGGGGATAGCCGAACTCAGAATAGAGACAAATAATAGACTCTTATGGATTTTCTCCAAGCAAAATGAATGAGGAATTATCTCTTTCAAACCCATGCTTGAGAAGACAACAGCTTATGTAAAGGAAAATCTAAAAGCTGTGGTGAAACGTTTAAAGATTATACTGAGAGAGTGAAGATTCTCTTAATCCACAAGTCTTACATTGATATCTGCAGGGAAATGGAAACTACAGATAATATTCAGACCACAGTTTCCATCTTAGCAAAATTGAAATCTGGGTGGTTCTCATGACTCGCACTTTTATTAGGACTTTGTTTTAAATCCACACATAACGTCTTTGAGGGGTAAGTAAATTGTGAGCAATATTAGCAAATTTTATTAGGAGGCTCAACAATGAAAACCCAGCTGGTGAGCAAAATGACAGCCTCTTTTTTTTTTTCAATGCCTCATCACAAGCTATAAAAAACAATTCCCCAGGACACCGAGTGACTTCAGCAATCATTCATCTGATCAGGATAAAACTATAGTAAGCTACAGAAAAAACCCACCACACACTTTTGCTGCAGAGTCGGAGACCAGCCAGATGAACCGTATAGCCATCCTTTACAGGTTTCCTTGACAACTGTTCCCATGGAGCCAGTGCTCAAGATAGGCTGTAGCAAAGCAGACTACAAAGATTAATTGATGATCGTGCTCCAAAAACTGAAATGACATCGAGATTTAGTGAGACTGTGTTCGATTTCTAAATTTGGGCTAGTGTGTTTCAAACCTCACTCTTCTTTTTCACTGTTATCTCTGGAATCCCCTCTTCTTCTTTCTCATTCCAAAACAACAAACCCCTCTTTAAAAAGTGTAACAACCACAGTGAAATGGCTGCCTTGGAAAATCTAACCTATCAAACAATGATTTCTCATTTAAAACCAACAATCCCACCGAAGGGGAGCAGGTGCACCTCATAAAGGTGAGCTCCAAATGGGGAGAGGGAGGTAGTTCTTAAAGATTTAATCACAGCTTTAAAAAGAACTCTCCCTGTGTGTGTGGTATGATGTCTACCTCAGCCTAATCCTGGTGTACTGCCAAACACCAGGTAATTAATTCCTAACCCAAACTGTCATGAGAATACAAGTGCACTCTGAGAGAGGTGACAGTTCTGCTGTGCCAGCCTCTTTCCCATTTGCTTACAGGACAGGGTACATCTTGGCAAGCAATGCCAGGTGTGCAAAGAACCCTGTGTGCAGCAGTTGAACACTGGAAAAGCGGAGGGGATAGAAAAGAGAGAACAACAAGGGCAAACAAAACAAAGACACCCAACATGCAGGAATAAAAGACGCCTTTGAGGTGTTAAAATAATACTCTACTAAGCCACTGGTTGCCCAACTCAGAGAGATGAGAACTACGATAACTCCAGTCTGGAGGAGTAAGTAGGTACATAAAACAAGAAGTCAAAGCAAAGCACACAGAATAAAAACTTAATGAGTAGACGTACCCTAAGAAATCACCTTTTTCTTTCCTTGTTTTCTTGTTTGCTATTTTAGATGGCTTTTCCAAAATATGCAACCATTTCAGCAGAATGAAGTATAAATGTGATTTTCGTGTATACACACAACAGCAGAGGGAGGCAGATGTGCATTGAAGGCTGAGGGCAGCCGCTAGACACAAGCCCTGTCAGTCACCTGAGTAGCCCACAGTGTAGACATTCAACACATCCTTGAGACTTCAGTCTAAGAAAAGAAAGCACTTAAGAATTACTTCATCTTTTTTTAAAAAAAAAGAATTACTTACTTAATTTTATTTGTTATTATTTTTTAAAATTTGACCAGAGAGAGAAGGAGGGAAAGTAAGAAAGCAAGCTGCCAGGTCTGGAACTCGAACCATGATTGGCCATGTGGGAGTCCAGCACCTTAACCACTATACCACCTGCTGGCCCCAAGGAATTATTTCATCTTAAGCAAAGAAAACAACTGTTCCCCAATTTCAACAATAGTAAATCCACTAGCAGATATATTCCATGGCATATATGTGCCATAATATTTCAACCCATTCATCTGTTTGTGGACATTTAAGTTAGTTCCATGTCTTAGCAATAATGAATAATTAATACTGCTACAGTGAAAATAGTTGCACAAGCACTTTTCTGACTGAGTGCTCTCCTATCTTTTGGGTAGATACACAGGAATGGAATTGCTGAATCATATGGTAGTTGTATTGAAAGGTCTTTGAGGAAGATTAACTTTCTTCTTTTTTAAAAATTATTTTATTTAACTTTATTTATTTATTTTAATTTGACCAGAGAGGGACGGAGAGAGAGTGAGAAAGCAAGCCACTAGGTCTGAGGCTCAAATCGCAGTTGGCCACGTGAGAGTCCAGCACCCTTAACCACCATGCCACCTGCCAGCCCCAATTAACTTTTATTTTTAAGTAAGTAACTACATCTTCAACACCACCCTGATAATTTTGCAGTCACGCCTCGTATGTTCTTGTCTATTGCATTCATTAATTGTAAACACCTTAAGCCTAAGTATATGTCTGTGGGGGGGGGAGGGGGGTGAATCTTCTGTTTTCCTTTGTCTGGCAGTCAGGAATTCAGTCAACACATATCTCCAGATAATTCCCTGTGTGCTGGATGATGGACAAAGGCCTTATGGCATAACCAGAGAGGGTGGAGGCTAAGCCAGAGCAATGGTTATTATGGAAGGTGAAGAGACAGAGCCCTGGACACATATAACCGGAAGAAGGTCCTGGGGTAGGGGCGAGAGTAAGACAGCCCTTACTGTAGGAGTTTATTAGTTTTCTTGGCAAAGGGAGAGGGGAAGGAGGACTCTTCAGGCAAAGGGAACAGCACACACAGCAAAAGCTCCCAAGTAATAAAAAGAATGAAATGTTCCAGAAGCAAATAGTAAGCCCATAAGACCGGAAAGGTGGACGGGGTCTTGGAGTCCTTATGAGACAGTTAGACTTGATCCTCAGGGCAGAGGGGGTGATGAAAGGTTTTCAGCCTGAGATCAGTTTGATCTGTGTACCGTGGTCGGTCAGCATGAGCAGCCTTTGATTTTCTGCCTGTGCCCTTGTCTCAGGGCTGCGCTGTGATGAAAGCATAATTCCATGCTAGTTTCCAGGACTGCAAGAGAGCCCAGTATATCCGTTTTACTTTCTGTCATGTATGCTTGTGGAATATATAGCAAATTTTTAAATAACATCTGAAGAGCTTAATCACTTACTTACTTAGAAAACAAAGTTGTATTTCACATGTGGTATTTGTACTCTTCCATTTCTCCTACCAGACTCAATGGCGAAGCCATATGGAACAGTGTCTTAAAGAGCATGGGCTCAGCTTGGGTTCAAATCCTGGCCCTGGCACTCACTGCCTTGTGTGAACTTGGGCAGTGTCTTTGTCTGTTGGTGTGATGCTAACAGAAATACTGAGATTGATTTATAAAGAAATAGGGGCATATTGGGCCACATTTTTGGTGACTGAAAAGTCAGAAGGCTTAGGCCTACCATCAGGCTGACCTACAGCATGGCTGACAGACACACAGAAAATGGCAGATGCATGCAGAGAGAGGGAATGAACAGCTTACTCACTCTCTCTTTTGTTACAACCAGTTCCTGCAAGAACTAATCCCTTCTCATGAGAGCTAGCACACAGAGGGTCTCGAGAGACATTGTTAATCTAGTCATACGAGGGTTACCTCCATGACGCAATCATCATGATCCAGTCACCACTCCCTAGGCCTCGCCAAGTCTCAACATCAAATTCTACAACATGAAACTTAGGGGGACAAATGATGATCCAAACCGTCAGAGGAAGGTTATTTCATTTGTATATCTTGGTTTCCTCATTTATAAAGTGGGAGATAATAATAAGAAATAGGCCTCTACCTTCTCCAGGCCTTTTCCCTATGTGTCTGTGTTTCTAGATGTTCGCACATGGTCCTCTAATAATGTCATCAGTCATCAGTTTAGCCTCCCCCCACAACCAGTGTGACTTTAACTAATTATTCCTGCAAATATCCTATTTCCAGAAATGTCACATTCTGAGAGTCCAGGTAGATGTGAATATATGAAGAATGCCATTTGTCTTAGTCCATTTTTGTGTTGCTAACAGAAGTACCTAAGGCTGGGTGATTTTACAAAGAAATGGAGGTTTATTAAGTCACAATTCTGGCAGCTAAAAGCCTGAAAACATAGGCCTGGTATCAATCCAGTCTACAAGGTGGCTGAGAGAGCACAGAGATGGTGGGTGCATGCAGAGAAAGAGTTTCTGATAGTTCTCTCTTTCGTAACAACCAGCTCTGGCAAAAACTAACCCCTTCTCACAAGAACTAGAATTCAATGAGTCTCATGAACCTATTTGTGAGACTTGCCTCTATAATGCAATCACCACCCACTAGGCTTCACCTCTCCTAACATCAAACTCCAAAACATGAAACTTTGGGGAACAGCCATCATCCAAAGCATGACTCTACCCACCCCAGTTCAGCATGTACTGAAGACATCTTGCTTTACGGTGTGAGATATTGTACCATCCCTCTAACCTATAGTATCCCAAGGTGCAATATGTCGATCTCTTCTTGCTAAGATTAGCAGAAAACTTAGTTTCTCTTCTAGACCTTCATGAAGTTCTACTTACTTACTAGAATAGAAGTGGGTGCTTCTGACATTATCTAGGATTTGGGAAGGATAATCAAATCTCTCCAGAATCACAGACACCATAGTCTGGATGGAGCCACTGGAGTGCTAGCCACCTAAGAGAGAGCCACCATACTTACCAGGGCTATTGTAAGGTCAGCACTCACACAGCCACTCCCCAGGCCTCCATTTGGCTTCTGCGGTGCTGCCCTGGAATAGACTCAGGTTTCTTGTTGATGAGCCTAAAATGATCACTGACATCATTTTTCCTGGGTGGCTCTGGATCCAGCAAACCGTCAGTCCCCTTCGTTAAGTCGTCATTTCTAAAGACTTTATCCTGATGGTGAGCCTTAGTTAGGACCCTCTTCTCCTTTTTTTTTTCTTAAAGAATTATTTACTTACTTAATTCCATTTGTTATTATTATTTTTTAATTTGACCAGTCAGAGACAGAAAGAGAGAGAAAGGGAAAGTGAGAAAACAAGCCTCCAGGTCTGGGACTTGAACCGGTTGGCCACGTGGGAATCTAGCACCTTTAACCACCATGCCACCTGCCAGCCCCAAGGGCCCTCTTAATCTAGAAGACCTGTCCAATTTCAAAGTCTAGGGATGCATCGTCGGAGCCTCAGGCATCTTCCCCTCAGAAGGCCCCTAGGGCTCCTCGTGCATTGAGACCATTTTGTCCCCTACCACAACACATACTGAGAAGCGCTGAAGAAGCGTCTTGGCTCAGCCACGGAAGAGTCCTGCCCCTCCCTCAGGCCACAGGTACCTCACTGCCTTCCCACATTTCAGAGCAGGTAAGTAACTAAGTCCTTCTTCTATAAAAGGTAAAGTGTTTCAGGAGGTTGGCTGTCTCCTCCAGCTGAGCTGGAGGTATCTGCATAATTTTAAAGTCCCTCTTCACCATGGCCTACTTAAAAAAAAAAAAAAAGTTTATTTATTTATTTATTTTGAGAGAGGAGAGAGAGAGAGGCACTCCCAGTAAGATCTTCACACTGTGACTCACCCCTCCATTCTCAGCCTGTTCAAATCACTGTGCACCCAGCCCAGTGTGTACCCAGCATGCCCACTGAGGTCCCAACAGAGGACTCTCTCACATGGGTCCAGTGGTGTTATCAGCACATTATCCCTGGTCCCAGGTTCCATTCTCGAAGCTTAGCATGGTACTGTAGGCTGCATACTACCCTATCCCACGGATATGTCATAACTTACCTAACTTTCCCATATTTTCATACATTGGACTGATTTTCTATCATAAATGAGCTGGATACATATTCTCAATAATTCAACAAGTATTTATTAATCCTTTACTATATGTTAGTCATATTTTTAGACCCAGTAAGATTTGTTGTCAAAAAGCTTACATTTTAGTGACAGGGAAAGAAACTAGCAAACAGGTAAATGTAAAAGGGAATGCCTTCATAATAACAAAACCAAGGCAGAGCAAGGCGGTGGGTAAAGGGGTTGCTATTCTATAGAGAGGGCGAGCGGGAGAAACGTGTGGGAAAGCTGGTGTTTGGTACCACCTATCTAATCTAGAGAATGGGAAAGGTTTTTATAATAAAGCACAACAATACTCACACGAAGATTTTTCTTTTCTTTTCTTTTTTTTTTTTTTTTTTGGAGAGGTTTTTGCAATAGGGCGTGTGCACTCGCCAGAAAGACCGAGAGAGACATAGAGACAGGAAGCGAGAAATCACCCTCCAGGGAGGATGGCCATGCCGCAATCCCTTCTCCCCCTTTCTCCTCTCAGGATCTTGGGCATGCACGCACACGTGCCCAGCATGAGTTTAAACCACTGGGTCCAGGACTCGAACCGCGGTTGACTACGTGGGAGTCCAGCGACATAGGCATTACACTCACTGCTGGTCCCACACACGAAGATTTTTCTGTTTTGTTTTTCATTGTTTTGCTAACTATATCACATGTGAAAATAAAACAGAGATCACTTCGTTAAGTGAAATTACAGTTAAACTAACGTAAGTGCAATTTGCAAGCAAATAATTAATATACCGGATTTAAAAAAATCAATAGCTGCTCAAAAGAGGACAATTACTATTATAGCTACTGCATAAAATATTCAGATGTGTGATGCCAAATGAAAGGACAACATTAAAAATTATGGAAAGCAGCCTCCAAACACGTTCTATTGAGATGTGGCTGGGTCTACTTGGAGCAAGTTTTTTTTTTTCCTTAAAGGATTTGAGAGTTTTTGTCCCTTGGTAGTTTTGTCAACAATTGAATTGGCACCAAATAACACGAAACCTAGCAGAGCTACTAAGATTCTGGAAGCAAATCTTTCACCACGTAGTATTACAATCTACTTACTAAACAGACCCTGCCTGTTTCAAAATATCGCTTGAATTTCAAGTATAGATGCTCCCCAACTTCCAATGAGGGTATATCCCAATAAAGCCATCAGAAAATAAAAACACCCTGGGACCAGCAGTTAGCGTAATGGCTATGTCACTGGACTCCCACGTAGTCGACCATGGTTCAAGTCCCGGACCCAGCGGCTTAAAACTCACGCCAAGCGCGTGTGCGTGCATGCCCAGGATCCCGAGAGGAGAATGGAGGAGAAGGGATTGCGGTGTGACCATCCCCCGTGGGGGTGATTTCTCGCTTTCTATCTCTCTGTCTCTCTGTCTTTCTGGTGAGTGCACGCGCCGTATAGCAAAAACCTCTCCAAAAAAAAAAAAAAAAAAGAAAAGAAAAGAAAAACGCCCTGAGTAAAAAGTGCATTCAATGCACCTAACCTACCAAATGTCATAACTTAGCCTAGCCTACCTTAAACATGCTCGAAACACATCAGCCTACACAAAGACTGTTTCATAGTGAGGACAAAATCAAAGCCTACCCTGTAATACAGTTTTGAATAGCTCGTGTAACCTACTGAACACGGTACTGAAAGTGAAGAATGGAGTGGTTATGTGCTTACTTGAAGTATGATTTCAAATGAATGCTTATCACTTTTGTACCATCATAAAGTCAAAAAAGCCATACGTTGAAACTTCCTAAGTTGAGGATCCTCTGTACTTGAATATTTTTGTCACACTGAGAGCCAAGTTCTTCAATAACTTTATACTTTAGTTTTATCGTGCTGCAGCATTTTACATAGATAGATGTGTAAATGTTCTCGAACTAAATTCCCACACTTCCTTTCTAAATAGTGTGTGTTCATGTATTTGTGTGTTGTTTGAAGATGTAGTGCTGTGTAACAAGCTATGCTAAAAATTGGTGGCTGAAAGCAGGGATTGGTTTACTATGGTAACTCTCTGTGGGTCAGGAACTTGGGCAGGGCTTGAATGGCCAATTCTCATGCTCTGTGTCACAACTGCTAGGTCATTCTGGTGTTCAATTGGTGGCTGGGCTGGGCTGGAGGATCCAAGAAAAGTTTCCTGCTCATTCTCAGCCCTTTGGCAGGGACAGGTGGAAAGCTGGGTCCCTTTTCCGCTCCATGTAGCTGCAGCCCCTCCCCCTGGTGTCTTTTTTTTTGGAGAGGTTTTTCCTATAGGGCATGTGCGCTCACCAGAGAGACAGAGAGAGAGACAGAGAGACAGAAAGCGAGAAATCACCCCCGAGGGGGGATGGCCACACCACAATCTCTTCTCCTCCATTCTCCTCTCAGGATCTTGGTTACACATGCACATGTGCCTGGCGTGAATTTAAGCCACTGGGTCCAGGACTCAAACTCCGACTACTTGGGAGTCCAGCAACACAGCCATTATGCCAACTGCTGGTCCCCCACCTGGTGTCTTTAACGGGGTAATTAAACTTTGCTATTACAGGCAATGAAGTACAAAGTTTTGTTTTTGTAGGAAACCAGGTACAGAGTCCTGGGGTGCAGGCATTGAAAACTGATGCCTTCATTGCTGTCATTCCTCACTCATATTTGCTGTTTAACACAAGAAAGTCATGAGGTTTGACTTTGAAAACCTGTACCTTCTTTTGGAATTTTCTGGTCAGGGAACCCCCTTGTGCTTGAGTATTAGAGGCCCCTGATGTTACCTTATCATTTGTTACTTTTTACCAGAATTGCCCCCTTTGCTCAAAATTTGCTATAGGGCATGTGCACTCACCAGAGAGAGATAGAGAAAGAGAAAGTAAGCCACTAGCTTTGGGACTTGAACCACGGTTGGCTATAGTGGAGTCCAGCGCCTTAACCACCACACCACCTGCCAGTCTCTCGTGTGCTCATTTTAAAAACCTCCCTGTACTCCTGGATCTATATAAACCTGCTGGCCCAAAGACTGCTGCCTTAGGAGAAGGGCTTCTAAGAAGAGGTGTTTTGAAGTGGATGTTTCCTGTATTACAGATTGTGCAATTATAAACCACCTTTGATTTCCTGAGCTCACAGCTCAGAGATGTATCTTACTGTTGACATACAAAGAGGGAGAAAGGAAGCAAAACCCACAAAACAAAGCCCTGAGGGAAGTATCTCCAGAGCTTGGGAGGAGAGTTTCTTGTTGCTTTCCTCTCTACTCTGGCAGATGAGGAAGTGATTCTAGAGCTGACTTTAAGGAGGCTGAGTTGGTTGTAGCCTGCATGGGTGATGTCAGCGCCGTCCTAGATGTCTCTCACTTCTTGTTGCCACTCCTCGAGGTCTTCACTTTTCCTTCTCTGTCACTGCCAGAAATGCCACCAATTACAAATGCATTCCAGCGAACAGCATCTTATTTAAAAGATAAACACCTTCAGTCATTTGCACTTTCAAACAAATAGCTTTACTCAGTTCCCCTATTCTGACACCCAGTGTAGGTTGGCCATACTGAACTAGAAGGTACTGAGGGGTAGGAAATGAGGTCATTTTGGAACCAGGAGAGAGATACTTTGAAAGAGCATGGCAGGGTAAGAACTCTGGGATGCTAGGACTGAGGACTCTTTTTTACAGAAGAGAAATTTTTTGCTATATAGTGTGTGTGCTTGCTAGAGATACAAAGAGACAGAGAGACAGAAAGTGAGAAATCACCCCCCAGTGGGGATGGCCACTCTGCAATACCTTCTCCTCCATTCTCCTCTTGGAATTTTGGGTACATACGCACACGCACCCAGCATGAGTTTTAAGCTGCTGGGTCCAGAACTCTGGGAGTCCAGTGATACAACCATTCCACCATCTGCTGGTCCCAAGAACTCTTATTAATTCACCAATAGAAGGGAAAGGAAGCAGAGAACAGAGACATGCAGAGGTGACGAGTGGTCCCCAAAGGGAACACTGTCTTCTCTGTCATTTCACCCACCAAGACCATATGGGTTGGCGCACAGTCAGTGGTAAACTGGACTGCAGTGCTAGCAGCCACATAGTGGCCAACCACGAGTTCAGATTCCTTAGCTGGTTGAAAACACACCGAGCATGTGCATGGGTGCCCGGGATCCTGAGAAGCTGGAGGGCTGGGGAAAGGGGGTTGCCATGTGACTGGGCCTTGTCTAGAGTACCTCTCTCTCTCTCTCTCTTGCATGTGTCCCTGTGCTCTGTATCATGAATAAAATAAACTTTTTTTTTGGTAGGACTTTTTGCTATAAGGCACATGTGCTCACTGGAGAGACAGAAAAAGATAGAGAGACAGAAAGTAAGAAATCACCCCTAGGGGGGATGGGCATGCCACCATCCCTTCTCCATTCTCCTCTCAGGATTTTGGGGATGCACACACATGTATCCAGAGTGAGTTTAAAGCCATCAGGTCCAGGACTAGAACCACAGTCCACTACATGGGAATTCAGTGACGTAACCATTATACCATCTGCAGGTCCCAAAATAAACTGAAAAAAAAAAAAAAAAAAAAAGAATAAATCAGCTACTTAAACTCTGGCTCTTATGTTGATAGCATTTGTCCAGGTTTACCATTCCATCTGTGGCTTAGAATCCAGAAAAGGCAGATCAAAGTCCAACCAGAAAGTCAACACTAGTGTACGCGGTTGTTTGGTTAGCAGTGTCATTAGCACTGCGGTTTAACCACAGGACTTTTTGTTTCATGGTCTGAATTTCAAAGTTCACAAACATATCATTTTGCCCATACCAAGACCACAAGGAACCAATTTAGACTGGAGCAAAATTTGTGTGTGTTTGTGTGTTTAAGAGATTTTTGCTATAGGATGCATGCGCTCACTGGATAGAGAGAGAAAGAAAGTGAGAAATCACCCCCAAGAGGGATGGCCACGCTGCAGTCCTTCCTCCTCTATTCTCCTCTTGGGATTTTGGACATGCACTCACATGTGCCCAGCATGAGTTTCAAGCAACTGGATCTGGGCCTGAACTGGGATTGGCCACATGGGAGTCCAGTGACTCAAGCACTATGCCACCTGCTGGCCCCAGAGCAAAGGTTTTTAAGAAGGGGTGGGTGCGGAAAGAGAAACGACGCACCCTTTTCCAAGACCTACATTAATCATTTCTAAAAGGAATCTGAGCTTCATGTGCGTTTCAGTCTACCATCTCCTCTGCAGACTCCCCGGGTGGTTGAAGCTGTCACGCACAATGCCAAGTTGACCTAGACATGGCAAAAGAGCCAAATGTAGCATCTGTGTTTTGACAGATCAACTTCTAGGAATCCACAAATGTCCCTCATGCAATACCACATGCGTTGACCCTTTGCGAGCCTGACAGATGTCAAGCAATAGTGCGCCACTTCCCTAACTCTGACATGATATATCATTTTGTGTCTCTGTTTTACTTCATCTCTGTCTGAGTGTTTCTGCCTCTCCTGGCCATGACAAATATTGTACATGGATTGCTTCCTCCCTTCTCTCTCTCTACGTCACCTGCAGTGTATCTCCAACGATATCTTCTTCAGCATCTATTTTACTTTCATTTGTTAAACTTTTCATTTTAGATTACCTTGAGATTTTCAGAAAAATTGCAAAAATAAGCACTTCCCATAGAACCCCCAGTCAATTTTCCCATTGCTAACATCTTACATTAGTAGGGAGCATTGTCACAAATAAGGGGTCCAGGCTGATACATTGTTGTTGACTAAACTCTATAGATTATTCAGAATTCTCTAGTTTTTCCCTAGTGTCCTTTTTCTGTTCTAGAATTCCACCCAGGATTTCACATTATATTTAGTTGTTATGCTTTTATTTTCTTTAATTGCAGCAGGTGTGTGTACTAGCCAGAGAGAGACAGAGAGAGACAGAGAAGGAGGAAGCAGCCCCCAGTGGGACACACACATGTCGCAATTTCTTCTGCATTTCTCCATCCCTTGGGGACTTTGGGCACACATGCACATTAATCCGCGTGTCCATCTGCCATGGACCCCATGTGATTCAGCTTCCCCAACCATTAGGCTACAGGGCTGACCGTTCTCAGGTTCCTCTTCATTGTTTTTGGTTTTTAATTTGCTATAGGACACGTACGCTTGCTGGAGAGACAGAAAGAGAGAGATGACTATGCTCACAATCCTTTCTCCTTTGCTTTCCTAGGGATTTTGGGCATGCACACACGTGCACCTGACATGTTTTTCAAGTCAGGTCCAGGATTCAAACACCATAGTCCAATATGTGAGATCCAACCATCTTAACCACATCACCTGGCTGGTCCCTTAGACTCTTCTTGTCTGGGGTAGTTTGTAATTAACTTTTTCTTATGGAGCCAGCCATACCAAACGAAAAGCCCATACATACATACATATATGTGTGTGTGTATATAGTAATAATTATACACATATGTGTTATTTCTTTAACATAAAAATATGTAAAATAGCATTTGTTTGAAAGTATATTCTATTCTGTATTATACTTTCTGTGATGTAAGTGCTATTATTTAAGTATTACAATAAAGGAGTAATCAACAGTACAATTAGTAGTAATTAATAGTAGGACTAAATAAACAAATAATACATGTTTATGTTACATTATTTAGGAAAAACATAACTTAAAAATAACCTTTATATTTTAGAATAGTTTTTAGTTTTTGTTTTCCCACTTTTATTTTGCATTTTTATCATGATTCATTCGTATCCTTGTCTGGAAGACCCTGAGGCTGGGCTGCAGGAAACCAGATGGTGGGAGCTGCTTGAAGAGTATTTTAAGCAGTACTAATCACCCATGAGAACACAGACAGACAAGTCAGTTCGTATCTGACAAGGATTTCATAGTATTGCATTTTCCTGTGCCTTAGTATTTCCTTAGTAAAATGAATTATTAAAAAGAGACACCATTTGGGACCAGTACTTGGCGTAATGGCTCTGTTGCTGGACTCCCATGTAGTTAACCACAGTTTGAGTCCCGGATCTGGTGGCTTAAACTCACATGGAGTGTGTGTGCATGCGTGCCCAAGATCCCGAGAGGAGAATGAAGGAGAAAGGATTGCAGTGTGGCCATCCCTCCTGGGGGGTGATTTCTTACTTTCTATCTCTCTGTCTCTCTCTGTCTTTCTGGCACATGCCCTATAGCAAAAACTCCAAAAAACAAACAAACAAACAAATAAATAAATAAGAGACACCATTTAAAAACACTACCTGTGTATAGCAGTGTTGCATA
Organism: Tupaia tana; assembly: GCA_026018925.1. Taxonomy (NCBI): domain Eukaryota; kingdom Metazoa; phylum Chordata; class Mammalia; order Scandentia; family Tupaiidae; genus Tupaia; species Tupaia tana. The sequence continues at coordinate 22,679,000 of JAKSZU010000017.1, forward strand.
GGTTATCTCATTTGATCCTCAAAACAACCACGTGAGGATGGGCGTTTCTATCCACAAACCAATCTGACTTTAGGTACTGTTAGTTGCTGCAACCATTCTTGGTTCCTAAACACCCTTCTTTCCTTGCCAACAGAACTCCAACTTTCCAGGTTAAAATCTCTCAGGGGGCAGCAGGTGGCATGGAGGTTAAGGTGCTGGATCCCATGTGGCCATCAGAGTGGTTTGAGTCCCCAGTGACTTAAAAATCATGCTGAGCGTGTGTGCACAAAATCCCAAGAGGAGACTGGAGGAGAGGGAACTGTGGCATGACCGTCTTCCCAGGGGATGCTTTCTCGGTTTCTCTCTCTCTCCAACAAGCACCACAATGCTACTGGCTGGCCCTCCTGAGTTGTTTTTATGTCCTAAATTACTTGTTACTTCTCTGGGGCGCATGTACTCCTGCCCGAAGACAGGGGACTGTTCTAAATGCTCCCCCACCGCAGATCTCCCTACCCCAGGATTCTGTGCTGATGTGCAGCCTGCTGCAGCCCTTCAGAGAGGAGAAGATTGTACTGTGGGAGCTGCGAAAGCGGAAGAGAGCTCTTGATTTAAGATGCTGGAGTGACACTCAAAGCAAAGAGCTGAAGCATCAAGCAAAAGAAACAGAGAGGCCTAGAAAGCAAAAACAGAGGGAGACGTACAGAGGGCTTTTCAATGAGCTAATGAAGCTTTTGGAATCTTGCTTGGGATAATAAGGCACTTAGGTATCATGTAAGCAGTGAAGGTGTGGGCAACAGAGGGGGCCAGCCCTGTCTGCCAGGGCAGGCCACAGAGAGTTCTAATTTCTCAGAGATCTGATGACCCTTCTGGGGCAAAGATAAAAAGGACTTATGAAGACTACCAAGAGGCTATGCTGAAGATATCGAAGGAGAAGGGGCTTTTGAGGTTGCCCTCCCTCGCTTTTTTGGCAATGCCTTAGAGGTTTAGCGAGATTACCCTGTGAGAGGGCAGCATCGAAGGCCTTGAGAACTGTCTGGAAACCTCGGTCAGTTTTTGAAGAAAGAAAATTCTTTAGCATGAGACACTTTAGAAGGAGAGAATGCGAGAGTTCTTTTACCCAACTTCAGAAAGGCCAAGAGATCTCTCCCCCACCTCTGGGAGAAGAACAGGGCCGATTCCAGAGACTGTTTTCGTTCTGTGTTACTGCAGAACAAAAAGCTCCAAAACTCACTGGCGTAAGACAATCACCCCCATTTATTTATGAACACTTTTGATATTAGGTCAGGGCGAGGCAGGGGCAACTCAGATGTGCTCCATGTGACATCTGCTGGGACAGCCTGGCCTTCCAGTTGGCCCACTCACACAGCTGGCAAGTTGGGGCTGGTGGACAGGGGCCCCAGCTGGCTTCCATGCAGACCTTTCCAAGTGGCTGCTTGGGCTCCCTCACAGCATGAAGATTGGTTTTTATTTCATTTTATTTCTTTATGTATTTGTTTTTAAGAGAGATTTTTGCTATAGGGCATGTGCACTTGCCAGAGAAACAGAGAGATAGAAAGCGAGAAATCACTCCTCAGGGGGATGGCCACACTGCAGACCCTTCTCTTCCATTTTCGACTTGGAATTTGGGGCACACACGCACATGTGCCCAGCATGATTTTCAAGCTGTTGAGTCCTGGACTTGAACTGCAGTTAGCCATGCAGTAATCTAGCACCTTAACCACCATGCCACCTGTTGGCTCCATGGGTGTTGGTTTTAAGAGGACAAAGAGGGGGGACTAGCAGGTGGTGTGGTGGTTAAGGTGCTGGACACTCCCACATGGCTGACCATGGTTCAAGTCCCAGATCTGGTGGCTTACTTTCTCATTTTCCCTATCTCTGTGTGTGTGTGTCTCTTTGGTCAAATTAAAATGAATGAATGAATGAATAAAATTAAATTAAATAATTCTTTTTTTAAAAAAAGAGGACAAAGAGGAAGCTGCCAGTCCTGTTCAAAGGCAAGGCTCAGATCTGACATCACAGCACTCCTTCTGGATCCCATTGGTCAAAGCAGTCACAGGCCCAGACCATATGTAGAAGGGCGGAGAAACAGGCCACCTCGTAGTGAGGAAAGTGTCAGAGAACTTGCCGCCATCTTTGATACACTACATGAGCCGTGGGAAAGGTTACCCATAGCATTCAGAACAAATGACTGTGAAAGTGCAGTCACGAGCCACCTGAGGACGCTCTGTCAGTGAGGAGTGGCATGGACGGGGTGGAGCTGTAGGCCATTCCCCACAGCCTGGGAGGGTAGCAGGCGAGGCTGTCTAGGTTCGTGTACGCACGCTCCACGGTGTTTGCACAGCAGTGAAATGACACCTCTCTTGGCATGTATCCTTGTCATGAACACATGACTGTATGACTTCAAGTTGTCAACAGCAATTGGCCCTACAAGGAAGAAGGACAAAGAAACTTCAGAAGTTCAGAGTTCTTGGGGATTCGCCGGCAAGGTAGCAGAGACAAAGGCCATTTATTTATTATTAGTGCTACTGTAATTCACATTCACGGTCTTACTATTAAATTGGCACAGCAAAGGGAATGAAAAAATACTTAACTTTCAAAGATTGCCTGGGCTTGGTGGCACGTGCCTGTAATCCCGGCTACTCAGGTGGCTGAAGCAGAAGGATTGTGAGTTTGAAGCCAGTCTGGGCCACATAGCAAGACCCTGTCACCAAATTTAAAAAATAAAATAAAATAAAATAAAATAAAATAAAATAAAGATTGATATGACATATTAATACCAAAAACATTAAGTTAAAATATGTACTATGTGCCAAATAGTATGATAGATCCTAAATTAAATGTAAACTTGTACAAAACATAGTGTTGGGGGTTTTCATCTTGTGTTGTCTCACAGCGTCGTGTTCTTCCTGCCTCAACCTCCCGAGTGGCTGGGACCACAGGCATGCATGGAGATTCCGGCTGGGGCCACGGTGGCGTCAGTGACGACTGTGCCCAGCAGCAGTGGTTGAAGAATTCTATTGAGAGAGCAGCTGCATTTCTTGCCCTTAATCTTCTGTGGTTCCTTGTTCTATTTGTCTTCCAGTCTTGGTTCTCTAACCTCCTGTTAGTCTGAGCCCACTAACCCTTCTAACAAGTCCCCTCAGGAAAGCCAAAGTTGAGCTCTGATGACAGCAGAGTTGGCTAGCAGGAATCAAGGGCCGGTGGAGAGTCACAGCATATGCAGACAGGGAAGCCTGAGAGAGTGCCTGGACTACCTTCTAGAGGAGACAAGAGGGGCTAGCCGGGTGGCATGGTGGTTAAAGCAGCGGGATGCCACATGGCCGAGGACCTAGGGGTTTGAAAAACACATAGGGCACATATGTACATGTGCCCAAAACCCTAAGAGGAGAATGAAGGAGAAGAAACTGTGGCATGGCCATCCTCCCAGGGGGTGATTTCCCACTTCCTCTCTCTCTGTGTCTGGCAAGTGCACATGCCCTATAGCAAATTAAAATAACTTTTTAGGAGCCAGCAGGTGGTGTGGTGGCTGAGGGCACTGGACTCCCGCATGGCCTACCTTGGTCCGAGTCCCACACCTGGCGACTTGCTTTCTCACTTTCCTTCTCTCTCTCTCCCTCGCAGTCTGTCCCTCTCTGGTCAAATTAAAATAAATAAATAAATAAATAAAAGTTAAATAAAATAATTCTTAAAATAATAATAATATTTTTTTAAAAGTAGTTCTCAAATATATTTAAAATAATAATTATATATATTCTATATCTCTATCATCTATCTATCTATCTATCTATATCTATCATAGATATATATTTGTGTATATATATATATAAAATATACTGCCCCCTGGCCTAATGATTAAGAGAACTGGATCCTACGTGGACAGCACAGTTCAAATCCTAGCTCCTGGCCACAGTGGCTTGAAAAACATTTCAGGTGCATGTGTGTGTATGTCCAGGATCCCAATAGGATGGAGAAATGGAGAAGGGATTGTGGTATAGTCATGCCCTGTAGTGGGGGTCCTTTCTCTCTCTCTCTCTCTCTCTCTCTCTCTCTTTCTCTCTCTCTCTGGTAAGCACATGCACCTCTGGCAATAAATATAAAAATAAATAAAATAGTATGTGATGGGACCTGCAGATAGCATAATGGCTGTCACTGAACTCCCATGTAGTTGACCGCTGTTCGAGTCCTAGGCCTGGTGACTTAAACTCACGCCAGGTGCGTGTGCGTGCGTGCCCAAGATCCCGAGAGGAGAATGGAGGAGAAGGGATTGCGGCGTGGCCATCCCCCCTGGGGGGATTGATTTCTCGCTTTCTGCTTCTCTTTCTCTCTCTGTCTTAAGTAAATAAGATAAAATAGTATGTGTTAAGTATTGCGGGTGTGCAGAGGAAGACACAATCACTTACTGCTGAGTTTATTAGCCATGATACAGGGGGAAAAAGTGAGATTAACTTGGTAGTTGGGGAAGAGGGAGGAAGAGGGTAGTTATTGCAGACAGAAGGAAAAGAGCATGGTTACTGAAGAGATCTATGTGTATTTAAGAACCTGGAAGTGAAGTAGTTTAATTTAGCTAAGCCTGGAGAAATAGTAAAGGAGCTTAGAAGGTTGCTGGGTACTAAATCCTAATGATGCTGAAGGCTGGGACATGGAATTTAGACTTTATTTGGTTGGTAACAAGGACACACAGAAGATTGCTTAGCAGAGTGATGCTGTAAGAGGTGATTGGGTGACCACAGATAGAATGGTGGGTTAGGAGGTTGCTGCAGGAACAGGATGGGGCGATTACACTCCGAGTTAGGCTGACGGCAGTGGGAGTGGACAGGACTAATGTACAAAATGTAAGTTAGGATTTGTATGAAACAGGACAATGGATCTGTACCTCATTAGGAAAAAAAGAAGTTGCCCCCAAGAAACAGTCCCCGAGACAGGAGTTTATGGACAAGTAATGTCTTTTATTTATTTCCTTACTTTTGTAGAGGTTTTTATTTATTTATTTACTTTTCTAGGGTGCATGTGCTCACCAGAGAGGAAGAGAGACAGACGTGAGAGGAAAAGCAAGAAATCACTCCCTTGGGGGATGGCCACACCACAATTCCTTCTCCTCCATTCTCCTCCCAGGATCTTGGGTGCACATGTGTCTGGCATGAGTTTCAAGTCACCAGGTCTGGGACTTGAACTATGGTCAGCCATGTGGAGTCCAGTGACATGGCCATTACTCCATCTGCTGGTCCCTGGACAAGTAATTTATTAAGGAAGTACTCCAAGACAAAACTGGTAAAGGAGTAGGAAAAGCAGGGCAGAGAAGCAGGAAAAGCTGAGCAAGCATGTTGTCTTATTCTGGTTTGTGTTGCCAGAACAAAACACCAGCAGAGCAATTGTTTTTTATTTTATTTTATTTTTTATGAGCAAGGGAGGGTGGTGGAAGAGAAAGAGAACAGAGTTTTTGTATAGGGTCTCGCCACATGATGATCCTCCTGCCCCACCCTCTCAATTAGCTAGGATTGCAGATGTGTGTTATCCTGCCCAGCCTGTTTAGGTTGGTCTAAGGACTGAACCCAGGCCTCTAGTGTGGTCTCAGCCTCCGATGGCAGTGTCCTGTAGCTTGTGCCACCACGCTAACCAGACTGGGTAATTTATAAACAACAGAAGTTCACTTGGCTCAGGTTCTGGAGGCTGGGAAGTCCAAGAACGATAGACCACATCTTCTTGGAGTGTCAACTCATGGCAGAAGGGCAAGAGAGCATGAAAGCCAGAGAGGACCAAAGTCACTCTGGCAAGAAACCAGCTCTCATGATAGCTAGGCATTCTCTTGCAGTAGTAACATTACTCCATTCATCAGGACAGAGCCCTTATGACCTAATCACCTCTCAGTAGGCCACACCTCCTGCTCTGCTGCCCTGGGGATTAGCACATGCAATTGGAGGACACATTCAAACCTTAGCAGCCCTGATTTCAGATGAAGCTCCTGCTGTAGCCTGGCCCCCCAGGGGACCTCTGGAGTGTTAATTATACTGCAGACTTTGTCTCAGCTGAGGCCAGAGAGTTGAATTTGGGTCCTCCTGTGCCAGTCAGTCACTGGCTTTGGGGACATTACTCTGGCAAAGGTAACCATCACTGAGTGAAGGCTGGGGAGATGTATGCTGACCACTTCAATTGGTGAAACTTGCTAAAGATAACGGGTCCCTGAATGCGGCTTCCTCTGGAAGTCTGACCTTTCTCAGGTTTCAGATCTTCTTTCCTCATTGTCCTTGTTCCCTCCTCCTCTGTTCCAGCCCTGAGGTAGGGAGGGGACTCTGGTTCTACAAATATTCCCTTGATGCTCTCTGCTTTATAGATAGACTTAAAAGAATATTTACAATCTTGGTTTTCAGTTCTCAAGTGAGTGACTCTTATTTATCTGTCAAGGGCAGGGGCAGGCCCTCAAGGGTGAATGGCGAAGAGTTTCCTAGAGGTTGCATGAATTCATATTTCAAAGTATTAGCCAGATACACACATGTACATACAATAGGCTTATGGATAGAGCTTTTCTTTTCTTTTCGGAGTAGCAGAGTAGCGTTTATTAAGAGAGAAAGGAAGGAAAGAACAGAGTTCCCAAGCAGGAGGGATCTCAGCAATGAGTAGCCCAAGGATAGATCTTTTCTTTTTTGTTTTTAAGTTCAGTTTTTAAAAAATTATTTATTTTATTTTTTGTATTTATTATTATTATTAATTTGCTATAGCACATGTGCACTCACCAGAGGGTCACTGGGGATGGGGGGGGCGGGGGTAAGAAAGCAAGTCGACAGGTCTAGGACTCGGACCATGGTTGGCCATGTGGGAGTCAAACACCTTAACCACCACGCCACCTGCAGGCCCCTAGAACCTTTCTTACAAAACAAGACATGGATTCCATTGCTCTCATCTGTAGACTTTGGGGATGCAGAGGGAGCAGTGTCCCTTCATCCCTGACAGGATGGTTTGGTTAGAGCACTACAGGATGACAATGATCAAGAAGCATAAAAACCACTGAGGGGTCCCACCACCTGCGGCTAGAAAAGACCCAGATCATCAGCCAACAAGAGCAGAGCTTGCTGCAGCCACACTGCTCCCTCCCCTTTCCATGTCAGAAGCCTGAAGCCATGAGCCAGGGCAGCTCTCGCTGTTATTTTTCATCAGGTTTCATCTGTGTAAACCTATTCATAGAGGGGGACCAGGAATCCCACAGTGTCTTGCCTCAGCCCCTTAGTACATGGGCGACCCCACATCTAAAATCACAGTCTGAGATCTAGAAGCTCATTTCAGGTCCTCGGCTTTCATTTTGCAGCTGAGACCAGGGAATTCAGCTGGCCCCCACTGGCACGACCAGCAATGGCAGAAGGCCCCTCTTGGACTGACCTGGTTCCCTGAAGGGAGGTTTTCGGGTGGGGTTTGGCTGACTGAATTCGCTGGACTTGAGTACCACAGGGACCTCCTCCTCACCTGGCACTTGGGGCCTATGTGCCCATTGGTGATGCAGAATGGCCCCTTACAAAGTCCTGCTTGTGCGGTTACACTGGGTCTCGCTGACTCACGATCAGGGAGGGCAGACTGCACCAGTGGGAAGTGTGGCAGAAGACTTTAAAACAAGGGCCATCCTGTTACTTTCAATTACTCCATCTATAGTGACAAAGGCTGTGACAAAGGGTAGCCAAGGAGAGGACCAGCCAGCATCCCTCAGGGAGAGGTGTACTTTTCCAGGGGCTCTGCATTTGGAAGGGCTGCTGAAGGCGAGGTGCGAGGGCTGGCTTTGTGGAGATAGGACCTGCCCAGGCCAGGGGCCAGCATGACAGATGTGTGCAGGATCCCTACCTTTCAATTAGTGCATCGGAGGGGCAAGAGGTGAGGGAGGTAATTAAGTGTGTTTTGTGCAGTGCTGAGGCAGGCATGCACAGTGGCTGCTGTGAACCGTCTCTGCAGGACCTGGCTCCTGGGGAACTGTTCAGAAACGATCTCCCAAGGTTTATTATTAACTTCGTCCTGGGAGACAGGGCCCAGGAGAGTTTGGAATCCAGGTTGCATCTATTCCTGCCCCTGCGCTGACTCACCTGCCCTCTTTCTTATATGCAAAGCCATGGTACCTTGAGGGAGGGGACAGCCTTACAGAGAAAAGGGCAAGAGGAAAGTCTAAGGAGCTGGGGATGCTGAGGTAAGATAGCTACTTTGTTGGCCAGGAGGCATTCCCAGCTTCTTGAGAGAGGAAGTCTGGAGTGTTTCCCAACTCAGTAAGCATTGATAGGGTTCCTGCCTTCTCTGACAAGAGCTGTGGGACCAGCAGATGGTGTAGTGGTTACCTCGCTAGACTCCCATGGAGTTGACCATGGTTCAAGTCCCAGATCCAGAGGCTTAGAACTCACACCAGGAGCATGTGCGTGCATGCACACCCATGTGCCCAAAATCCTGAGAGGAGGTTGGAGGAGAAGGGATTGCAGCATGGCCATGCCCCCTGGAGGGTGATTTCTCACTTTCTGTCTCTCTGTCTCTCTGGTGAGTGCACACACCCTATAACAAAAATCTCTCTCAAAAACAAAACAAAACAAAACCAAGACCTGTACTAAAAAGTGGCCACTTAGTGGGGCAAACAGAGGCTGTCTCTTCACAGTCCACACTCTACTCTTAATGAGTCTAGGTTCACTTTCTTTGTAGCACTAATTGCTTCTACTCATGAACTTAAGTCTTCAGCAGTCAAGGGCCTGCCACAGTCCTGAAGTGGGTATGGGTATATGGGTATAGTGGGGGTAGTAGGTTTGTAGTAATTTGTGATGGCAAATTATAGAAAATATTAATCTGGTAAAAATGACAGTGTTGGGGCCAGCAGGTGGTGTGGTGGTTAAGGTGCTAGAATCTCACTTGGTCAACTGCGGTTCGAATCCTGGACCTGATGATTTGAAAATCATGCTGGGTGTGTGCATATGCATGCCTCAAATCCCAGAACGAGAATGGAGGAGAAGGGATTGCGGCATGGCCATCCTCCTTGGGAGGTGATGCCCCACTTTCCCTCTCACTGTCTCGGGCCAGTGCATGTGCCCTATAGCAAAAAACTTAAAAGGAAAACACACACACACACACACACACACACACACACACACAGCCTGCACCAGTGGCGTGGTGGTTAAGGTGGCTACATCTCACATCGCCAACTGCGTGGTTTGGGTCCTGGACTTGGCAGCTTGAGAAACACTCCAGATGCATGGGGAAGAAACACCCAACAGGAGGTGCTTTCTCACTTTCTCTCTCTCTCCAGCAAGTGCATACATTCTCTGGCAAAAGTTTTTGAAAAAATAGACTCAGCTCAACTTCTTTTCTGAGACCAGTATTACACTGATGCCAAAACCAGACAAAGACAACATAGAAAAAGCTATAAGTTACTACACTCTTGTAAATGTTTATTTTTTTCTTCTGAGCAAGAGAGACTATGAAAGACACAAAGAGACAGCACCATCTTGACTCTGTGAGCCACGCGCAGCCTCAGCCAGTCCCAGGTTATGGGCATGCTCCTGCCCAGTGTACTCAGGTGGGTCTTCAGACTAAAACTGGAACCCTCCCAAATGACTCACTCTCCAAGCATGGCGCTTCACCCCGCTCCACCATCTGGCCTACATTCTGTTTTAAAAAATCTGATCATTTCACATGTTTACTTAAGTTTTCTTTGCAGTAGCTTACCTTTCCGTAATATAACCTTAAAGGGGCAGGTAGGAGGTGTGGTGGTGAAGGCGCTGGACTCCCACATGGCCAACTGTAATTTGAGTCCCAGACCTGGCAGCTTGCTTTCTCACTTTCCCTCTCTCTCTCTCTCTCTGTCTCTCTCTGGTGAGTGCACGTGCTCTGTAGCAAATTAAAATAATAATAATAATGATAAATAAAATTAAATAAAATAATTTTAAAATAAATAAATATAACCTTAAGGATCTAAAGTCCATGTTTATGTTAACATGACCTTTAATTAAATTTTGTTTAACAAATACTTACTCGCCATTTACTGTAACAGTGCATTGTACATGGCTCTCTCAGAGTATCCATCACATTGCTTTGAAATCTGTTTATGACTCTGACTTTCCCACTACGCTGTATTTCCCTTAAGGCAGCTTTTATTTCTCACTAGTGTTTGTCCCTGCCATGTTGTACAGGACATTCCCTTAAAAGGAGACATTCGGGGCTAGCAGGTGGCGTGGTGGTTGAGGTGTTGGACTCCCACATGGCCGACCATAGTTCGAGCCCCAGACCTGGCAGCTTGTTTTCTCACTTTCCATCTCTCTCTGTTAAAATTAAAATAATAATGATTGGCAGATGGCGTGGTGGCTAAAGGCTCTGGATTCCCACATGGTCAACTGCAGTTTGAGTCTCAGACCTGGCACTTGCTTTCTCGCTTTCCCTCTCTCTCTCTCTCTCTCTCTCTCTCTCTCTCTCTGTCTCTGCCTGATCAAATTTAAAAATAATCATAACAATTGGAATTAAGTGAATAAATAAATAATTCTTTTTTAAAAAAGGAGATATTTGATCCATGTTTGGGGAATTATGTACTGAATTTAATATTTATGTATTTAACTTTAATATAAAATTGAATTTTCAAAAGTGACTAAATAGAGGAGAGGAACTCGGGAGATGAATTTAAAATGAATTTAGGTATTGTGTAAGTTGGAAGGGAGAATCCTAATGGAAAATAAAGCTGGGAAGTGGGATAGAATCAGACTTGAGCAAGCTCTGGAGGCATACCAATAACTAGAATATCATTTTGTAGCCAATGAGGAAAATAAAGGTTTTATTAACTATGAAAGATCATTTTCATTTAGTTCTTAGAAAGAAAATTCTTGTAAAGCCCAGTGTATATACACAAATGGATTTCCATTTTGAATAACAGAAAATCTGACTTTTTTTAATTTAAGAAGGGAATTTAATTGTTTGTAAAACTGAGAAATCTGGACATGGATGGGCTTCAGGCACAATTTGATCAAGAACCCAGCTTTGTTTCTCTGGCTTTGTCCTCCTCCATGTATAGATGTCATCCTCAAACTGGTTTCTTTCATGGTGCAAGATTACTGCCAGCTGAAACCAGAGCTATTTGATTCTTTCTCCAAGTGATTAAATATCCCACATTTCACTCTTATATGACCAATATAGTTCTTATTCCCTAATTTTGTGAAGAAATTAATGTTGCCAGAGAAGTAGAATTAAAGGATAGGCTTCAGCAATTTAGGCCACCACCATAGCCAAAATCAGTCTACCCAAACTGTATGGCTACTGTGTGATAGAAGAAATTTGAAGAGGTAATTCAGAGTGTTTACACAATATAGGAGGATAAATATTTACAGGCATGGAAAAATTTATGACAAAGAAGAACAGCAAGGAAGAAAAAAAAAGAACAGCAAGGAAGGATTTGCCTTACTTTATGAAAATTATCAAAATATAATGGTACTGGGGGTGGCAGGTGGCATGGTGGTTAAGGGCACTGGATTCCCACATGGCCGACCACAATTCGAGACCCAGACCTTACTTTCTCACTTTCCGTTTCTCTCGCTCTGTCCCTCTCTGTTCAAATTGAAATATATATATATAATAAATCTTTACAAAATTTTATTTATTCATTTGTTTGTTTTAATTTGACCAGAGAGAGACTCACGGGGTAGGGGAGGAGAAGTGAGCCTTTTTTTTCTTTTTTGGAGAGGTTTTTTGCTATAGGATGTGTGCACTTGCCAGAAAGACAGAGAGAGACGGAGACAGAAAACAAGAAATCACTCCCCAGGGGAGATGGTCACACCATAATCCCTTCTCCTTCATTCTCCTCTCAGGATCTTGGGCATGCAGACACACACGCCCAGTGTGAGTTTAAGCCACCGAGTCCAGGACTGGAACCGTGGTCGACTATATGGGAGTCCAGCGACATAGCCATTACATCATCTGCTGGTCCCAAGCCATTTTTTAAAAAGGGAATGAGAAATAGTTGACCTTAAAATTTTTTTGAACTATTTTAATGTCAAAAACATCAAAACTAAAGTCAAAAGAAAAGTAATAAAGTGAAAAAATTATTAGCCTTATAGCAGAAAAGAGATCATTATCCCTAATATATAAAGATCTCCTAAAAATTATCCAATAGAAACATTGTCAGAGAAATGGAAAGAAATCATCAAATCGGCAATTTAAAAATCTTTAAAAATAATGATAGCAATCAGTCTTGGTGGGGTGCAGAGACACTGATGTTTTCTACATTGCTGGCAGTGGTGTAAATTGTTACGACCAATTTGGAAAGATACCTGGGAATATTTATAAACACTAAAAATACTTATCTTTTGGGTCAGCCTTGCAGTGCTTAAGTACTGTACAGAAGAAACCAAATCCCACATGATCAACCATGGTACAAGTCCCAGCCCCAGCAGCCTGTAAAACAGCCTGGGTGTGTGCATGCATGCCCAGGATCCTTACAGGTTAGAGAGGTGGAGGAAAGAGGGTTGCAGCATGACTAGGGCATTTCAGGGGTTGCTTTCTCTCTCTCCCTCCCTCTTTCTCCCTCTCTCTCCCTTAGTCTTTCCCTCTTGCATGTGCATGTACTCTCTGGTGTGTATGCATATCTTTTATTATTTTTATGTATGTATGTATGTATGTATGTATTTATTTATTTTGCTACAGGGCGCATGCACTCGCCAGACAGACAGAGAGAGACAGAGAGATAGAAAGCGAGAAATCACCCCCAGGGGGGATGGTCACGCTGCAATCCCTTCTCCTCCATTCTCCTCTCGGGATCTTGGGCACGCACGCACACGCACCCGGCGTGAGTTTAAGCCACCGGGTCCGGGACTCGAACCGCAGTCGACTACGTGGGAGTCCAGCAACATAGCCATTACGCTAACTGCTGGTCCCACGCATATCTTTTAAATCAGAAATCTCTCATCTAGGAATTTCCAGTCCAGCGTTTCAGCCTGCCAGGATCACGGGCTCACCCACAGGCACCAAACATGCACAATTTGACTAGGAAACCAAAGCCTGGTCCTCTGTATCACTTCCAGAATTGCAGAACATTGCCTTACCTCTGTACAATGGGGTTAGGCTGTCTTAGCTAGAACTTTGAAAGGCTGAATAAGAATTACCTACATTCCTCGAGACCAGCAGACAGTGTAGTGCTTACGTTGCTGGACTCCCACATGGTCAACTGCAGTTCAAGTCTAGGTCCTGGTAGCTTATAACACACTGGGCACGTGTGCGTGCGTGCCCAAGATCCTGGGAGGAGAATGGAGGAAAAGGAATTGCGATGTGGTTCTCCCCCGTGGGGGGTGATTTCTCACTTTCCCTGGCTCTCTGTCCCTCCAGTGAGCACAGTTCCACTAAGGCAAAGACTTCTTTGAAAAAAAAAAGAATTACCTACGTTCTTCATAAACAGTGACCAAAACAATATTACATCATAAAATGATGGCTCTGTAGCTCGCTGACTTACAAGTATTTGCTTAATCAACTAAGTAACAGATGCCTTCGATAAACTTAATACATGTTGGCAAAAGGTTCACAAAGATCAAAACTGCACTCTTTTGTCTTTTTCTGTTGTAGCAAACAACAGTCCTTAGTTAGTTAAAATAAGGAGAATGGAGTTCCAGTGATGGTCAGAGCATGAAGTCTAGTCTTTACTGGAGGCTCTCTCTCTGAGCATGAGTCCCAGATCACTTTGCATCTCTGCTCTCCCACAGAAGGAGGAGAGGGAGTGATAATACTCAGCACTCCAGAGGCTACAGGGAAGTACTTGGGGATTCCCAGGCCACCACTGGCAACTACATAACATGGAAACTGTCACCAAGGTAATCACATCACCCTTGGCCTCATGTCGGCCTCCAAAGGAAGACACCATTGCAGTTGCCAGTACCTTGTTTTGGAAATTCTTCTTCCTTAGCACTCCAGACCACTGCAATACTTTCCCACAGGCATGCTGGGTGGAGGGCTGCTCACCCCGTGGAGCAGTCTGAATAACTGGTCCTTGCTCTGTGGTGTTTTGTAGCCTTTTCAAAACAATTTTCTCACTGAAAGAGACCATCTAATCTAAGTCTTTTAGAGATGAGGAAACCACGGTGGACAGCTATTTAACGGAGAGTTAACCCAGCATTTAGACCCCTAGTTCTATTAAACCAGCATCCTTACTTTGAACTTTGGAAAGCTTACATTATCATTTATTCGGGAAGAGGATTTCTTTTATTATTTTTTTCTAGAGATTTTTGCTATAGGGCACATGTGCTCGCCAGAGAGACAGAGACAGGCAAAAAGTGAGAAATTACTCCCCCAGGAGGGATGGCCACACCACAATCTCTTCTCCTTCATTCTTCTCTCAGGATTTTAGGCATGCATGCACACATGCCCAGCATGAATTTCAGGCTGCCAGGTCTAAGACTTGAACCATGGTCAATTATGTGGGAGTTCAGTGCCTTAACTACTATGTCACCTGCTGGTCCAAGGCCTTCTTGATGCAGATCACTTACTTGTGATTCAGGGAAGACGGCAGGACGACAGCTCCTTGGAGGTTGTAAGGCATGCTGTGGAATGCTATGGTTGTTTAGCTATACACCGGCCCAGCTGGACTCATGGGTGTAATCAGAAAACAGCCTTATTGCCTTCCACCATGCCTTTCAAGTCTGCTCTGTGGGGCTAGTTGTTTGCCTTCCCATGAATAAATGCCTATAACATTCTCGAATATTAAAAAGGTCTCTGCTTACTTCTGACAAAAAACAGTCTTATTTCAGTATTTAGCATTTCTTTTTTTAAAATGTATTTTATTTATTTTAATTTGACCAGAGAGGGACAGAGAGAGGAAAAGAGAGAGAAAGAGAAAGTGAGAAAGCAAGCTGCCAGGTCCGGGACTCAAACCATGGTCGGCTATGTGGGAGTCCAGTGCCCTTAACCACCACGTCACTGGCTGGTTCCAATTTCAGTAATTTAACATTTCTGGTCCAGTGTAATAATGAAAAAAAGAAAACTCCACACTTCAGTGGAAGAGGGGAGTGAAGGTAGGCTTCCTGTGTATTTCTTCCAGCCTGGCACTTCTTCCCTGGTTCTCCCAACGGGCTCCCCAACTTCTTCAGGAAGAGAAAGCTAAGGAGGAGAAGTTTGGGTTGCTCCAGAGACCCTGTGCACGTGGCGGAGGTTTCGCTCCTGGGTGCTCTCATGGGTTTCCTGGATTCACTTTCACATTCTCCACCTTGCTGGGGAATCCCTCACCACCGAATCATTCCCTTGACACAGACAAATTCATTTTGCCTCCGGAAGTCTGCTTTAGCTTCCTCTCCCCCCCAGGCCCTGGGAATTTGGAGGCAAATGTCTGACCTTGTCCTTACCTTTTCAAGCAATCTTGCAGGGTAGGATCAAAGTTAATCCCACACTGTGACTCTCTGAGACTTGTCTTCTGTGGGAGTAAATTACTTCCCCCACTCCACTCCCTACCTGATGGTCAGGTTACTCTTGCCATCTCAAAACTCTAGCTTTCTCAGGCTGGAGCAGAGACACCAGTCCTTTGTGCTTTTAAACTGCAGGCGACACATACTCAGCTCTTCGAGAGGTCTGCCTGAAGTCCCTCTCACCAGACTTAAGGTGAGCAGAAGCCCCCTTCACCCTCTCCCTGGGGGATGCTAAGGAGGGGCATCTCAGAACACCTGGGACTTCTACAGCAACTCTTTGCTAACCCATGACAATCTGGTCATCCACAGCTTTGACCCTTCTATACGTGAAGGTAAGTGAGAGGTTCAGGGAGCACTCCTTTGCAAATCTTGCACGGTGGTCTCCACCTTCTTTGGAGTGTGAAAATGATCGACAACTATTTTCTGGGATCTCTGTAACAATGGGAATAAAATAATAGCGCCACTTAATATCTTGTTACCAATTACATTTTCGTTCTCTTTCCAATTGTCCCCACAAAGGTTTCTCTGACAAGTAGATTTTGGTAAACATCAAATGCTCGTTCCAGTGAACTTCATATGGTTTTGTCATTCATCAGGGATAACGGGAGTTACCGGTTGTTGGATAAAGGTTGACAGTGACTTTGTAACACACGGTTTTGTTTCGTTTTGAGTTTTTTGCCATAGGGTGCCCAAGAGGAGAAATACAGAGAGAGGGAAAGTGAGAAATCCCCTTCCGGCAGGATGGCCATGGTGCAGTCCCTTCTCCTCCATGTTGCTCTCAGGATTTGGGACATGCATGTACATGCACCCGGTGTGAGTTTCAAGCCACCTGGTCTGGAACTCACATGGAACCTGGTGGTTGACCATGTGGGAATTTAGCCTCCTTAACCACCATGCCCCCTTCTGTCCCCCCCCCTTTTTTTTACTGTAACAGGATTCAATGCAATTTGACAAGATTTCCAGAATCCCTAGGAATGTTATTTATGAACTGTGCTTTCAATTCTGTTTTTTCAAATGAATAGGAGAAGTGATTTGAGTAACAAGCAAACGAATTGGCTGCCTAAGAGAAAGGAAATGAGCAAGGGCATGGAATTTCTTGGGAGTCCTAGAGGTCTGTAGTTAACCAAGTTACTTACATCTGAAAATCCACCACCCCTACTCAGAAGATGGGACGCTCATGCTGTCCGCCAGCATTCGGGCAGCAGACACAAAGAGCAGTGTGTGTCGACCTCAGGTGGGCTCACCGTGGTCCCATAGAATGACGGTGTCCCTGTGGGTGGGTCTCTACTCCACCTGGTTTGTGCTTGGCATCTATGTCAGGGCATGAAGCCTGCTTCTTTCATTTTTGGTCTCTAATTCTGTGCTTGACTCTTTCCTCACAGCCTAAAGCGTTTTGGAACATTGTCAACAGATCATGTAAAAGTACAGGATGAATCTTTATATGCATGTTTTTATTTATTTACTTATTTTAGAGAGATTTTCGCTATGAGGCTTGTGCATTCACCAGAGAGACAGAGAAAGGGAAAGTGAGAAGTCACCTCCGATGGGAGGAGAGGCCAGACTGCAATCTCTTCTCCTCTTCTCCTCTTAGGGTTTGGGGCACGCATGCACACACAACCAGAGTGAGTTTTAAGCCTCCAGGTCCAGGACTCGAACCATGGTCAACCTTGTGGAAGTCCAGCACCATAATCACTACATCATCTGCATATGCTGGCCCTGAATACATGTTTTTAAAAAGACACTAGTCTTAGGATAAGATTTTGGTCGTATTTGCATATATGATTTAAACATCTAAGGTCCTGTCAAGTGCACGGTGCACCACACGTGTTAACGGACAAGATAGCTAGACTAATAAAAGATAAAAAAAAAAAAAAAAAAAAAAAACACAGGCAAGCTTATGGTTTGTCGTCAGTCCTCTGGAAGCTTCACTAGAATGCTGATGACATTCACGGAATCTGCTTCTAGCAACCAACACTCCTTTGTGGACAGTATTTTAACATACGATCCCAGCTGTCAATATTGCTGTCGGGAATGCGATTCATTTCACTCTTATTTGGATGGACATCTTGGAGATGAAGGTGGCAGTGATTCAGTGCAGCTGACAAATGGCACTGAGCCTGCTATTCTCAGCAACTCAAGTTGTTTCCTGAGGAAAAGCAGGCCTGGCTCTGAGTAGAACTGAAAATGTACAGATACGTGAAACATGGTGTGAGCGTTCTCAAGCCCTCCATAGAAAAGGGAAAACTGGAACCAGCAGTTGGCGTAATGGCTATGTCGCTGGACTCCCATGTAGTCAACCACGGTTCGAGTCCTGGACCCGGTGGCTTAAACTCACAATGGTCGCATGTGCGTGCGTGCCCAAGATCCCTAGAGGAGAATGGAGGAGAAGGGATTGCAGCATGGCCATCCCTCCGGGGCAGTGATTTCTCGCTTTCTGTTTCTCTCTGTCTTTCTGGCGAGCGCATGCGCCCTATAGCAAAAACCTCTCCAAAAAAAGGAAAAGGGAAAAGTAAGGGCATTGTACAAATGGGACTCTGTTTCCAAAAAAGCAGTGACGTGGCATGGCCATATCAGAGTCACCTGTGGTTCTCTGTCAAAACACGCATGTCCTGCCCCCTCCCTCCAGCCAGGCTCTGATTTGGGCTGGGGGTTGCAATGAACCCAGACCTGTCTGTGTCTTTAAGGATCCCACTGGAGATTCAGAAGCTCAGAGTAGAGAGGGACCATTCATTCTTTGGATGGATCTAGAAGTTTTAAAAGAATGAATTGGAAGGAGGCCTAGCTAGAAGGATTGTTCAACCATGCAGAGAGAGAAATAAATGCCCAGGATACAGAGAGAAGGATGTCATCAGAGCTGGGGTTCATGAACTCACCTCAAGTAATTTTTTTTTTTTTGAGAGGTTTTTGCTATAGGGCGCGTACCCACACCAGAAAGACAGAGACAGAGAGACAGAAAGTGAGAAATCACCCCCCCCCCCAGGGGGGATGGCCACGCCACAATCCCTTCTCCTCTATTCTCCTCTCAGGATCTTGGGCACACACACACGTGCCCGGTATGAGTTTAAGCCACCAGGTCCGGGACTCGAACTGCGGTCAACTATATGGGAGTTCAGCGACATAGCCTTTATGCCAACTGCTGGTCCCCCTCAAGTAATTTTTAACTTTGGGGGAGTCATCGACTACTTTGAGAGTCTGACAAAACAGTAGTTACTCTCCTTGAAAAAATACACACAGGCTAACCTCGGTACAAGTCAGTGTATACTCTACTTCAGGGAGTCTAGACTAGGATTACATTTTTGTTTTTGCTGTCTTCACCGCGTGGGTAACAGTCCTATTCGTTAAGATAAGGAAAACAGGAGAAGGTCTTGACCTCAAGACAGTTTAGGAGCCGAGATAAACCTTAACAATAAATCAATATACTCATACCTAGACAACCACCTGAGGGCTGTAGGGGAAGGGAGAGTTCTGGAAATGAATGTTGACTCGGAGAATTAAAAGTTTGAGCTGGATTAGATTATTAGAGACATGGCGTTATAGAGGCAACGGTTTAAAGGAGACAGGTGTGATAACAGAAGCCCCCCACCCCCACCCAGCCAAGATACACACACTCCCCAAATTGGGGTCTGAGTGACTAAAGCGCATTAATAAAGGAGGACCTCCAGAGGGACCCCAGTGAGGCTACGATTTGAACATCGAGTGACAAAAATGGCATGGGCCCACACTGGCACTGGAGGTCACCCGCACGGTGCCCCCGGTAGCTGGGGTCTGGGCTGGGGTAAGTACTGAAATGCCGCTGAATGCAGTTTATGACGGGCTGGGACGAGACACTGGAGGAAAAGAGCACGCTGGGGCGGGAGGGCGGCCTTGGCGTCTGCTCTTCCTCGCCAGGGTCACAAGTTGGCCCCGCGTTTGTCCAACGCCGCGAAAGAAAACCGCGGGAGAGCGCTGCGCGGCGGCCACGTCCATCCCGCCGGTGACATGAAAACGAATCGGAGCCGCTCTCCGCAACCCCCCGAGGTGCGTGGACAGAAGGCAGCCAGCCAGAAGGTTACGGCAGGTCGGGAATAAATAACCAGGCGGAGGATCCCACATTCCGTCCTTCCTTTTGTTGGGTAAGGAGTGCCCAGCAAACGCGTCCACAAAGGCTTGGGAAGGAAGCGGCTCGATCGCCCACACCCGGCTCCGGCCCGGGTGACCATGAGGGGCCTCGGGGTGATATAAGCCGGAGACCAAAGCGGCTCAGCTCCCCGCAGGAGGCCGCGCAGCCGGGACCCCAGAATAAGTCGGGGGCGGGCCGCGGCGAGCGCCAGGGGGCCGGGCGAGCAGATCCCACCCCTTCCTGAAGGAAGCGCCCTCCCCGCAGCCACTGCCGCCGCCGCCGCCGCCGCCGCTGCCGCCGCAGGTCACGGCCCCGCGAGGCGACCGCGGCCCCGCCGCACCGGAGCAGGTAGGCGCCGCCCGCGCCGCCCCCTCCTCCGCCCGGGCCCGCATGCGGCCCGGCCCCGCACCCAGCCCGGAGGCGGAGACCCGGGGCGGCGGGCGCGGCAGCGGGGCTCGGGCAGGGGGTCCGCCCCGCGGCGTGGCCCTGCTCGGCCCCGGCCCACTCCTGGTGCTCCCGGAGCGCGGGCCCGCCCGCCCGAGTCCCCGGGATGCACGCTCCGCGCGGGGCCGGAGTCGGCGCGGCTGTTCCCGGCGCGTCTCGGTCCCCGCGCCGCAGTGCCGCCCGCCCGCGGCCGCCCGGGCCCCCGTCTTTGACAGGTGTCCCCATCCTTTTGTTATTGGAGGACTCCGGGAAGAGGCGACCCCAAGTTTGACCTCGCGGTGTCTGGTCCCTTCTGCGTTCACTTCGCCACTGGCCAAGTCAGGCTGGCGGGGGAAGCCGGGTCTGGGAAGGAGACACCAACTTGCTTTGCCCGGAGCGCCGCCCTCCACTCTGGATGGATGCTCGGTATTGCTTTCCTTTCCTTCCAGCATACTTAAAAGAAAAGGGATTTTCGGTTTCTCGCGGGGAGGCTGCGGTAGGGGGCGGGGGGGGGTTATTGAGGCTGTTTGGTCATCCATTGCAATATAGAAGTGATAACGCTTTGGGTTATGGAGCGAGCCCTTATTTTGCGGGAGGGTTTTCCCATTTTAAATTCCGATTCCTCTTCCCTTCCACTCCGACCTCTACAGCACTTCATTATATCCCAGACACTGCCCTGGGTCTTTGGGCAAGCTTATTCCTGCCAGACCGCCTTTCACGGCTGAGCTGGGGCTGTGACTACGGATGTCAGAACGCAGCCCGGGTGCAGTGGAAGCGCCCCTTCTTGAGGGAACCTATTCCCACTGCCCGTGTGCGCGGTCCTGTTAGGGAATCAGAAACACTACTGATATGTATAAAAAGGGGGGAAGCAGTTCTTGGATCTATTTCAATAACAAAGCCTAGCCGGCTATATTAATCTCTGCTTCTTCATTTCTCTGCTTGAATCAAAGAGATTTTTATAATGTAGGGCTGTAACGCCTTTCAGGCTGTAGTTCATCAAAAGGATAGGCGAGTGTGGACGTATGAACTCCATGGTAGCAGTTAATAAGTTGACCTACTTAAAGTTTTCTGTTTCAAGGAAAAATGGATAGACTCATCTATGGGATATTTGCAGATCAAAGAATTTTACTTTCTCAGCTCTCATGCATTAAATCTCAAACTTTTTCTTGTATGTGTCCTGGAAACACCATGTTTCCAAGAGAATCTATAGCTGTCATCTCTTAATGAGCTAGAAATTTGACTTTCATCCTCAAGGCATAAGCACAGAAATGTTCACGCTGTGTCCTGTATTTAAACATTGTTTAATAAAAGTTATGCAAGTGCTCCAAGTTGGAAGGTCCCAAACTGAGCATGGTAAATAATGGATAAAGATGGGACCAGCAGTTAGCGTAATGGCTATGTTGCTGGACTCCCATGTGGTCGACTGTGGTTCAAGTCCCGGACCCAGTGGCTTAAACTCACACCAGGTGTGTGTGCGTGCATGCCCAAGATCCTGAGAGGAGAATGGAGGAGAAGGGATTGCGGCGTGGCTATCTCCCCAGGGGGGTGATTTCTCGCTTTCTGTCTCTGTCTCTCTCTGTCTTTCTGGCGAGCACACATGCCCTATAGCAAAAACCTCTCAAAAAATAATAATAATGGATAAAGAAATTTGGTAACAATAATGGCTGGTTAATAGATGTAATAACATTGTGAAATATTAAAATATTTGGAAAATGCATGTTTATTTTATAATCTGCCATTAGCTGCATGCCATCTGGGTTATTTAAGTTACCATTAAGATGTCTTTCTAGCAGTTGCTTAATTCATGTGTTTCTCATCCAGTGCTTTGGTTGGGGGAGACAGTTGGCTCTATGGAGTAAATTCTTTTAAGAATTATTTTATTTAACTTTATTTATTTAATTTGACCAGAGAGGGACAGAGTGAGAGAGAGAGGGAAAATGAGAAAGCAAGCTGCCAGGTCCGGGACTCGAACCATAGTTGGCCATGTGGAAGTCCAGCACCCTTAACCACCACACCACCTGCAGGTCCTATGGAGTAATTTTTTTTGCATGAGTAAAATTTTTTACTGCCTTAGATTTAGCCTTTGTTATAGGAGCTACTCTAATCACACTCACAGCAACCTTGCAGGGGGTTTGTGCACATTTTACCTGCTTTGAATGTGGAGAGGGAAGTTGCTTTTACTTTATACTCCTGTCTGTTCCCTCCGTGTCTCCTCTGTGACCCACACCTGTACAGGACAGTGGCCTGATTAGCAGGGCAGCCTGGAGTCAGAAGAGAAGAAAAGCTGGTTGGCCTTTGCAATCTCAGCCATTTGGTTTCACACTAATCTGGTCATTTGGGATCAGTTCAGTAAACAGTTAAGCAAAACAAACACTGACGGAACAGATTACCTGCCAGTCTTCTTCCCAAGAAGAATCTATGGCACTCAGAATCTGCACCCCAGTGGTGATCAGATTCTTGTGAAGCTTTAGTCCCCCAAACCTAATGCAAAGTTCAAATGTGCCTAACATCATGAAAGGCATCGGACTAAACCCAGGTGTGTAGTATTTTCCTTATCCTAAGGGTAACCACAGAAGGGAGTCCCTACTTATTTAACTACAAACTTCCACTCCTGGAACTGATAATTTGTCTTTGTGGTATTCCGTAAGTTGCTCAAGCGCTTTCAAACCACCTCGTTTAACACATTGTTATCGGCCAGTATCATTTCCTGGTATGTTAGGATGTCGAAAGATAACTTGTGGCAATGGAAAGTCTTCATGCAAAGAGATTTCAGACAGGCCAGTTGGAATATTTTGAGATAATACTGGAATCTTTGGCAGTACCTTCAATGTCAACCCCAGACTTTCTGAGTCAAGCCAGTTCATTTCTCTCTTTCACCAAGTGAGAAATGAGCAGTTTCCTTTTTAGCATCTCTAAGTAACTTTTCTACATCAGTGCTGTCTTGTAGAACCTTCCGCAGTGATGGAAATGTTCTACTGATGGCTGAAACGATAGCCATGAGCCCAGCGTGGCTTCTGAGGACTTGAGCTGTGGCTTGTGCAGTCGAGGCACTTCAAGCTGTCTTTAGCTTTGATTCATTTCAGTAGCCCCACTAGGTTAGTGTCTTCCACATCGGACAGTGTAGCTTTAAATTCTCCTCACCCGTGTGTCCCAGAGAGAGTCCCCGATGGCAATTATCGCTTAATCAGGAGAAAGCAGGAACTGCCGTTAATAGTACCAGGAATTAAGGTTTGACTCGGTGGTCCCATTGTTACGAAAAAGCACTTGCATCTACTCTGAAGAAGGTACTTTATGCTGAAGTTCAACTGCATGCTAAAGTTTCCCTTTTTAATTTCCATATGTCTGCTAGCCACACAAATAAGCGTCACTCAGAGCTGTTCAGCTGCTTGGGCCCAGTGTCTGTGTTTACAAATTTAAGCTTTATTTGCTCTTTTGCACATTGTAGACTATTTATTCTTATAGTCGGTTTCGGCACTTTTCAGTATTTCGAGCTGGGGTGAGGGGAGACCCCATGGGTAGAAAGGGGAAGTAGGTGGTGATGTACAATTGTCCCTACTCCCCTTGCTTGTAGCTACTAAGACCCTGAGCAAGGTCTGACAGGCGAGTACCCCAACCCAAGGACGGTTGAAGTTTTTCCTTCTCTTAGGTCCGTCTTGTTTGGTTTCTTTCCCTTGAGCTTGACCCCAGATCCTCTTGCTTAGCCTCGCCCATGGGCATTGCCAAACTCACTTAAAATATACCTGCCATTGTTTTAAATAAAACCTTTAAGATTTGATTTAGCATCTACCATGCTGCTGCCATTTTTAAACTAATTTCCTTTGATTTTGACCTGGAGCAGGGATGCGTTGTTAATTATATAATTTCACAAGATACGGCCTCTCATGGTTCTTGAGTGAGCGACTCTCTCCCCCAGTCTAGGTACCTGGGGTACCTCTCTCCAGGCCAGAGCTCAGGGACCTGGGGATTCCTCTCCTCTGTTTCTCAAACAGTTATTTAGAAGTGTGTCAAATGTGTTCATGCATACTAACTAAAGCAAAGGTTAAAATAACTCCCAAATTGTCTCTGCTCTGAAGGTATAAACATCCCAGGGTGACACTTTCCAATTAGTGTCCATTCCACAAGGAGATGGGATACATTTAAGAAATGCCTTATTGAACCCTTTTTTACTACTGTTATTTTTTTCAGTTTTATAATGCATGTAATTAGATGAGATACATATACTTATTTAACTTCTTTTATTATTGTGTTTCCCAATAATTTTATACTACTCTTACCATAATATTTTTCAAACTGCATGTCTTGGGTCATAAAATCAATTTAAAGAATTAGAATCTGGGACCAGCAGTTAGCGTAATGGCTACGTTGCTGGACTCCCATGCAATCGACTGTGGTTCGAGTCCTGGACCCTGTGGCTTAAACTCACCCTGGGCGTGTGTACGTGGGTTTCCAAGATCCTGAAAGGAGAATGCAGGAAAAGGGATTGCGGCGTGCCCGTCCCCCACACCCCGGGGGGTGATTTCTCGCTTTCTGTCTCTCTGTTTCTGTCTTTCTGGTGAGTGCACACACCCTATAGCAAAAATCTCTCAAAAAAAAAAAAAAAAGAATTAGGATCAACATTTCTCTTTTCTTTTCTTTTTTTAGAGAATTATTTAATTTTATTTACTGTTATTATTATTTTTAAAATTTGACCAGAGACAAAGAAAGTAAGAAAGCAAGCTCCAGGTCTGGGACTTGAACTGTGGTTGGCATGTGGCAGTCCAGTGCCCCAACCACTATGCCACCTGCTGGTCCTGTGGGTCAGCATTTTTCTTAATGAAACAGAATACATAATAGAATAGGAGGGATCCTGCATTCTTCCTGGTGAGGGTATCTAGTGTGATGAAACTTGCCTTCCATGTGTACAGCAACTGTAAGCCCTCAAGGCAGTGGAGAGTAGTGGTTCGAGCACTGGATTAACCAGGACCCTGGGTTCAAATCCTGACTCTGTACTGTCCAGTCCATATAGAGAAAACACTCTACACATGTGTTTGTGATTGGTGTTGTCATTATGTCAGTGAATATGTGTATGTTGGGCTATGATGTAAGACACTACCTATGAAATTAGGCTTGGGACCCGCTTTGGGGAGCACCAAGCTAAGATGTAACAGTCATGAGTAGGAGTGGATGCTCACCAAGTGCCCTGTGCTGCATGCTTTCCATGATTACCTTGTTTCTCACAGCAGTCCTTCGGTGCAGGTAATGCCATTACCTCATGTGTCTATATCCCAGGAAGCAGTGAAGGCAGAATCCCAACCCTGGCAGACTGGTGGCAGCCCATGCACACAGCTGCTGCGTGCTCCGTATTGTAGTGCAGTAGCCACACGTGGACGGTCACCTGCAAGGCTCCAACTTTAGCCAGCATTGCACAAGTGCAGAATACGCTGACGGCGGCGTGTTCTGTGTAAGACGAGGCCTGATGGGTGAAAAGGGAATCATTGCACTTTAGGCTGGAGGAGCCCTCGCTACTCCTGTGGTCTCCAAACATTAATGTCCTTGGAAAGGCAGCCTGGCGCCTGCAGAAACGTGAAGGTCCTGGAAGCTGACTGCAAACTATTTCTCTAATGCTGTCTTCTTTCTCTCTCCTTTTTTTTTTTCTTTTCTTTTTTGGAGAGGTTTCTGCTATAGGGCGCATGCGCTCACCAGAAAGACAGAGAGAGACAGAGAGACAGAAAGTGAGAAAACCACCCCTCAGGGGGGATGGCCACACCGCAATCCCTTCTCCTCCATTCTCCTCTCGGGATCTTGGGAACGCACGCACACAGGTCCTGGACTTGAACTGCAGTCGGCTACATAAGAGTTCAGTGACATAGCCATTACACTAACTGCTGGTCCCCTTCTTTCTCTCTTAACCACATCCTAACTTCTGTATACTGGTGGTAGCAAACAGTGACAGATGGGCTAAATAGTTATGTCCATCTCATAACCCCCCCCCCCTTTTACTACATCTTAAATTGTTTGACTTTTCAAAATCACTTCCACCCTGTGAGTGCCTTATAATGTATTTGTAACAAAATAAGTGGAAATCAGTGCTGTTTTAAGAATTTCGTATAAAAGAAGATGTCTTAAAATTGAAGCTGGAAATCTTTTCTTTTTCCCAGTGCAATCTAGAAAATAAAACTAATTTCATTTTGGAAGTAGATTTCAGTTTCCCTAAAAGGTCAAATTAAATATGAGCAATAACTTGTTGGGTACTAGAAGAGGCAACATCTTGTCAGTGTGTTTGCATTTCTTTTTTTAAAAGGACCAGGACTGTGTCTAACACGCTGAAAAAGTCTTTAAGATGTTCAGACTTTCTTCAATGCGACAGAATTGTCTATCCCTGAGGAGAGTGATGCAGACTAACGTAAAAAAAAAATATGTGTGTGTGTGTGTGTGTGTGTATGTATGTAATTTAAAACATTGTTATTTAGTTAATTTTATTTATCATTATTATTATCCTTCAATTTGCTCCAGAGTATGTGTGCTCATAAGAGAGACAGAAAGAGAAAGAGAGTAAGCCTGCCACCAGGTCCAGGATTTGAATTACAATAAGCGATGTGGGAGTCCAGTGCCTTTGACACCCACTGGCCCCTTAATTTTATTTTTTTAATTTGCTATAGGGCATATGTGCTCACCAGAAGGAGACACAGAGAGGGAGAGAAAGTGAGAATGCATTTCCCAGGGGTATGGCCATGCTGCTATTCCTTCTCCTCTATTCTTCTCAGGATTCGGGGCATGCATACACACACTCCTGCCATTTTTTGTAAGTGGCCAGGTCCGGGAATTGGATGCCACAGTCGGCCATGTGGATCTAGTTGCCTTAACATCCATGCCACTGGCTGGCCCTGATGCAGACTATTTGTGGAATGCAAAGAGACAAATTAAACTATCTTTGAAAAAAAATCACAAGTTTGATAATACTTTTATACAAGTGTAGACAAAGCTTAAGAAGTAATTATGCTTAACTATGGCAGTAGAGGAAATTGTCGCTTAAATGGTGTTATTTAAGTCTGAAGCAATTATAATGAATTATAATGATAGTCAACTGAATGTAAACATAAATGTCTCCAAAAATAGCATAGCCTTACTATTCTTAAACATTTCATTTATTAACAAAGCTTTCTCTTTCTATTTTTTTTTACACTTATAATGACTTAGCTACCAATTAAGTATTGTAAATGGCAATAATTGGGAGAGAAAAAAGGAAAAAAATTAAAAATATACATTAAAACTGATCATACATAGCTAAACTAGGTGTTATATTTTTTAAATTGTGCTAGTTAATAAGAGAGTATTTTCAAATTATTTTCACTTTATTGACTGATGAGTGAATAAGGTGTTCATTAAGAAATGTTGATACTGGGGCCAGCAGGTTGCATGGTGGTTAAGATGCTCGATTCCCACATGGCCAACCCCAGTTTGAGTCTCAGACCCAGTGGCTTGAAAATCATGAGGGGAACATGTGTGTTCATGCCCCAAATCCCAAGAATGGAGGAGAAGGGATTGTGGCGTGGCTGTCGCCCCTGAGGATTGATTTCTCACTTTCTCTTTTTCTGTCTCTGTCTCTTTTCTGCACCCTATGGCCAAAAAACCTAGGAAAAGAAAAAAAGAAATGCTGGGAACCAGCAGTTAGTGTAATGGCTATGTCGCTGGACTCCCACGTAGTCAACCGTGGTTCGCGTCTCGGACCCGGTGGCTTACAACTCACGCCGGGCGCGTGTGCGTGCGTGCCCAAGATCCCGAGAGGAGAATGGAGGAGAAGGGATTGCGGCGTGACCATCCCCCCTGGGGGGTGATTTCTCGCTTTCTGTCTCTATATCTCTCTCTGTCTGTCTGGCGAGCGCACGCGCCCTATAGCGAAAAACCTCTCCAAAAAAAAAAAAAAAAAGAAATGCTGATACTATTGTGAAGTAATCCAAGTAGAGATTTTTTTTTTTTGGACCTGGAGTATTTGTAAATTAAACTTAAAGGAATTCTGTAATGTAATTGCCCTGGAGCTTCTAATAGAAATTTATCTCATGGACTTTCCAAATTCTAGTTTTCATCGAAAGTTAAAGGATTGGTATGAAAATCATCTCTTTTTTTTTTTTAAGAGAGAGATTTTGCTATAAGGTATGTACACTCGCCAGAGAGAGAGAGACAGAGACAGAAAGTGAGAAATCACCCCCCTCAGGGGGGTGGCCATGCCGCAATCCCGTCTCTGTTCTCCTCTCGGGATTTTAGGCATGCACACACACATGCCCAGTGTGAGTTTGAAGCCACCAGGTCTGGGACTTGAACTACAGTCGGCCGTGTGGGAGTCCAGCAACATAACCATTATGATGTAACCATTATTTTCCCTATATGAAAATCTTAATAACCAAAATATACCTGAATGGAATAGAAAAAAAGTAAGGGGTGGAGTATTTCCTCCTTTGTAGTATTTGATTCTCGTACAACCTAGAGTTAAAAAGTACAGCATTTTGAACATTTTTCTCTTCTTCTCAATGACAGCACAGTACTCCTAAGAATCATATTTATCTCCTTGTAATTTTAGCAGCTAATAGAACTGTTCTTTAGAAAGCTGATTATTTTTCCTTTGACATTCCGATTGGTGTATCTCCATTTTATTTTCATCTTATATGTGGCATAAAAACTGATTTATATGAAAAGGAGTAGGTTGCCATTTATACCAGAATTTTGATTGGTCATAAAAATAAAGTAAAAATTTTTCCCTGAACTGAATTGCAGATAGGATAAGGTTATGATTAAATAGTGGCACACTAAGATCTTTAAAGATGAAACTGCTCACCCATGTGAACAACTGCTTACAGAGCCGGGAATGTAACCACTCGGAGGTGCTGCTCTTTATTAGCTATTGGGCCGTTTTTGTAAAGTCCCTGGCATGGTCTCTGGCTCAGGATGACTGTTTTTTTTTTTTTTTTACTGTTACTTTCTATTTATTCATACCACAGGTTTTTTGTTTGTTTGTTTATTTGTTTTAATAGAGAGGAATTTTTGCTGTAAGGCATGTGCGCTCGCCAGAGAGAACAGAGTCAGAGAGACAGAAAGCCAGAAATCAGCCCTCAGTGGGGATGGCCACCCAGAAATCCCTTCTCCTCTACTCTCCTCTTGGGATTTTAGGTGTACGCACACATGTGCCTGGCATGAGTTTTAAGCCTCCAAGTCCAGTACTCAAACTGCAATTGACTACATGTGGGAGTCCAGCGACATAACCTTTAAGCCATCTGCTGGTCCCTATGCTACAGGTTTTTAACTCATGTTATCATATGGGAAATTAGAGGATTTTTCTGGATGATAACTGCTCCCCTACTGAGCTTCTAAAAGCTAGAAAAAAGTTTCTGGGGGGCACATAATTTATTTCTTTGAGACTTGGCATGCCTTCATTCATCACCAAAGGATAAGACTCTGTTGAGCTTTTAGTTCATGAATATTTTACATTGGTTCTGGACATATTGTTTGGCCAGGAAGACCAAACATGACCACTGTGGTACCTTAAGGCTCACTTGAGTTTCATCCAGCTCCTGGTTTCTTTGCTTCTTGCTTATTTACCTTGTCTGTCCAATGAAATCATTGTCTTGGACCAGTGCCGTGGCCTGGTAGTTAAGGCAGCTGGATTCCACATGGCCAACTGTGAGGTTTGAGTCCCAGACCTAGCAGCTTGCGAAACACACTGGGTGCATGTGCATGTGTGCCCAAAAATCCTGAAAGGAAGGAGAGATGGAGGAAAAGGGATCGAGGTATGACCGTTCCCCATGGGAGGTGCTTTCTCCTTGCCCTCTCTCTCTCTCTCTCTCTGAGCACCCGCCACCGCTAACAGAAAAAAAAGGGGGGGGGTGTATCCTCTCTTTGTGTGTAGAACTTATTTTGTGTAATTTTTCTTGTCTTAGGGCATTTGGTTGCCTGTAGTCAGGGGTCAGCAAACGACTTTGTAAATAAAGTTGTGTTGAAACATAGCCATGCCCATTGGTCACCTATTACCTGCTTCTCTACTACCTCTGAAGAGTTGAGAAACTGGAACAGAAACTGTGTGGCCCTTAAAGCTGATAGTATCTACTGTCTAACCTGTTATGGACTGAACTTTTAGGGTTTTTTTTTTTTTTTGGAGAGGTTTTTGCTATAGGGCGCGTGCACTCGCCAGACAGACAGAGAGAGACAGAGAGACAGAAAGCGAGAAATCACCCCCCTGGGGGGATGGCCACACCGCAATCCCTTCTCCTCCACTCTCCTCTGGGGATCTTGGGCACGCACGCACACGCGCCCGGCGTGAGTTTAAGCCGCCGGGTCCGGGACTTGAACCGCGGTCAACTATGTGGGAGTCCAGCGACATAGCCACTACGCTAACTGCTGGTCCCCTGAACTTTTAGTTTTGATTAACTCAATTTGAATAGCCTTGCGTGGCTACTGGACAGAACACAGTTTTAAGTGGAACATGAAGATGTGGTTTCCTGCAGTCAAGCTGACTGTGTGGTTTGGCCCCTCTGCTGTCCTAAAATGCAGTGACTGTCCACTGGGTTGTCCAGATAGACCCCTGCCCATGGTGGGCTTGGCCAGCGCTGGAGTGTTCTCAATGACTTGCTACCTTGGACAGCACCTCAAGCCAGGCAGGAAGGGCTGGCAAGCAGGGGGCAGATAATAAAATCAAAGAGCTGTGAAAACCCAGCTGTACTCCAGACCAGTTAAACCAGAACCTCTGGGGTGAGGCCCACACACAAGACATCCTTATCAAAGCTCTGTAGGTGAATCCATCCTGCTCTACTGTCTGGGTCCCATCAGAGGTGTCCCCGTACTTTGATGTCCCATCACGGCACCCAGGTGCGCTTATGGCCAGATGGACAGGAAAATGGACACATCATGGTCTGTGGATGCCATTTCATTTATTTATATATTTATTTTTAGAGATTTTTGAATATGGTGCATGTGTTTTTAGGAGAGACAGAGAGAGACAGAGAGACAGAAAGCAGGAAATCACCCCCAGGGAGGATGACCACACCACAGTCCCTTCTCCTCCACTCTCTTCTTGAGATTTTGGGCATGCATGCATATGCACTCGGCATGAGTTTCAAACCTCTGGGCCTGCGACTCGAACTGTGATTGGCCATGTGGGAGTCCAGCAATGTAACCATTACACCATCCTCTGGTCCCCACCTCCTATTTCATTTTAAACAGAAAGACTCTGGCTTTTCTTTGGTGTTAGGACTGAGCTACTGGGTTGTCGAAAAAGTCATGACAATTTTTTTCTGTTTTTCTATGCAAAAATGCGTCATGACTCTACCAGTGACCCATATTTCCCCACCTGGTTGACTGAGTGGCAAGGGCCCACTTGTTCAGTGCGGCCAAAGTGTGGGTTTGTGTATGATGGGTGAGCTTCAAAGGCAGGTTCTCCCAACTCACAGGTACACTGTTTTCCACAGAGGTGCTCAGAAAATGTTTATGGGATGCCGGCTGTGAGTGAGGTAAGCTGCACTTGCTCGGTCTAGTAGGGAGATGGACATGTAACAATTGTTCAGCAGGGTGAGCATGACACGAGAGGGAACTGCAGGGTGCTGTGAGAGCTCCTGAGAGGGGACAGCTGCTCTGGTTAGGGGCGGGACATCAGGTGAGGCTTTCTAGAGGTGGTGACACCCATGCTGAATCTTAGAGGATCAGGAGGAGTAGTCATGTGAAGGGGAAAACGAAAACAGAAGGGCAGATAGAACTGGGATGAGGCCCTGACTAACATGTGCTGTCTGTCTAAGACCAAACAGAGGTCAGTTAAAGTTATCCCATAGGGTCTGCTAACATAGCAGGGACAGTCTCAGGGGTATAGTATCTATTTCTCCCCCCCGCCCCCGTTTCAAACCAGCTTATCACCTGAACCCCTAATGCCATCTCCACCTGCCTTCTTCAGGTCTGAGACCTTTGCTCTGTTAATTTCCTTCTCTCTTCTATGGTCTTAGACTTCTCTCTCCTCTTCACTGGCGCCTTCCCATCAACCAAGCAAAATAATTCTCCTAGGTTAGTTAAGGTAGATTCTTACATTAAGAGATAATCACAAAAGTAAGTGAAAAAAGAACTTTGCTAAGTGGTTTCCCTTTTAAAATTTTATTTATTTTTAATTGTGCTAGAATTCACGGATCATAACCCTTGCCACCGTAACCTTCTTTCTTTAAATGGACAGCTGAGCAGGGTTAAGGATATTCACATTCTTGTGTATCCAGTCCTTAAACTCTTTCCTCCTTGCAAAATGACCTCTGCCCTTTAACCAACAACTCCTATATCCCTCTCCCTCCACCCCCAGCAACCATTATTCTATTTCTCTCTCTATGAATTTAACTACTCTAGGTACCTGGTATAAGCGGACTCATAGCCTCAGGGTTTATCAACATGGTAGCATTGCTAGAATTCCCTTCCTTTTTAAGGCTAATATTCTATTATTCATCTACCACATTTTAAATTACTTCATTTTGAATAAAAATATATGTGTTAGCTTTCTAGCTCTTATACCACTCTCTGCATTAACGCATTTGCTCTGAGCATCACAAAACTCCAGGTCCTACACACTGAAGTGACTGGGCACTCGGAGCCCCGCCCATGCCACTACATCTGCTTAAAGACCGCTACCCAGAGGAATACTTCATATTCCTGGAGACTCAGCCCAGGGCTGTTTCCTCCTTGCTCGTCCACCACTTGCCCTCAGCCCTGCCTTAGTTTCCTCCTTTTGGAGCTCCCGAGTTACTTGGACCAATCTCTGGCTGCTGGACTTGTTGCTCCATCATAGGGACCGTATTTTTTAACATATATCAAAGGAGAATCTGTAGGCCTCCTTTCAGAGACATGACAGGAACAGAAGCAAAATTGAAAAATGTTATTACCGTGGAGCTGAATTGACTGTAGCTATCTTCAGCGTCTCACCCCACAGAATTTCTTTTGATTTTCCTGGGAGAGGTAACCCTGTGTGAAGGATTTACCCAAAGTATGTGAAATAATATTAGGAAAAAAAGACATTGATGAGGACTCATGTTGAAAATAGTGCCTTTTTCAGTGGTTGAACCAACAGGTGGAGAATTGGCATAAGGAGCCCGTGTTCTTCCCCACAAAGTCACAGCCTCTTAATTTGATGTTTTCTTCTTATAAGATCAGGCTCTTTTTGTAGAAGTTTGGTTAGACTAGGTGGTCCTGATTTTGGTAATGTTTTGTTTTCTTTCCATTTTGTCTAGTGGGCCAGAAAAAGAAGTAACCACATTGCTTGGAGTAAGCGTTAGACTTTCAAGTATAGTATTAGCATTTAAGTCCTGGTCTCATCACCTATGCATTTGCTGTGTTCTTTGATAAGTTATTTATTTAAGCAGAGTGTTCATTTTTCATCAGAGAAACTTACTCATCTATCTTGCTCTCTAGGCTATAAGGTCTTGAGAGTTGGGGGGTTGTGGCTCATCCATCATTGGAAACTCATGGGATGGGAAGAACAAACTCTGAGAAGAACTCTAAATATTTGTTGAACAAATATGATTTATCTTCCCTGCTTCATAGGTTGTTTGGGAGAGCAATTAGGATGGGCAGTGATAGAGTGTAGTGTTAGAAACATGGGTCCTGGGGTTAGACCTCCCGAGTCCAATCCTGGCTCCAGCATTCTCGGCAGCGTGATGTCAGACAGGGTGTTACCTTTGTGCTTCTGTAAAGTGGATGATCAGACCTATCTCCTGTGGTTGTTGTGAGTCTTAGTTGTGCCTACATGGTACGTGTGGTGTACATACCAGTCATTCATACGGCATGTGAACGGGTTTGCAGAGGGTTATTCACATATGGGTAGGATTTGTTCCATGAGGTCTTGCCAACTAGTGGACACCATACCATGAAGTACTGTCTGTACTGTCTTTCCTTCTCTTAATCAGTGGTCATTCCTTTCTGCTTCACATTTTCTACAGCCCACAGCGTGTATTTCACCTGGATCTGTTAATGACACTGAAGATCACCTTGAGGCTAAGTGTAGGGGTCCAAAGAACTGCTGCCTACTCTCTTCATTTGCTAGTTAGAAATAATTCAGATAATTCCCATGCATTATGGATTTTTAAGATTATGTTAGATAATCAAGATTTCATGTGTGAAAACACTGCAGTAGTTTCCAGCGCTCTGGTGACTCTCTCATGCATTGTGCTGCCCAGCATCTTTCCAGCAGTTCACTTCAGAAGGTCCATCCCCATCCATCCTACCCTCAGTCCAGGAATCCTTCCGAGCCGCTTATTATTTATTTTTAAATTATCTTTTGTTTTGTTTTGCTTTTTTTAAAATTTTCCACAAGGTGCATGTGCTTGCCCAAGAGAGACAGAAAGAAAGAGAGAGAGAGGGAGAGGAGAAGAGAGAGAAAGAACCCGTAGTGAGGTGTGATCACAACACAGTCCCTTGTCCTTCATTTCTCTACCATGTAGGGATTTGAGGCATGCACACACAGGTACTCCAAGAGTTTTTTAAGCCACCAGGGCCAGGAATCAAACCATGCTGCTAGCCCTGTGCGATCCAGTTTCCTTAACCACTAGGTCATGTGGCCAGTCCATGTCTTCTTACTTACAGGTCCAAATCTGAGCTACTGGTATTTACATTCAAAACTATGTATAATATGAACCCATCTTATCCACATTTTTCTTCTAATTTCTCTGTAGTGTAGACTTTAACTGCCCACTCACCTGGACCCAACCCTGTATTCTCACTTTAATTTTCATGTTCCCTGAACTGAAATGCTCTCCTTGGCCCATTCTACTTACTTTGCCCACAGTTTTTTGTTTGTTTGTGTGTTTCAGAATTTTTTGCCACAGGGTGTGCGTGCTCACCAGAGAGAGACAGAGAGAGGGAAAGTGAGAAATTACCTCCAGGGATGGCCCTATTGCAATCCCTTCTCCTTCATTCTCCTCAGGATTTTGGCCACAGATGCACATGCACCCGGCATGAGTTTCAGGCTGTGGGGTCTGGAACTCACCTTATATTTGCACTCATGATACATATACCATAACACAGCATAAAAACATACCCCCTACTCTATTTATTTATTTATTATTATTATTTTTACTTTTAATTTTTTTTAGAGAGATTTGGGCTATAGGGTGTGTGTACTCGCCAGAGAGATGGAGAGAGACAGAAAGTGAAAAATCACCCCCCCAAGGGGGATGGCCGTGCCTCAATCCCTTCTCCATTCTCCTTTCAGGATTTTTGGCCATGCACACACACGTGCCCAGTGTATTTCAAGCTGCTGGGTCTGGGACTTAAACCTCAGTGTACTACGTGGGAGTCCAACAACATAACCATTATGTTATCTCTGGTCCCAGCCCCTGGCTCTCTTAAGATACAAGATAAATCATAAAATTAATGCACATTGTTAAGTGGTATCCATGGGTGTGTATACACTGGATGTAGCTGTGAATTCAAGGTTTCCTTGGGTCTCTCTCAAGAAATTTCCTTTCTCTAGTATTTCTGTTCCTTTTATTGCTTCTCTTTATAAAGAATTGATGATCTGATATTTAATTCCCTATTTTCATCACTTGCTTTGTCAGTTCTTTAAAATGTTCTTGCCTGTGAACCATGACATATACCTTTTGTGACAGAAGCAGAGGCTAAAAGATGTAGACACGACACAGTTTAACTCAATGATTATTTAAAAACTAGATAAAGTGATGGAATTCACTTGCCAGTTTAGAAGACTTTCTATGTTATGGAGTGTACTATTTTATTTCATAGCCTAAAACCTACTTCTCACTCAAGAAAGCACATTTCACTTCTAAACATTTATCTTCTTTGTTCACAAGAGAAGAAACGGTTTCCTCGTGGACAAAAATTGTCCCAGTGGAATAAAACAACCATTTCTCCAAATTAGAGCACGTTTTTTCCTTCAATGTCAGTTTGTGATAATTAGGATATAGTAGTGGTCTTTTAAATGTCATCGAAGCTTTCGTTCAGATGGTGGTTTTGGCCGTTTTGCCGATGGCCTGTCACATAGGCCTGCTATCTGTGTATTTTTCATCTTCTGCATCATCTTCCTCACCATCCGAGGCCTCCTCTAGAGGTGCAGCCAGCCACCTAGTCCTGTGCTTCCTGCTGTAGCAGGGGGTCAAAGAACTCAGTTATCATATCTTTCATCTGGACTGTGCCTGACAACAGGACTTGGAAAGGGTGGGCATTACCTGGCGCCTCACAGGTTACCTGCCGCTGCTGCTGCTGCCCATCCTTTCCAAGATACTCTGCCAAGAGCTTCGTGGCAACCTCCTAGCTTCAAGAGCATGCCTCGGGGCAGATTTTTGATGTAAGGCACATGCACTCACCAGAGAGATAGAGAGACAGAAAGTGAGAAATCATCCCCCCCAGGATGGCCATACTGCAATTTCTTCTCCTCTATTCTCCTCTTGGGATTTGGAGCATGCACGCACATGTGCCCAGTGTGAGTTTCAAGCCACTGGGTCCAGGACTCAAACTGTGGTCAACCAGCACCTTAACCACTATGTCACCTGCTGGCCCCTAGCACATCTTCTAAAATCCTAAGTGCTTATTAAATTTAAGATGCAATAAAATATTGGGATCAACAGATAGTGTAAATGGTTACATTGCTGGACTCCCACAGAGTCAACCACAGTTTGAGTCCCAGACCTGGCAGCTTAAAACTCGCACCGGACGCGTGTGTGCACATGCCCAAAATCCTGAGAAGAGAATGGAGGAGAAGGGATTGTGGCGTGGCCATTCCCCTCCATCCCCCCAAAGGTGATTTCTCACTTTCTGTCTCTCTGTCTGTCTCTGTCTCTCCTGTAAGTGCATGTGCCCTACAGCAAAACTCTCTCTCTAAAAAAAAAAAGGCAGTAAAATGTTGTAAGTAGAGTACAAACATACTATGTGCATCATCACCAAAACCATCTTGCTTTCCTTTCTCCCTTCTCTCTTCCTTCTTTTCGTTCCTTTCTTTCACATTCAGCGGCATCCGAAATGAAGAGAGTGGTGCACTAGGAGCTCTATAGACGTGTGGATGAATGAGACACTTCTCCTCTCTCCAAGTTACAGCCTCACATGGCACACACACATGTGAACAACTGCCATCAAACTAAAATAGGAGGTTCAATCTGGGGCCGGCAGGTGGCATGGTGGGTAAGGGCACTGGACTCCCGCAGGGCCGACTGTGGTTCATGTCCTGGACCTGGCGGCTTGCTTTCTCACTTTCTCTCTCTCGCTTGCTTGTGCTCTCGCTCTGTCCATCTCTGGCCAAATTTAAATAAATAAATAAATAAATAAATAAAGCTAAATAAAATAATTCTTTTTTAAAAAGTAGGTCAAATCTAATAAGGGTTAAAATGATTAAGCAAGCAAACTGTTTTGGCAAATACAGAGAAAGAAACAGAATGCAAATAGTTTTCTTTACAATATATTGATTTTTTTTTAAGAATTATTTTATTTAACTTTATTTATTATTATATCATTATTATTTTTCAGTTTGATCAGAGAGAGACAGAGAGAGAGAGAGAGAGAGAGAGGAAGTGAGAAAGCAAGCCACCAGGTCCGAGACTTGAACCGTGGTCGGCCATGTGGGAGTCCAGCGCCTTTAACCACCACGCCACTTGCCAGCCCCACAATATATTGATTTTTAATATATTTACAGAGTTGTCCAATCCATCACCACAATCTATGTTCAGAGCATATTTCCATTACCTCACAAAGAAACCTGATCAGGGCCAGCAGGTGGCGTGGTGGTTAAGGCAAATGTGCCCTTGGGCAATTAAAAAAAAAAAAGAAAGTATATAACTTATAATAATAAACCATACTTATTAAGTTTCTAGCCACAAGGCACTGTTCTAAGTAACAATTAAGTGACAGCATCCCCACAAGAGATATTTGAAGTAGATACATTAATCTACTTTTCAAAAATAAATAAATTGGATTGTTCTCTGATTAAATGAATTGCCTAATGTCAGACAGCTTGTAAAAAGGCAGAGCTGGAATTCAAATCAATCTGTCTTGAAGGAATAAGTCCAAGAGATCTATTATATATCATGATGACTGGAGTTAATAACAGTATATTGTATAGCTGAAAATTGCCTCAAGTTTTAAGCATTCTCATCACCAAAAAATAAGTATATGCAGCAATGCATGTGTTAATTACCCCATTTAGCCTTTCCCAATGTATACATATATCAGACCTTCATGTGGTACACCATAAATACATCCAGTTTATGTCATTTAAAAAAAAAATACAAAAACCCTGCACAGTATGCAGAATCCCAAAAGAATGGAAGAGAAGGGAATTGCAGTGTGACCTTCCCTCCTGGTGGGTGATTTCTTCCTCCCTGTCCCCTCTGGCAAATGCATACACCCCTATAGAAAAACAAAACAAAACAAAAACATCACCACAACAAATCGACCTGTTTTTATAGCAGGATAAGAATATAGTTCAAGGGACCAACTGTTAGCATAATGGCTATGTCGCTGGACTCCCATGTAGCTGACGGTGGTTCGAGTCCTGGACCCGGTGGGTTAAACTCACGCCGGGCCTGTGTGTGTGTGTGTGTGTGTGTGTGTGTGTGTGTGTGTGTGCATGCATGCCCAAGATCCCGAGAGGAGAACTGAGGAGAAAGGATTGCTGCATGGCTATCCCCCCTGGGCGGGGGGGGGGAGGGGGGTGATTTCTCACTTTCTATCTCTCTGTCTCTTTCTGGTGAGCACACGCACCCTATAGCAAAAACCTCTCAAAAAGAAAAAAAAAAAAGAATATAGTTCAATATGTAAATAAAAAGGTTTCAGGGGGATCAGCAGGTAGCGTAGTGGTTAAGGTTCTGGTCAACCACAGTTCTAATCCTGGACCCAGCAGCTTGAAAATCACTCTGGGCATTGTGTGTGTGTGTGTGTGTGTGCGTGTGCGTGTGTGCACCCAAAATCCCAAAAGGAGAATGGAGAAGGAAGGTTTGCAGTGTAGCCATCCCCCTACAGAAAGTTTTTCACTTTCTGTCTCTCTGGTGAACATATACACCCTATAACAAAAATCTCTCTCAAAAAAAAAAAAGTTTCAGAGGGTACTTCCTTTGAATAACCACAAAGCTTTGCAGAGATTTGCATTTCCCTAGAGGAAATTAGCCAGGATAAAAAGGAATAAATTGCAAAGGAAAATAATACTCTGAGGGGAAGGAAAACAAAAATCTCTTAAGAAAAACACCCTCAGTCTTGAAGTGCCCCAAGTAATGAAGTGCTAACGAAAAGAACAGGTGGAGACATTGAATGATTTGTTCTTGAATCACCAAATAAAACTCACTTTTTTCAAGATTATCAAGTAGATCTTAAAAAGAGACCACACAGTTTATAGGTAGGTGTATATTTCAGCAGTTAGTTATTCCAGATGAACAGTAGAAATACTATCAAATTCCAAATTAATCCCCTTGAAATGTTCTTTTATTGTCATTGACTTCTGTGATGTCTCTAAATTGATTTGGAAACTGTGACTTTCTTCAAGGTATTCTAATTTGCCCTCCAGGAACATTTATTCAAGTTGTTGTGTCTCTTAGTGGAGTTCTGTGGCACTTACTCATTTACATTTCTTATTACAGATGGTCCTAGATATTTTATGGATTTTGTTACTGTTGTGAATCAATTGTATTTCCATTTTTTTTTCCTGTATAATTCAAGGCTGCCTGGATTTTCATTTTTTACCCAACTCTCTAGGTAAACACTCATTAATTCCAATAATATTTTAATCAATTCTCTGGTCTTATTGTTGGAGATAATAATTCTATTTCTATTCAGTTTCTTATTTTTGTCTCTTATTGAATCAGTAAAAGCTGCAGAACAATATTAATAATCATGGCAATAGTACCTAGTCATTCCATCTAGTTTTGTTCAATAGGAAATCTCACCTTTCACACCGAAGAATGGTACTGGCCTATGGTTTGAGAGAGGTACTCATTATAAAATCCTTCTATTCCTAGTTTTCCTAAATATTTTATAAGGGGTGAACACTGAATTTTATCAAACTCCTTTTCCTTCTCTGTTGAGTTGATCCTAAGACTTCTCTTTGACTCATTCGTGTATTATTTTATATTGATAATGGTAACTGTACATATTCTGGGATAAATTCTCTTAGGTCTTCCATTATTTTTCTATTAGTATAATGTTGATTTTTCTATCAACAGTGCTATTTTTTTCTGTGTTCTTTTCTATGAGATTATTTTTTTACCTATGTTACTCATCAGGACAATAACTTATGTGTATTATATATAGTTACATTTTGGGATCACGTTGTACATACACTTTTGTAAGCTGAATTTTCTGCATTTATATAACATAAACAGCTTCCTATGGCACTGGGAATTCTTTAAGATATATTTTAATGGCTATATATTATGGGTACATTATAACTTAACCCTTACTCTATGATTTCATTGTTAAGTTTTTCCTGGTTTTGTGCTGTTAGAAATAATGCAGGTGGGGCCGGCAGGTGGCATGCTGGTTAAGGGCACTGGACTTCCACATGACCGACCATGGTTTGAATCTAGGACCTAGCAGCTTGCTTTCTCACTTTCTCTCTCTCTCTCTCTCTCTCTCTCTCTCTCTGGTCAAATTAAAATATAAGTAAGTAAATAAATAAAGTTAAATAAAATAATTTAAAAAAAATAATGATAATACTAATGCTGGGGCCAGGCAGTGGCAACAGCTATGACACAACTCCACCCTCATGGGAAAGGTCCTGGGTTCACAGGGCCTCTCTGAGCACGCTGGCAGTGTGCATGCGTCTGTGATCTGGGCGAGACAAGACTGGGTGGTCGGAGTGTGAAGATCCTGTAGTGTGAAGATCCTGTTGGGGGTCTGTCTCTCTCTGTCTCTGTATTTTTCACTTTCTCATGAAGGAATTAAAAAGTAAATCATGCAGAGATCAACATTTTTACATATAAACCTCTGTTCGTAGCTCTGATTGTTTCCTTCCTGTGCTCGTTTCTGATGACTGCCACAGCAAGCCCAAACTCGATGACTTGAAACAATGGAAACATATTCTCTCACAGTTCTGGAGGCCAGAAATCCAAAGCCAAGTTGTCAGCCGGGCCGTGCTCCCTTAAAAGAAGACACTTTCCTTTCTGCTTCCAGCTGTTGGTAGCTCCAGGCCTGCCCTAGCTTGCGCAGCATAACTTCAGTCTCCGCCTCTGTCTTCACACAGCCGCCTTGTTTACGTGTATCTGAATTTCCTAGGGAACTTGGTAAGAAGACAAGTTGTGTGCCAGCCCCATGGCATAGTGGTTAAGGGAGCCAGATCCCATATGGCTGACCGAGTGGTTAAAATCAGCGCCAGCCACTTAAAAGACACACTGGGCCTGTGTGTGTGCGTGGCCAGAGCCCCAACGGGACAGAGAAATGGAGAAGAAGGAATTGTGGTGTGAGTACACCCCGTTGGAGGGTACTTTCTCCCTTTCCCTCTCTTTCCGTCTCTGTCTCTGTCTCTCTCTCTCTGGCAAGTGCACATGCCCTCTGGCAAGATACTACTACTATTACTAATAAAGACGTATTTCTTGAAAACCTACTCTTCCCCCTGCTGATTCTGTGAACTAGTCTGAAGCCCAGAAATCTGCATCCTAAGATTTTGAGGCAGTAATCCCTTGGTCGCACTCAGAGAGCAGTGCTATAAAGCAAATTGCATGGAATTGGCAACTTTGTACTGCCTCTTCATTTATCTAAAACGTCTTTTTATCCTTTAGCGAAGTTTTCCCCTGTATGTTACATCTCGCACATGGTGAATGGGTTCTTTTCTCTATTATATCTTGTCATTGTTATTGCTAGTACATAGAAAAGCTATTGATTTTTAGATGTTTGTTTTGTCTTCAGCCACTGGCTCGCTCTTTAAATCTAATAGGTTTTCGCTTAAACCTTTTGCAGGTGTGAGATGGGGGTATAGCTAGTAAACAAGCCCATCCCCTTGGAGCGAGTGATTTTTGCCTCCTTTAAAATGTTATACCTGCTATTGGGTTGTCAGGAAAGTCATGACATAATTTTCTATGCTTTTCTACACAAAGATGCATCATGGCTTCTCTGACCACCCGGTATTTCTAGTTTATATGTCACTGCGGCATGTCCACAGCTTCTAGAGCATTGCTAAATGCTTAGAGTCCACCCTTAACAGGCTCCTGATTTTAAAGAGAATGCTTCTATTATGGTTTCATGGTAAGAATGGTATTGGCTATTGATTTTAGATATACCTTTTTAAAAATTCTGTCAAGGAAATAGCCTTTTACTCCCAGTCTTAAAGCTGAGATATATATGGCCCAGCAGGTGGCATGAAAGTTAAGGCTGTTGGATCCTACATGACTGCCCAGTTGGAGTCTTGACCTCCAGCTTGAACACCTGCTGGGTGCGTCTGCACGTGTGCCCAAAATCCTGAGAGGAGAATGGGAGAAGGGACTGTGGCATGGCCATACCCCCAGGGTTTGATTTCTCATTTTCCCTCTCTGGCAAGTGAATATACCTTATAGCAAACTTGAAGAATTTAGGTAGATAGATATGGAATGTGTATAGAATCTTACTCAATGCCTTTTTATTACATAAGTGATATTTTCTTTTTTTAAAAAAGCACGTACAGGGACTGGGAGGTGATTTGGTGGTTAAAGGTGCTGGACTCCCACATGGCCAGCTATGGGTCAAGTCTTGGACCTGGTGGCTTGCTCTCTCACTTTCCCTCCCTGTTTCTGTCTCTCTCTGGTCAAATCTGTAGACGTCCCACAATTGAATCCCTCTTAACTCATTCCACTCCAGCTCTGCCCTCTTCCCTGTGGCCCTAATTGTCTCAATTGTAACTCAAAGGGTGGCATATTAAGGTCTTTTTATATATATATTTTTTAAAGCACATACATTAGGTAAAATTTCTAACCCACACTCACCCTTTTATTTTATTTATCTATTTATGTATTTGAGAGAGTTTTGTTATAGTGTGCGTGTGCTCACCAGAGAAACAGAGACAGAAAGCTAGAAATTACCCGCTGGGGAGATGGCCACACCACAGTCCCTTCTCTTCATTCTTCTCTTGGGATTTTGGGCGTGCACGCATGCACTTGGCATGAGTTTCAGGCTACCAGGTCCAAGAGTCACCTGCAGGTGGCCATGTAGGAGTCCAGCACCTTTACCAGTATGCCACCCACTGGCCCCTCACTCTTGCCCTTCTAAAATAACTCGACTCAGTTGTGGTGGCTTAGTCTCTATATATTCTAAATTGTATCCCCTGGAATAGCGCTCTCTCACCAAGTGTGAGTTTTAGTTCTAAAAAGTAGCTTGCCTAGCAAAATTATAGTTGCCAAAACCAAGGTTTCAAAGGGGTTTAGGAAAAAGGGCCCAACTTTAGTTTTGAATATGTAACTAACTGCATTTAATAATGTGAAGATTCCAGATGGCAATCTCTTCTAAAACAAACCTGACGTGCTGGCATTAAAATCTGTGCAGGGTCAGCCCTGTGGCACAGTACGCTGCTCAAGAGAAGCCAGATCTCATGTTGAGTCCGTGGTTCAAATCCTTGGCCTGGTCAGCCTGAAACATACCAGCTCGTACACAAATGGTCCTATAGGCTAGAGGACTGGAGGAGGGAGGTCGCGGCATAACCAGATCCTGTGGAGAACATGTATGCGTGTTTTTCTTTCTCTCACATACCTGTGCACATGCTCCAGCATGAATAAAGAGAAAGCAAAAAATCTGTACTGATAGGCAACTTTTTTCCTGACT
This sequence comes from Tupaia tana, assembly GCA_026018925.1. NCBI lineage: Eukaryota > Metazoa > Chordata > Mammalia > Scandentia > Tupaiidae > Tupaia > Tupaia tana. The sequence continues at coordinate 22,722,578 of JAKSZU010000017.1, forward strand.
TACATTGTGTAATTGGTTAAGTAACATTTCTGTACCTTTAACGAAGTGAGAGGCTTAATGTGCTTTGAACTGAAATCTCCCTTGTTTGTTTTCACAAATTTGGTGAAATACTCCTTATACTCTGGTCATTTTTTAAATGACCAAAGTTCTTACTGGCACGTTGTAGGGAGCTACCTGATGATCAATCCATATTGAGAGGGTGGAGCCAAAAGAGCTCTTTCTGAAGCAATGCGTGAACAGGCAAAGAGACCTCTCCAAAGATCTAGACCTAATAATTCATGTTTTTTCTTAGTTTCTTTAAAGCATAAACTGGTTCTATTAAAAAAAAGAAAAAAGGAAAGAATATAAAACTGCATCTGTTCAAAACTGCGAGAGTTGATACTTTATTTTTATTCAGAAATAAAATCAGTGTATAGTTTTCATTTTCACTCTCTTTTTTTTTTTTTGGTGATATGCTCGTCAGTTTTTTGCTTTTTTAAATATGGAATACTTGACGAATTTGTGTGTCATCCTTGCGCAAGGGCCATGCTAATCCCTGTATCGTTCCAATTTTAGTATACGTGCTGCCGAAGCGAGCACCTCATCAGTTTTTGGCATCAGAAATAATCTATCTTCAAAAGAATTGGAATAACTTCTTATAGTTTTCCATATTCTAGCATAATTTATTTAGCATTAAAATGAACTTTTCCATAAATGTTTGCAACTGATAAAGGATAATTTTCAAAAAAAAGATAAGTTTCTGGCTCTCATGGAGATATAAAAATGAGCATATTTTCAAGACTTCACTATATTCATTAATCAATGAGGGAACCAGGCAGATGTTATAGCCAGTTCAAAAGAGAATTTTAAAAATGAATACATTTATAGATGAAAAATATTGAAATGAATGTGCAAATAGAAGCAAAAGTGGTTATTTTGTGGGAGGACGAAAGAATAGGGAATCAATCGAACTTCTACCTGATGAAACAGAATTTGCATGATTATAGAGAAGAATTATTCTACATTACTATTACTTGTAACTTACAGATATATATTTGTGTATATGCAATACACATATAAATGTCTTCAAAAACTTCGTGGAAAAAGTATATTATGAAAAAAGTGTATGGATTTCAAAATGTTTGTGGACCAAAATAAACTTTACGTACTCCTTCCTTCTCTCTGTAGTTTCAACCTCTCAGTTCTTTTTTATTGGCCATAAAATTTGCTTGAATCTTTTTTATTTATTTTTGTTTTGGGAGAGATTTTTGCTGTAGGGCGTGTGCGCTCACCAGAGAGACAGAGACAGAAAGTGAGAAATTACCCCTTATGGGTAATATGGTAATGACTACGTGCAGTCCCTTCTCCTCTGTTCTTCTCCTGGGATCTTGGGCATGTATGCACGTGCACCCAGTGTGAGTTTGAAGCCACCGGATTCAGGATTCAAACTGTGGTCGCCCATGTGGGAGTCCAGCGATGTAACTGCTATGCCAATTGCTGGTCCCAAATTTGCTTGAATCTTTATGTTTTGAGAAGCAAGCTTCTTTCTCTTTCTCTTTTTTTAGTTTTTTTGTTTGTTTGTTTGTCATAGGGCATACTCACCAGAGGAAGATGATGAGAAGGAAAGTAAGAAATCACCCCCTGGGGGAATGGCCATGCCGTAATCCCTTCTCCTCCATTCATCTCCTGGGATCCTGGGCACGCATGCACATACATGCCCAGCATGATTTTTAAGCTGCCCGCTCTGGGCCTTGAACCACAGTTGGCCATGTAGGAGTCCAACGCCTTAACCACTATGACACCTGCTGGCTCCCAAGCTTCTCTCTAGGTCTCCTTGTACTTCTGAATGCACATCTCCCCTTTCATAGCCAAGCTTCTCTTGAAAGCGGTCCACTTCCCCCTCATCTGCTCCTGTCATCCGATATCATTGCAGACAGACTCTGTTTCCACAATTCCTTAGAAACTGCTCTGTTAAAGGCCATCACATCTATGAATTGGCAGACCGCTTAGCCACTCTTCAGCTCTCCCCTTGACCTCCCTGTGGCGTTGAAGACAGTTGACCACCCTTCCTCCTGGAAACTCTTCCTTGGCTCCTATAACAAAACCCTTGTTCTTTTCTGGTCTCTCTGATTGTTACTCACTTTCCTTTACAGCATCCTCTTGGTCCTCCCATTCCTGGTGTTCCTCGGTCCTGGTCCCTGCCAGCTCTCTGCTCTCTTCCTCCTCCCTTCCCCTCTCTTTGCACACCCCCTTGGGTACCATCTCCCTCTATCACACTGTGCTCACACTCCCTGATCAGTGTGTCCAGCCTGACCATCTGCCTGAACTCCAGACACAGATCATCTCCTGCCTTCTGAACATCCCCACATCCATGCCCCAAAGACACCATAAAATGTGTTCATCCAAGATGGTGGGCAAAGAGGGCAAAGGAAAATAAGTAGAAATAGTAAGAGAGCAGAGAATAAGAGAGAGGGCTGTGAGAGGAGAACTAGAATTGTAAATTGTAAAAATTGAAATATTTAATTTATTTATTTATTGAGAGATTTTTTGCTATAGGGCACATGCGCTCACGAGAAAGACAGAGACAGAGAGACAGAAGGAAGAAATCACTCCCGGGGGGATGGCCACACTGCAATTCCTTCTCCTTCATTCTCCTCTCAGGATCTTGGGCATGCACACACTTGCGCCCGGCATGAGTTTAAGCCGCCAGATCCAAGACTTGAACTGCAGTTGACTATATGGGAGTCCAGCGACATAACCATTATGCCAACTGCTGGTACCAAAAATGGCTTATTATGCCTGTCTCCATTTGCCTCTGCACATTTAGGCTGCCCACCCCTTGACTCCTGCATTCCTTCACTAGAGCTGTGATTCTCCAAGTTTGGTCCCCAGGCCAGGAACATCAGCATCACCTGAGAGCATGTTGGAAACACGGAGTCTCAGTGGCTGGCCCTGTAGTGCGGTGGTTAAGTGCTGTGCATTGGGAGCCAGATCCAACATGGCCGATGGTGACCCTTCAAATCCTGGTCCCAACAGCTTGAATAAACAATCTGGGTGTGTGGGGTGTGTGCATTCCCAAAATCCCAACTGGGAAGACAGATAGAGGAAAAGGGATTGCAGTTTGATTGCATTGGGGATGGTTTCTCTCTCTCTCTCTCTCTCTCTCTCTCCCCCCTCTCTCTCCCTCCCTCCCTCCCTCCCTCCCTTGCTCCCTCCCTCTCCTTCTGTCTCTCTGGCAAATGCACACACCCTCTAGCCAAAAAATATAAAAATACGGAAAAATACAAGCTCTCAGGCCCCCCCAGATCTGTACTAAGGTTTGAGAACCCTGCACCATGGAGTACCTACTCCTCCTTCATGGCCTAGCAACCCTGCTACCTCATCTGCAGAGCCCTCCCTGGTCCTCTCAGACAAAGTTAATGACTTCCTTCTCCACGTTTCCATGGCACTTTATTCATGCCAATTATATAGCACTTATTCTATTATAGTTATTCTTTATGCGTCCTCCTCCCCCACAGATGATGAAGTCTACAGTTATTACTGATCTGTGTATTTCCAGCACCAGGCGTAGTGCCTGGCACAAAGTCGACATATATTACATGATCACGAATTGCTTTTAGTTTTTTTGCTCCCATGACCTCTTTTCACTCTCTTCTTACTCTTTTTCTTCCTTCCTTTTTTTCTTGAACTTCTCTTTTGGGTATGAATAAATGATCAGAATGAGACCTTACCCTCTGAAGGTAATGTTTTCATTGGACTCAAGCTTTCAATCCTTCAAGGCTTGAAGGATCTGTCTGTGTCAGTCAAGATTCAAAGAGAGAAGCACAAATGCATATACAGTTGATCCTTGAGCAATCCAGGGAATAGGGGTGCCCACCCACATGTAGTCAAAAGTCTGCATATAACTTTTTTTTTTTTTTTTTTTTTTTGTAATTTGTTATAGGCATGTGCACTCACCAGAGTAAGAAAGAAAGAGAGAAAAACTGAGAAAGTACCCCCCAGGGTGATGGCCATGCCATAGTCCCTTCTCCATTCTTCTCTTGGGAATTGGGCCATGAGTGTACTTTTGCCCAACGTGTGTTTCAAGCCTCCAGGTCTGGGACTCAAACCAAGCTGTCAGCCAGGTGGAATCCAGCTGTCTTAACCACCCCACCACCAGCTGGCCCTGTGTGTAACTTCTGCATCCCCCAGAACTTAACTAGTAATAGCCCACTGAGACAGCAGGCACTGCAGCTGCAGATCCCGAGCTACAGCACGCATCAAGCCATTCAGTTTTTCTTTGTAATACTGTACCTTCTCTCTGCTGCTTGGGAGTCCTTCCAGCATCACTAGTGGAACTTCTTTGGGGGGCCTGGTATGATTCAAGCTTTTCAGCATTGTGTGATGAAAACTACGCAAGGACCGGAAGAAGATCAGCCAATTGCTACAGAAGGGAAAGGGGCACTGCTCGTCGAGAGGATTGGTGTCATGTCACGTGGTGTTTTAAGTCGCCACTGGCCACATTTGAGCTCACTGCAGTAGCAACAGGAGATGGCTATGAAGTGTTTACAGTCACACAGGGTGTGTTACAGTGCATGTCCTGCACTTGTGACTTAACATGGCATCTTTCATGTCTGTTTACCCTTCTCTCAACTGTGTGACTTTTCAAATCGTTGCAGCACTCCAAAAATATTTTTAGATACATTTATTGAAAAAAAAATCTACTTATGTATGGACCCACACAGTTCAAAATTGTGTTGTTCAAGGTCAGCCGTGTGGTTGTGTATGTGTGTGTGTGTGTAAATTTTTTTAAATAATTATTTTATTTAACTTTATTTATTTATTTATTTATTTAAATTTGACCAGAGAGGGACAGAGCAAGAGAGAGAGTGAGAGAGAAAGTGAGAAAGCAAGCCACCAGGTCTAGGACTTGAACCGCAGTTGGCCATGTGGGAGTCCAGCACCTTTAACCACCACACCACCTGCTGGCCCCAGGTGTGTGTAAATTTATACACACACACACACACACACACATATACATGATTGGTTTCAGGGATTATGAACCTGCACAGTTGTAGAGCCATTCAATGGCCTATGTAAGCTGATGTCCAGTTTGAAGTCCCCTGAGCAGACAGTTGGGAAGGGTGGGTGACTGCAGAGGAGGCGTGGGAGGAGAACAGAGTCCCACAGCTGAGTGGGACACTGAGTCCCACAGCTCATGCAGCAACTCAGGGCATGACAGACTCACGAGGACACTGGAACCAGGTCAGTCCTCACTGCCTCCCACCTTGCTGATGTGGGTGTCCTGCAGAGACAGAGCTAAGCACACCCCAGACCCAGCAGTCAGGGAAGCTGAAGGAGAAGCCAGGCAGGGGAGCAGGGCAGGGTCAGCAGCTAAGCCAGATGTGAGAGCTGCAGAAACCCTTGTCCTGCCCTTCTGGGGGCAAAATAAAATGGCCCCGTATGTCTAAACTCATTCCAAAAGAATGTTTCAGTTTCACCTTCAGATAGCATGTGAAAATGTTGCTCGTGGTCCACTCTCACAAAAAAACACACAGGAAGGGAAATTCTCGGAAACAGAATTCAAGTTGCTTTATACATTACAAAGCCAGCCCGATATCCATGTGTCTGATTCTGAAAGAGCCTAGGTTTACTCTAACAAGTTAAAAAATCTGAGATTTGGGCAATTGTTTTGCAAAAAGCAAAAACAAAACTAGCATGAACTGTGCGGTGAGGGAAACACCCCTAGATTAGCCATTGGAATTGGTTCTAGAAAGATGGATAAGAATTACATGGGGGGACCAGCAGGTAGTGTAATGGCTACATCACTGGACTCCCATGTAGTCGACCGTGATTCAAATCCCGGACCTGGTGGCTTAAACTCACGCCGGGCGTGTGTGTGTGTGTGCCCAAGATCCTAAGAGAATAGAGGAGAAGGGATTGCAACATGGGCATCCCCCCTCGGGAGTGATTTCTTGCTTTCTGTCTCTCTGTCTCTCTCTGTCTTTCTGGTGAGTGCACATGCCCTGTATCAAAAATTTGTCCCCAAAAACAAGAATTACATGAGAGGGGCCGACAAGTGGCATGGTGGTTAAGGGTGCTGGACTCCCACATGGCCAACCATGGTTTGAGTTCTGGACCTGGCGGCTTGTTTTCTCGCTTTCCGTCCCTCCCTCTCTCTCTCTCTCACTCTCGCTCTCACTCTTGCTCTGTCCCTCTCTAGTCAAATTTAAATAAATAAATAAAGTTAAATAAAATAATTCTTAAAAAAAAAAATTACATGAGGAAGACATCCCAGGGAAGATGACTAATGATTCTCAACAGAAGACCCTCAGTCACCAGCAAAAAGTATAACTATGCTCAGTATATTGGCTTGATGGAGGTAGGATAGATTTTTTTTAGAAAGACGATCAGTAAAGATCGATAGCAAAGCCATTTAGATTTCATTAATTAGAACATCATCTAAGCAGTATAGTTAATTGAGAGGTTTTGTAAGTGGTGTGAGTCATAAAGGATAATAAAGTCTAGTAGTAGGTGGTGATAATAGTCTAAGACCTTGGACTCCACCACTTACTAGCGGAGTGACCCCAAGCCAGATATTAAACCTCTGTAGGCCCTTGTATTCTTAGCAAATTGGAGGTAAGGATGGTGTCTACTTCACAGAGTTGCTGTGAGGTATTAATAAGAGAGTCGTGTTAAGTACTTGGCAGAACTGTTGGTGATATTTCATCACCATCATCATTGCTGTTACTATTATTGCCATTTCCCTAGGAAGTGCTTCCCAAGCAGGTTGTTTCCAAAGGCTAAGTGAAACCTTTGACCACTCCAAGTAGCAGGTCAAATCAGCAGATAGAATCTAGTGTCAATTATAAGAAGTAATGGACCCTACTTAATTTTTTTTTGCTTCTTTTGGATTCAAATGGAGTTGCCCTCCTCTCCTTAGGCCCAACCCCAAGATGTGTTCCTGCACTTCCCTGGAAAAGTTCTTTTTTCTTTGTCTAAGAGGATTTTGTAGGCTTTCTCCATTACCTGCTGTACCAGGCCCTGGATAAGGGTGGTTTTAAAACCCATGAAGCAACAACGGGTGTCACAGCCACCCTGCCAACTCACGAGGTAGGCAGCTGTGTAGAAAGGAGTGATCCAGTGCTTTCCCACCCCCTAGGAGCATTTCAGGCCTGGAAAAATAGAATCATGCCCATCCAGGGCCATGGATGTCACGTCATAACCATAATCAGGAGCTGGTGAGCATTTTCCTGCTGGAAAGAAGGGACTGGGTATCTCTTTATCTTTATTAAACAATTCAAATAAAAGAAGGGATATAAACCGTTAATTAAAGAGCTATTCTAACCACTTTCTTTATCCTGATTATTGAGTTTTCATAAATCTTGATCTCCTATGAATCTTCCATTGCATCCCTCCCTCCCTCCCTTCTTTAATTAGGTTTTCTGGTTTGTGGCCACTCAAAGTAGAGAAAAATCACTGAACTAGACTTTGGAAACAATACAGTCCCTTCTGGTTTTATTACTCAATTTCAGTATTGATTGGGTCTGCAGAATGTGTTTCCATTTACATACCTCTCTTTTAAAACAAAATCTGCAGATCCTATTTAGTGCAATAATTTCTCTCGCCTTTACCAAGCCCAAATCAACTTTACTCCAAACACATCAATTCCCTCGGCCGAATAAATTACAGGGTTCTGTTTGTTGAAAGGCGTGTACTGCAGGCCCTCGCTCAGCTGTGTTGTCACCAACAACGTGCCTCAGGCACTCTTCTATTTCACCTCCCAGCTCCAGAATGTTTCTTGAATTCATCCATCTAACGACATCCAATCACTATTGCTGTGGATCAGGATACCTGTGTCTCTCTAGGAACGTTGCCATGGCTTCCCACGCCAGGACCACTGCCCGACTGTCGTCCTCAGTGATAAGACCCTCCTCCCTGGGTGACTGTCGTCCTTGGTGGTAAGACTGACCCTCCTCCCTGGATGACTGTCGTCCTTGGAGGTAAGACCCTCCTCCCTGGGTGACTGTCGTCCTCGATGGTAAGACCGACCCTCCTCCCTGGGTTACTGTCGTCCTCAGTGGTAAGACCTTCTTCACTGGGTTTGTAATCAACCCGTGTCCCTGTGGTTTTGTTCAAGCTCTCCTCCTCCTCCCAGTGCCCCTTGAGCTTTATCTGTCTGGTAATTTCCTTCCAGACCATCTTAAATGTCACCTCCTCTAAGGCTAGCAGGTGGCCTGGTGGTTAAGGCAGCTGGATCCCACATGGCCAATGGGGTTCGAGTCCCAGACCTGGCAGCTTGTAAAACATGCCAGATGTGTGTATGTGTGTGTCCCAGATCCCAAGAGTACAGAAGACAAGGATTGCAGCGTGGTCATCCCTCAACTGGTAATTTCTCTTCTCTCCCTCTGTCTCTCTTCAAGAGCACACGTGCTCTATAGGAAAACTAAAAAATAATAATAATGTTGCCTCCTCTGTGCTGTGCCTCTCAGCATCTCCTCCCAGCTTTTTCAGGTAGGGTTACGCATGACGTGCTCTGGGCTTTGCAGAGCAAGTTCACATTAGGAAAGTTCTTGCATTTGCATTCCTGGTTGTTTAATTTAGTGTTTGCCTTCTCCTCCAGAGGCCTTGGGGGACGAACCCTTGCCTTTATAACTGTGCCTTCTCCAAATCCAGGGCAATGTCTGCCCTGGAGGAAGGGATTAGTAAATACGTGACTGAGCGAATGTAAATATCATCTCCTTTCTGAGTGTTCATATAAATAAGAAGGAAAGAGACAGTCAAGACAAGGACTTGGCTATTTTCTGCAGAAACTAGGAAAGCTGCAAGTAATGTGTTTGGGATTTGAAAGAAATGGCTCGTCATTTGCAGCTAGAAGATGAAATGCAGGCTTCTCAAGATGTGTGTCTCTTTAGAACTGTATGGTGTCTACCTAAATGTACAATGAATGTGTTTAGAGAAGGAGAAGAATTATTATGTTTTGCTGCAAAAAAAAATTAAAGAATAAGATTATACTTCTGAGATAACCTAACTTTGAATTATGACTGTGTTTTTAGTGTGTGTGTTTTAAATGTATGTATTTGGGACCAGCAGATGGCATAATGGTTACATTGTTAGACTCCCACATAGTCGACTGAGTTTCAAGTCCCAGGCCCAGTTACTTAAAACTCACCTTGGGGGCCGGCAGATGGCATGTTGGTTAAGAGCACTGAACTCCCACATGGCCAACTGCGGTTTGAGTCCCACACCTGGTGGCTTGCTTTCTCATTTTCCCTCTCTCTCCCTATCACTCTGTCCCTGTCTAGTCAAATTAAAAATAATTAAATAATTAATTAATTAAGTGAAATAATTCTTAAAAACAAACAAACAAACAAAAAAAACCTGACAGTAGGTACGTGTGGTTGCATGCACAAGATCCAAGAGGAGAATGGAGGAGAAGGGATTGTGGCGTGGCCATCTCCCCTGGGTGTGTGTGTGTGTGTGTGTGTGTGTGATTTCTTGCTGTCTTAGTCTCTCCAGCAAGTGTACGTGCCCTATAGCAAAAATCTCTCTCTCTTTTTTCTTTTCATAGAGAGGATTTTGCTATAGGGCATGTGCGCTCACCAGAAAGACAGAGAGAGGCAGAGAGACAGAGAGAAACAGGCAGAAAGCGAGAAATCACCCCCCAGGGGGGATGGCCACGCCTCAATCCCTTCTCCTCCATTCTCCTCTCGGGATCTTGGGCATGCACACACACGCACCCCAGTGTGAGTTTAAGCCACGGAGTCCAGGACAGTCTGCTACATGGGAGTCCAGCGACATAGCCATTACGTGAACTGCTGGTCCCAAAAATCTCTCTTAAAAAGTGTAAAAATAAAATAAAATTTAAATAAATAAATAAAATGTATGTATTTAGTTCCTGAGAGAGAGACAGGTACCCTCAACAGGGTCTTCATGCCTCAATTCACTCCCAGCCCTGCAGCCAGCCAGGATCATGGGTACCCAGTGTGTTGAGGTAGACCCAGCACATGACCTTACTGAAGAGAGACAGAGACAATAGGAGGAAAAGTGAGAAATCACCCCCTGGGGGGTAGGTGGGGGGGAGACCATGCTGCAATCTCTTCTCCTCCATTCTCCTCTCAAGATTTTGGCCACACACGCACACATGCCTTACATGATTTTTTTTTCTTTTTTTTTCTTTTTGGATATATTTTTGCTATAGGGTGTATGCTGTCATCAGAGAGACAGAGAGAGACAAAGAGACAGAAAACAAAAAGTCATCTCCCCGGGGGGACGGCCAAGCTGCAATCACTTCTCCTCCATTCTCCTCTTGGAATTTTGGGCACACATGCACATGTACCTGGCAAAAACTTCAAGCCTGTGAGTCCGGGGCTCAAACCGCAGTCAGCCACATGAGTGTCCAGTGCCTTAACCACTACATGACCTAATAGCCCTGTGCTGAATATTTAAGTGCCCTCTAGATTTGGAATGTTGTATTCCAGGGTTTCATGAGACAGATTATTAATGCCCTTATTAGTTTCTTTACCTTCTGGGATACCGATGATCTGTTTGTTTGGGCATTTAGTGTTGTCTAGTGTTACTCGTATGTTATTTTCATTTTGGGGGTTTATTTTTTCAGTCTTTTCGATGAATTTCTCTAGGTCAGAGGTTCTATCTTCTACATCTGAGATTCGATCTTCTGTACGATCTAATCTGCTTTGAATATTTTCAAGAGAAGGTTTGATTTCCTGTATTACAGCCTTCATCTCTAACAATTCCATTTGATACTTTTTTATGATGTGTATCTCCTCTTTCAGATCATGCAGGAAGTTCCTCACCTCCTGGAACTCATCTCTTTTCTCCTGAATCTTTTGGAGTTCGTTGTCTCTCTTCTCTTGCATCTCTGTTAGCTTCGTCACTATAAATATTTTAAATTCTTTATCTGACATTTCCATGAGTTCCCCTGTCTTCTCTGGCTCCTTGGCTAGGTCTGGGGACACAGGAGGGTGAAGTCCGGGCATAGGGTCCTGGCTGGTCCTGATTTCTGAATGGGGCCGCTCAGAACTCAAATATAGATGGCTGCTGACTCCCAGAAGGTAGCGATTCAGCAGACTTGGGATGGTGAGGGAACAGCCATGTACATTTTTATGGAGAGAGTACTTGCTAGGAACAGGATGGTCCTCGTGTGGTCTGTGTAGGGAGCTTTCTGGTGTGTTAAGAAATGGCAGGGGTACTGGGGTGGCCAAATCCAAGGGGAAATTGTGGGCAGAGGCGGAGAGTTGTGGGCAGTCTTTCCAAGGTAGGGACTCAGGCCTTTACCCTTAGCAGGGTGTTGAATTAAAGAATTACATCATCTGATCTGTGTTTTAAAAGTATATTTCTGGGGGCCAGCAGATGGCATAGTGGTTACGTTGCTAGACTCCCTCATAACTGACCGTGGTTTGAGTCCCAGACCTGGTGACTTGAAACTCATGCCTGGGGCATGTGCATGTGTGCCCAAGATCCCAGGAGGAGAATGGAGGAGAAAAGATTGCAGCGTGACTGTCCCCCTCGTGGGATGGTTTCTCACTGTCTCCCTCTCTCAGGCAAGCATGCACGCACCCTATGGCAAAAACCCCTTTAAAAAATAATCTCTCCGGAGCCAGGTCCATGGCCTGGTTATTAGGGCGGCAGAATCCCACAGGGCTGACCCCGCAGTTTAAGTCCTGGACCTGGAAACTTGAGAAACACACTAGGCACTTGGACAGGGATGCCCCAGATCCCAAAAGGAGAGGAAAGCAGAGAAGAATTACAGTGTAACAATTCCCCATGGGGGGTGCTTTCTCTTCTCTCTCTCTCTCTCTGCCTCTGTCCCTCTCTGGCAAGTGTGCACACCTTCTAGCTAAAACAAAACAAACCCAAGAAGTATCTCTGGCTACTGTGGTGAGAAGTGGTTAGGTTTGGGATCTCTTTTGGCTCAAGATCTCCTGGAATATTGAATATAGGATGTGCAAAGTGACAAGGTGACTTAGATAGCTCTCAGGCTTTTGGCCTGAAAAGCAGGAAGGCCAGAGCTACTGATAGTGGAGAAGAGAAGAGTATGGGTGGCGCCAAGCAAGATTGGGAGGACACCTGTGGGTAATGAGGTATAAACGTGTCCCTGATGTAGGGGTAAGTAAGAAATGTCACACCGATGCAAATGGAGGAAAGAGCCTGGGGCCTGCTGAACCATTATCAGCTGGCTTTGAGGGCATGCATTATAGGGGATTTTGCTTTCCACTTTCCAATTTTTAATTCCATGTATAGATAGTCCACAATTGCAAGAGATGTGAGAGGAACAGGAATGCCTGAGACTTGGTCCCTGCCTTCAGTTTGTGTAGGAAGAAGGTAAAGAGCAGAGCTGGTTCAGGCAAGGTGAGTGTACCTTCTTAGTCTCCTCAAACCCCAGGTTCGAGCCCTCAGCTGGGCAGATCTCTTTCCTCATTCACTGGAAGGTGTGCAAACTGCAAAGCAACTTGCAATGATGATTTCATGAGGCTGATTTCTAGACAAGAATAGAAAAGGGTTCACAATGGAGATAAAGCCACATTTCTCATTTGCTTAGAAAAATCCTTTTTTTAAAGTCTATTAAAAAAACTGTTTCAAGCTGGAAAGTGACCTCAGTAAATGTAGATTTTGAACAGTAGTTTGCTGTGGGTTTCAGTGAGGTTTGGGTATGAGTGGTGTGTGCTGTGGGTCACAGATTTGTCTGGTGGGTTTCAGGGAAGTGTGCGGTGGTCTCAATGAGGTGTGCTGCTGGTCACAGTGGGGTATGCTACGGCTTAAAGTGGGGTGTTCATTGGGTCCCACAACGGTGCTATTGGTCTCAGTGAGGTTTGCTGTGGGTATCAGTGAGGTATGTGTCTGAGTGGGGTGTGCTGTGGGTCTCAGGTTTGTGTGGTTGGTTTCAGGGATTTGTGCAGTGGTTTCAATGAGGTATGTTGCTGTCACAGTGGGGTGTGTCGTGGCTTAAAATGGGGTGTGATTTGGGTCCAGTGAGTGGTACTGTGGGTATCAGTGAGGTTTACTGTGGGTCTCAGTGACGTTTGGGTCTGTATGGGGTGTGCTGTGTGCTTCATGTTTGTGCGGTTGGTTTCAGGGATTAGTGTGATGGTCTCAATGAGGTTCGCTGCTGCTCGCAGTGGGGTGTGCCATGGCTTAAAGTGGATCCTGTGAATTGTGCTGTGGGTGTCAGTGAGGTTTGCTCTGGGTTTCAATGAGGTTTGGGTCTGAGTGGGTTGTGCTGTGGGTCACAGTTTTGTGTGGTAGTTTTCAGGGATGTGTGTGGTGGTCTCAATTAGGTGTGTTGCTGTCACAGTTGGGCGTGTATTAAAGTGGGGTGTGCTTTGAGTCCAGTGGATAGTACTGTGGGTCTCAGTGAGGTTTGCTGTGGTTCTCAATTAGATTAGGGTCCAAGTAGAGTGTGCTACGGGTCGCAGTTTTTTGTAGTATGTTTCAGAGATGTCTGCATCAACTCAATGAGGTCTGCTGCTGGTCGCAGTGGTGTGTGCTGGGGCTTAAAGTGGGATGTGCATTGGTTTCAGTGAATGGTGCTGTGGGTCTCATTGAGATTTGCTGTGTGTCTCATTGAGGTTTTGGTCTGAGTGGGGTGTGCTATGTGTCTCAGTTTTATACAGTAAGTTTCAGAGATGTGTGTGGTGGTCTCAATGAGGTATGCTTCTGGTCGCATTTGGCCGTGTCATGACTTAAAGTGGGGTGTACATTGGGTCCAGTGAATGGTACTGTGGGTCTCAGGTTTTCTGTGTGTCTCAGTGAGATTTGGGTCTGAGTGGGGTGTTCTGTGGGTCACATATTTGTACAGTGTGTATCAGGGATGTGTGCAGTGGTCTCAATGAGGTGTGCTACTCGTCACAGTGAGGTGTGCCATGGCTCCAAGTGGGGTGTGCTTTGGGTCCAGTGAATGGTGCTGTGGGTCTTAGTGAGGTTTACTGTGGGTCTCAGTGATGTTTCAGTCTGAGAGGGGTGTGCTGTGGGTCACAGAATTGTGCGGCTGTTTTCAGGGATGTGTGTGGTGTGTATGAGATGTGCTGCTGGTTGCAGTGGGGTTTGGTTCTGAGTAGGGTGTGCTTTGGGTAGCAATTTGTCTCCTGGCTACTCAGAAAAGCTAGTCGAGTAATTCAGTCTGAGTCTGAAGGCCAGAGAACCGAGTGAGGGAGTCAGTCGTGTAACTCTCTGTTCAATGATTCAAAGGCCTCAGAACATGAGGAGGTAGGGCAGCTGGTATGAAATCTGGTGTCCTGAGGCCTGATAATTTGGAATCTGATGTCCATGAGCAAGAGAAAATGGATGCCTCAGTTCAAAAGAGAGAATTCACCCATCCTCCACCTTCTTGTTCTATTAATATTTGGGTCTTCAGTGATTGAATTGTGCCCTGGCCCTTCCCTCATTGGCGAGGGAAGATCATCTCTCTCTGCTCAGTCTACCGACTCCAGTGCTAATTTCAGACCAGCTGGTAGTGCTGGACCCACATGGGATGGTTCTGTGGTTGCATTCCAAGGCCTTCCTGTGCACATGCACATTCGTGTGCATGCTCATGATCTGAGCTGGCTGGGGGTGGCTCACCGCATAGAGACCGAATTAGGGATATCTCATTCTTTCTGCCTCTCTCTCACATAAAAGAAATAAATACATAAACTTTAAAGTAAACTAAAATTTAATCTCTGGCCAGCTGGTGCTGGAGTGGTTAAGGTGGTTGGATGCCACATGGCTGACTATGGTGTTCAAGTCTCAGACCCAGCATCTTGACAAACACCAGGCATGTGTGTATGCATGTCCAAAATCCCAGCATGCCCTATAGCAAAATATAAAAGAATAAAATTCTAATTTCTTCCAGACACACCTGGAAAGAACATTTTACCAGCTATCTGGGCTCTCAGGCCAGTCAAGTTGACACCTAAAATTAACCATCACAGTGATTTTCCTAATTTTGTTTCTAATTCTGCACACTTATGCATATCCTGTAGCCTTCAAAATGCTTAAAATTAGCACAAAATGGCATTGTCTATGAGAAATTTGGCAAGATTTGAGGAAGACAGTAAAAGTTGATCATTCCCAAGGTCTGTTCCAGGTTATCTTTTGTACAGGTTACTGTATGAAATGAGAGCTGCCTTGGGTCACCTTTTTCAAGATGTGTGGGACGCTGACTAGCTTTGGGAGAACAGGCATGCGGCAGGTAACTGCATCTTACAAATCCCCAGTTTAACTGTTTTACATTCTGATGATGTGGTCTGAGTGTTCAGGGGAGTTTGGGTTCTCAGTGGCTAATTAGTTCTTCTGGCCACGGGAAGGATGATGTACAATCTTCTTCAGCATTGGTCTGAATGCCAACTGGCAACCTCTGGTCTGCTGTATTTCCTGTGTTTTAGGTCCTTTGGAATAAGTCATCAACATGAATTAATTTCTAAGAGACTGAAGGATTATTATTATTATTATTATTTGGAGAGGCTTTTTGCTATAGGGCGCATGCGCTCACCAGAAAGTCAGAGAGAAACAGAGAGACAGAATGCAAGAAATCACCCCCCGGGGGGATGGCCACACCGCAATCCCTTCTCCTCCGTTCTCCTCTCGGGATCTTGGGCACGCACACACACGCGCCCAGCGTGAGTTTAAGTTCGGGACCCGAACCGCGGTCGACTATGTGGGAGTCCAGTGACATAGCCATTACACTAACTGCCGGTCCCAAGGATTATTTTTATAAAGTCACACCATGCTTCACCAAGAGAACATTATCTTACTTCCTTTTTCAGGTTCTCAGCGAATTCCTAAGCAGCCATCATTAAGCTGGAATAATTCTTCAGTTCCATTGTACTTTCTTTTCCTGAACATAAATGGAATGGGCACCCATGATATTAAAATAGCTAATTATCGGGACAAGCCAGTGGTGTGGTGGTTAAGGTGCTGGACACTCCCACATGGCTGACCACGGTTCAAGTTCTGGACCTGGTGGTTTGCTTTCTCACTTTCCCTTTCTCTCTCCTTTTCTGTCTCTCTCTAGTCAAATTAAAATTAATGAATGAATAAATGAAATTAAAATTAAAAAATAAAGTAATTATAGTAATGATAACTTCCAATTATTGACTGCTTGACATGCATTTATCATGTGTTTATTATGCCTGTTAAATTTCTTAATTTTCATTGCAGCCCTAAAAATTGGGTTCTGAGGGGACCAGCAGTTAGCGTAATGGCTGTGTTGCTGGACTCCCACGTAGTTGACCGCGGTTTGTGTCCCGGACCCGGTGGCTTAAAACTCATGCTGGGCTCTGTGCATGCGTGCCCAAGATCCTGAGAGGAGAATGGAGGAGAAGGGATTGCAGCATAGCCATCTCCCCTGGGGGGTGATTTCTTGCTTTCTGTCTCTCTGTCTCTCTCTCTGTTTGTCTAGCGACCACATGTTCCCTACAGCAAAAACCTCTAAAAAAAAAAAAGAATAAAAAATTGGGTTCTGTTATATGTGATCCCCATTTTATAGATGAGCAAAGTGAGGCTTAGAGGGCTGACTCTGGCACAGCAGTAATGCGTGGCTCGGGCCATGCTGGATCAGTGTAGGTTGTGAGTTTGGTTGTCAGGTCAACATGGCAGGTACATGCCCATGATCCTGGCTGGCTGGAAATGCTCATGGAGGAATCACTGTGTGAAATCCTACTGAGGGTGCTTCCCTCTCTCTCTCTTTCTTTCTCTCTCACTCTATGAGTGGAAATAAATAAACTTAAAAAAAAGAAAATTGAGGCTTAGAGAGGTTACATAATTTGCACAGCATCCCCTCTGCCACTAAGTGGCAGAAACTGGATTCAAAACCAGAGAATCTACATCTGGGACATGTGCACACGGTCCTGCCCTGCTGTGAGTTCCCGTGATAATGGAACATGGAAGAATAAACATTTTGACTCTCGCCTTTGGCCTAACAATCACTGAGTAGCTGCCAGTTTTTTTGTTTTTTTTTTTTTTGAGAGGTTTTCACTATAGGGCGCGTGCGCTCGCCAGACAGAGAGAGACAGAGAGACAGAAAGCGAGAAATCACCCCCCAGGGGGGATGGTCACGCCGCAATCCCTTCTCCTCCATTCTCCTCTCAGGATCTTGGGCACGCACGCACAGGCGCCCGGCTTGAGTTTTAAGCCACCGGGTCCGGGACGCGAACCGTGGTCGACTACGTGGGAATCCAGCGACATAGCCATTACGCTAACTGCTGGTTCCCAGCTGCCAGTTTGTTTGATGAGAAAATCCAAGTTCAGTATTTGGGTCCCATGTATTAGCTTAGCATTTCTCAGTCTCGGTGTGCTGCCTCTAGCCACAGAAGATTCAGCCTGGGGCCAGCTGGTGGTGTGGTGGTGAAGGCGGCTGGATCCTACATGAGGGTGCTGTAGTTTGAGTTCCAGACTTGGCAGCTTGAAAACACGCCGGGCATGTGTGGTGTGTGCCCAAATTCCCAAAGAGAAAAATGGAGAAGGGATTGTGGTGTGGCCATCCCCTGTGGGGTGTGCTTTCTCTCTTTCTCTTTCTCTTTCTCTCTCTTTCTCTTTCTCTTTCTCTTTCTCTTTCTCTTTCTCTCTCTCTCTCTCTCTCTCTCTCTCTCTCTCTCTCTCTCTCTCTCACTGGTGAGCACATGTGCCCTCTAGCAAAATTTAAAAGAGAGAGAGAGAGAGATTGAGATTCAACCTAAATTTCTTTCTCAGATCCTCATTTCTTGAATTTACTGGGCTTATCTGTCCTCTGGGATCTGGGTGGTGCCTTTCCTGTTTTGCTCTGGTTTGTTTCATGTTTAGTTGTTTCTCTTGCCTGAGTTGTTGCTGTCAGAGCCTTGTTAGAGAGAGCCAGTGTCATGAGGGCTCACTGTAATCTTGGCACTGGGAGCTGTGGCTATGGGCCAGAAAGGACTGCTATTTCGAAGCTGTGGATCAGGGGCTTCCAGGCATGAGGATCTCATTTTCAGTTACTTCATGGTCAGAACGCTTTATAGGATTTTTGTTTGTTTGGCTTCTTGCCTTCGGAGTAAAAGGCACATGAAATAATTGCATATGGCAACAAGACTAGAGAGATTCTTTAGAACTGCTGAATCAGGCATATCAGGAGTAATCATTTCTTTGTCATCTATAAAATAAAATTAGAATGTTACTAAACTTCTATTCTTTATAAATCACCTAGTTTTCACATGCTTCTCTTTAGGAACACAATAATGGGATTGAGATAGTCATGATTAGTTATGCCAAATACTGCTATCTAACTTTCCTTTGACAAGTACAAAGGGATTGTCAAAGAATTCATGGAAAATGAATATTATGAAAATCTATGATTTCAAAGTATTTTTACACCAAAATAAATTTGTACTCCAATTCCATTTTTCCACAAACTTTCTAAAGTACTTTTGTACCCTTCTAGACTCCCTTGAACCTCGTCAATGAGATATTATTGTGTTCCTAAAGAGAAATATCTAAAAACTAGGTGGCTTATTAAAAAAAAAAAATAGAGGTTTATTTGACTCATGATTCTGGTGGCTAGAAAGTCTAGGCATGTGGGACTGTCATCTGGCTGGCCTCTGCTGCAGAGTGAGAACTCGTTCACTCTCACGTGACAGAACTAAACCAGTCACAAAGGTGATACCCCCGATTCAAACCCACCCACTAAGCCTCATCTCTTAAAGGTCTCGCCACCTCTCAGCACTACTACAGTGGACACCAAGCTTCCAGGAAAAGAACCTTTGGGGGACAAACCATTATGAAACCATAGAAATACCCAGTACCCTTGGGCTGAGCACATTGTTGTCCTGAATAAAATCAGACATCTGCTAGTTAAGAAGAGGAGAGAGGCCAGCAGATGGCGAGGTAGTTAATGTGTAGTTAATGTGCTGATTCACACATGGTTGACTGCAGTTCAGGTCCCAGACCTGGGACCTTTTGCCTTGAAAATCATACAAGGTATGTGTGTGTACATGTGGATGCACAAAATTCCAAGAGGAGAATGGAGAAGGAATTGTGGTGTGACCATCCCCCATGGAGGATGATTTCTCACTTTCCCTCTCTCTGTCTCTGGGGTGCACACACACTGTATGACAAAAGCCTAAAAATTAAAAGAGAGAGAGAGAAATGACTGTTGAGTTGGCAATAACATCTTCACATTATATTTTAATAATAATTAAGGATATAGTCCCATGACCTGGTGGTTAAGGGAGCTGGGTTGCACATGGCCTACCTTGTGGTTTGAATCCCAGCCTTGATGGATCAGGAAACACTCTAGGCACATGTGCATGTGTACCTAAAATCCTGACAAGATGGAAAAATGGAGGAAAAGGGATTGTGATGTGACCATGTCCCATTGGAGAGAGCTTCCTCCCCCTCTCTCACTGTCCCTCTCTGGTGTGTACAATGTGCCCTCTAGCTTATAAACAAAAACAAAACAAATAAGATATAAAAATATGGAACCTGAGGAGGATTTTGGCCTAGAAACCATATGACAATATTAATGAATTACAGTATTAGTACAAGGGAATTCCTTCTGTAATTATTCTGTGAATGGTGTCAGTTCTGAGAAAAAGAATGAGCCATTAGCCTGAAAGGATCCGATTGTCATCTGTCAATTGTTTGAAGGTGACTGCTTCTAGAAATCAAGAGAGCATTTCAGAAAAACCAGTCACCATTGGTTCTACTTAGAAATTGCATTCTTTTGGGAACAGTAATACTTCACAGAAATCTTTTACTAACTAATATTTTGTTTCTTGCTGGTACTCATGAGAAGTTTTTCAGAAAGGGCATTGACCTCAAAGATTAAACAATATTATTTATATCTATGGATTAGGAGAAACCATGTACTCTTTTTTTTTAAAGAATTATTTATTTAATTTTATGTATTATTGTTGTTATTTTTGAATTTGATGGGGGGGGAGGGAGTGAGAAAGCAAGTTACCAAGTCCAGGACTCGAAACACAGTCGGCTATTTGGAAGTCCAGCCCCTTAACCACCACACCATCTGCTGGCTCCCTAATCATATACTCTTTTTTTTTTTTTTTTGGAGAGGTTTTTGCTATAGGGCGCGTGCGCTCGCCAGACAGACAGAGAGAGACAGAGAGATAGAAAGCGAGAAATCACCCCCCAGGGGGGATGGCCACACCGCAATCCCTTCTCCTCCATTCTCCTCTCGGGATCTTGGGCACGCACGCACACGCGCCCGGCGTGAGTTTAAGCCACCGGGTCCGGGACTCGAACCGCGGTCGACTACGTGGGAGTCCAGCGACATAGCCATTACGCTAACTGCTGGTCCCATCATATACTCTTAAAGTAACACCAGGTAACCTGACTATTGTACTTTCTCAAACTTAAGATTCAGTAAAAACAAAGTCTTAACTGTTAGCAGAATGGGTACGATTTATTTATTGTTTGTGTTGTCTATCTCTCCACGCTGATTTATATCTGAGAGCCTGTAAACATTTTAGGGAAAAATATAAAACAAATAGTCCTTGTCATTACCACTTATAATTGCAAATGAATTACAATGTAATACAAGCTCTTCACATTGGCCCATGACACATATGGCAAATAACTTAAGATTCCCAGGAGGTTAAAAAAAAATCAGAGATGCTCTTGGTTCTTAGTTACTGTGACGATCCTGGTCATTAGTGAGTGACTCGTTAATCTTTTCTGCTCCATTCCAGCTGGCCCTGAGAGCAGAATGAAAAATTATGGTGGCAGAGAGCTCATTCCTTGATAAATTACAAAACAACAACAACAAAAAGATAACTGAAGACCCAAAGCAGCACTTGCAGTAGAATGTAGTTAAGATTTATGGAAAGGTTGGCTATCTGCTAGCCTATGTTCTTAGTGCTTTACATATTTTCAGTCCTCTTGAAAACCCTAGAGGGTGGGTACCATTATTATTCTCACTTTACTGATGTAAAAATCGAGGCACAAAAAGGATATAACCAAGGTCACACAGCTGGGATTCCAAGATGGTATGCTGATGTGAGTCAATGGACTTCTTTCCATTGCTCCATGCAGTACAAAATCTTTCTAATTTATACCAAGCAAATACTTTCCAGCTCCTGAAAATATTATCTAAACTTTTGTGACACTTCACAGTCATTATTATAAGTGGTTTCTCACAAGCAAAGTTTTAAAAGCTGCAAATTAAGTCATCCAATGGGCTTTACTTTTCCATTTGTAGATTGGAGTTTTACCATTGATAGAGTGGAAGTATCTTCAAGGATTAGCACTGGCCACAATATGTTCTTTGACTTAAATAGCTTCATTAGCTTGTACTATAAGAACTATCTGTTTGGAATTTGATAAGGACATGAATAATTATTTGACCTCAACAGTACAAAGACCTTCCCTTTTCAAACTAATTAAAGTAGTTGGAGTCTTAGGCAACAAGCTCACGTAGACTCTGTGACACTTTGTTGCTTCCATGAGAACGCACATTTTCTTTCTTTCTTTTTTTTATGGAGAGTTTTGTTTTGTTTTGTTTTTGTTATAGGGCATGTGCACTCATCGGACAGACAGACAGAAAGTGAGAAATCATTTCCCGGGGGGATGGCCATGCCGCAATCCCTTTGCCTCCACTTTCCTCTTGGGATCTTGGGCACTCACACACACTTTGCATAAGTTTTAAACTACTGGGTCTGGGACTTGAACCACAGACGACTACATGGGAGTCCAGCAACGTAATCATTATGCCATCTGCTGGTCCTGAGAATGCACTTTTTCAAATGGCCAGGTGTTCTCATGTGCAGCTAAAAGACTTCCAGAGCCACACAGACCTTTTACTACACTTCGTTTTCTCTCCATTGAGAAGTGAGAGCTTCAAGAATGCCAGGTCACAAAGGGAGCAGGTGGAAGACCAGGGTTTTCACCATCTGGCCCAAAGTGTCGAATAGTTCCTGCTTGTGGCCTTACTCATACCACAGATGGGGAAAGAAAGAGTAACAATCACTCAAACTTAGGGAATGACATTTATTGGAAGAAAAGAATATGCCATAGAAATGCAGAGTGTTAACAGTCAGTATTGGCTCTCTAGGAAGATAGGGCCATCTGGATAACAGTTTTGCACATTATTTGGATGAATGATGCAATTTGGAGGAGAGTCTTCCAAACTAAATCTAAATACCAGAACCCTTTCAAGATTTCTGCAACTCTGGCCCTTTTCCTCATTGTTTTTTTTTTTTTTTTTTTTTTTTTTGGAGAGGTTTTTGCTATAGGGTGCGTGCGCTCGCCAGACAGTCAGAGAGAGACAGAGAGACAGAAAGCGAGAAATCACCCCCCAGAGGGGATGGCCACGCCGCAGTCTCTTCTCCTCCATTCTCCTCTCAGGATCTTGGGCACGCACACACACGTGCCCGGCGTGAGTTTTAAGCCACCAGGTCCGGGACACAAACCGCGGTCGACTACATGGGAGTCCAGCGACATAGCCATTACGCTAACTGCTGGTCCCAAGCAAGAAATCACCCCCCAGGGGGGATGGCCACACCACAATCCCTTCTCCTCCATTCTCCTCTCGGGATCTTGGGCACGCACGCACACACACCCAGCGTGAGTTTTAAGCCACCAGGTCTAGGACACGAACCGCGGTCAACTACATGGGAGTCCAGCAACATAGCCATTACGCTAACTGCTGGTCCTGCCCTTTTCCTCATTTTTGCTAGGAACTCATAATTATGCTTAGTTTTTTACTAAGAGATAATATGAGAAGATTAATATCAATAGAATAAATATTTTAGCATTAAAAAGAAGTACAATTTCTGAATGCAAGGATAAAATATTTTAGGAGTATTGTGTGTTCCTTCTTTTCTCCTGCTTTCCTTAAAGAGGCAAGGAGAAAGTACTGTCTTAGCTGGAAGGTACCTTGTTCATTTGGTTCAGTAGGAGAGTAGAACATATCCTTGCTAGGGAATGAAGTTTGGGTGATGCTTTCTAATGTGATTGGATACAATGGACCATTTTATTTTAATGGTGTCTGGAAGGATGGACAAAAGAGAGACATCTCTCAGTGCTAACTTTCATTCTCCCACAACAATAAGGTGAACAGGAGAGAGTTAATTTAACAGATCTATTCATTTATTCTTTGCAGAAATTCTTCTAGTCAAGTATCTGAACTTGTGAAGCAGGAGTAGCTTGGGGAGAGTCCAGGAAAACTAAACCAAATCAAATATTGTTCTCCTGGCACCTCCAGGAATCTTCTAGGGTCAGAGAGCACATCTGTGTCGTTTCTCTACTATTACAGTTCCTAGGTCACAATAAAAGCTGGGTATGGGCTAAAGAAGGATAAAAAGATTTTTTGGGACAAGAAAAGAGAAGTATCCTTAACAAACTCCTCTTCTTTGGTTAGCACAATCCCACCTGGGAGAGAGAAAGAAGTAAAAGAATCAAAATATGTCAGATAAGGCATTTATAGTTGAAAAGAATCAGAAACTTGTTCTGCAAGAGCTTTTTACTTTAATATTCTGTTCTCTAGAATAGTCTTGGTGCTTGACAGAGTCTTTTGCAGAGCAAAGTTGGTTTAGGAAGATGGAGTAGGTAAAGAAGCTTTCCTAATCTACACATGCACACATGCACACACACATGTGTGCACATACATGAATGCACAGCTCTAATTTTAAGCTTATATTTGTCAGTTGCCAAAAGAACCTGGCATGGAAGACTGTGACTAAAACATGTCCATCAAGAGAATAATCTTCCTAGGACCAGCAGTTAGAGTAATGGCTATGTCGCTGAACTCCCATGTAATCGACCGTGGTTCAAGTCCTGGATCCAGTGGATTAAACTCACGTTGGGCGTGTGTGCGTGCGTGCCCAAGATCCCGAGAGGAGAATGGAGGAGAAGGGATTGCGGCGTGGCCATCACCCCGGGGGGGTGATTCTTATCTGATAAACTGTCTAGCTTTCTGTCATCTAGGCTGTCTCTCTCTGTCTGGTGAGCGTCCTGGACGTGGGTGCCCCCAAGATATAGGAGAAGGGATTGCTCCATCCCCCCTGGGTGGTAATTTCTTTTCTGTCTCTCTGTCTCTCTCTGTCTGGTGAGCGTACGTGCCCTATAGCAAAAACCTCTCCCCTCCTCCAAAAAAAAAAGAGAAAATCTTTGATAGTTCTTAGGCTTGATCTCAAAAGTGTGACCCATAAAAGGAAAATTTAGGGGCCAGGCCCATAACCTGGTGGTTAAGGTAAACCAGATCCCACATGGCTGACTGCGGTTCGAATCCTAAATCCAGCAGCTTGAAAAACACACTGGGCTCATGTGTATGCGCACCCCAAATCCTGTCAGGATGAAGAAATAGGGGAGAAGGAATTGCAGTGTGACTGCACCCCATGGGTGGGAGTGCACACACTCTCTCTCTCTCTCTCTCTCTCTCTCTGTATCATTGTAGTCAGTGTACATGCCCTCTGATTAAAAAAAAGAAAAATATAGTAAGTTGGATCTTAACCAAATTAAAACCTTTGCTCTACAACAGATCCTGGTAAGTGCCAAGTCCTTTCAATGAGGAGACAGTCTTTTAAATAAGTGTTTCTGGATATTTACATGCAAATGAATGAAGTTACCTTATGCCATGTACAATATTTAACTCAAAATGGACCAAAGACCTAAATGCAAAGGACTAAAACTATTAAACTCTCAGAAAAAAAACACAGAGGGAAAGCCTCATGACATTGGACTTGGCAGTGATTTCTTGAATAGGACACCAAAAACACAAGCCTCATAAGAAAAAAACAGATGAATTAAATTTAATAAAAATTAAAAGCTTTTGTGCATCCAAGGACGTTAACAAATGAAAAAGCAACTTACATAATGGATAAAGTTTTTTTTAAGAATTATTTTATTTAACTTTATTTATTTATTTAAATTTGACGAGTGAGAGAGAGAGAAAGTGACAAAGCGCGACACCAGACCTGGGACTCAAACCATGGTCGGCCATGTGGGAGTCCAGCACTTTTAACCACCATGCCACCTGCTGGCCCCAGAGATAAATGTTCTTAAATCCTATATTTGATAGGGATTGATATCTAGAATATATAAAGAACTCCTACAACTCAACAAAAGAGACCTCCTCCTGAAACAACCTACCTTAAAAAGGTTTTTTTTGTTTGTCTGTTTGTTTGTTTGTTTGTTTTTTTTTTTTTTTGGAGAGGTTTTCACTATAGGGCGCGTGCGCTCGCCAGCCAGACAGAGAGAGACAGAGAGACAGAAAGCGAGAAATCACCCCCCAGGGGGGATGGTCACGCCGCAATCCCTTCTCCTCCGTTCTCCTCTTGGGATCTTGGGCACGCACGCACACGTGCCTGGCGTGAGTTTTAAGCCACCGGGTCCGGGACGCGAACCGCGGTCGACTACGTGGGAGTCCAGCGACATAGCCATTACGCTAACTGCTGGTTCCCCCTTAAAAAGGTATTTTGAAAAACTTGAATAGACATTCTCCAGAGAAAATATACAAATGGTCAGCAAATACATGGTCACATAAATCTACATAGGTGGTAAAATTGCATGAAACTAAACAAACGCACATGCACACACCCACACAAAGTAGTATAAAATTGGTGAAATCTTAGTAAAATTGAAGGATTGTACCAATGCCAATTTCTTGGCTTTTGACTTTGTACCATGGTTATACAGGATATTACCACAGGGAAGACAGTGAAGGATATAGAAAATCTCTCTGTGTATTATTTATTACAATTGCATTTGCATGCAGTTGTAAAAAGAAAATCGTAATCAATGTAAAAATCCTGAAGACACACCAAAGTAATTCTATTGCAAGCCAGTGATAGAATAGTGATTCATAGACTTATTCTTTTCACCTCTCATGGCATCCTGTTGAGTTAAAAAAAAGGGCAATTTTCAAGCTGGTTCCATGTCCTAGTGGTAAAGGTGGCTGGCTGGATTCCACATTGCTGACTGAGTGATTGGAGTCTCAGATCTTACAACTTGAGAAGTACACTGGGCATGCGTGCGTGTCCAGAATTCCAAAATGAAGGGATTGTTGGTGTGACCATTATGTAGAAGGGGTTCTTTCTCTTCTCCCTCTCTCTGTCTTTCTCTGGCAAGTACACACATACTCTAACAAAAAAAAAGGGGGGGGGGGATTTTTCATCTATCATTACACAAAGAATATAGTATGGTTTTTCCAAAATTTGGACATAAGTTTGTCCTATGTAAGTTAAACTAATGAACATAAAATGACTTAGGAGAGTAGCCATTTGCCACTTTAGATATATGCAAAACAAACCAAAATAAAGCAGGGTATACTGAAAGATAACAAAACAGTGGGATTTCATTGAGGTAGACCTTCAATATTAAGGTTAAGGTACTAATTTTTTTAAATCATTTGAAGAAAATAACAATTACTATTACTATCTGGAAGGGTGTTCACACCCTTCTAGAAAGTGGGAGCCCAGAGAAGTGTCAAGTTGCCCTAGCACTACCTTGGAGAGTGGGGACCTTATCCTAACAAAAGCATTGATCTGCTTGGCCATTATAGTTGTCAGAGCTGCCATTTATGCAATGTGGGTTATGTGGGAGGTGATTTACCTATATCATCATAATCCTTAGCACAATCTTGCAAGTTAGAAGTTATCTCTACGAGTTACACTAAGGTTTAAGAAATGAAGGTACTCATCAAAGATCACAAACCCAGTGAGTGGCAGAGCCGAGTTTCAGTCCTATGCCTTGCCAACCCATTTCCATCTCACCATTATGCCGTTCTTTAAAGAAAATCAGTACATAATGCTTGATGCTATAGTCTTAGAATTATGTTCTTAACTCTCTTCACTCCACCTCCCTGCTTCCAAGTTTTGATTTTCCACGTGGATGTTCTTAAAAAAGGAGCCAATGTATCTGTCCATGTGACAGTGGTGTTTCTCATTGTACATGATTAAGCTGACATTTTGATTTATTCACCAATTTATTGTAAAAATGGTTACCATTTCCTGTGGGGCTCTTAATTCTGAGTACATTGGCACATTCTGCTCCTGCAGAGAGATAAAATACTGAACTTGGGTTAACCTCCAAGATACTACCACTCTGTGAGCCTCAGTCTTTGACGTCCTCTTTCTCTTTGACTTGAACAATTTCATGTAGGGAAATGGTGTTCCAGATTTAAGTAACTGACCCAGACCCAAAGAGTCAGTCATTGGTGATTCTGAGGTTAGGAACTAGATTTCCTAACTCCTTTTTTCCCCCCAGTGTGACTATCTTGGCTGTACTCTTCCTGTCAGAGCACAGCACTTCATTAACAGATTTAGAGTAATTGGTTGGCATACTCAGTCACCACTCCTATTTTCTGTATGTCCTCTAGATGTCAGCTACTGGTAGAATTACTTTTGTTTTTTGAAAGAGAGAGAGAGAGAAAGAAAGAGAGAGAGATTTTTGCCATAGGGTACATATGCTCACCGGAGAGACAGAGAGACAGAAAGTGAGAAATCGCCCCTGGAGGGATGGTCACACCACAATCCCTTCTCCTCCATTCTCCACTCGGAATTTTGGTCATGTGCATACATGTGAGTTTCAAGCTGCCAGGTCTGAGATTCAAACTGCAGTTGGCCATGTGGGAGTTAAGCACCTTAACCATTATACCACCTCCTGGCCTCAGAATTACTTTGGACAGCCTAATCAATAGCTTTATCACGAACCCACAACTTTTGGGGCATAAGTATTAATAAATGAGTAGACACTGACTATAGTGTGTATGTTTAAAATGTTCACATTCTTCCACTGGAAACCCATGCACTGCTAGTTTGTATAGTGGCTTTTATATATTGCATGTGTGTTAGATGTAAATAGTTGTATTCATTAGATCCCATCTCAGTATGTTCACCATCTGGTATAATACATGGCACAAGTAGGGTGCCAATAATTTCGAACTGGATTCAATTAAGTTGAATTAAATTGATTGAAAGTCTTTTAACTAGATCTATAATTTATTTAACGTCCCTGGCAAGATATGTGTTTTGACTAAAGCGTGACTGTTCAGAGACACGTTAGGTCCAGGTGTCTGTCTCCTGTTCTGAAAGACCAACTTAATTGGGTGTGCCAGTTCTGAGAACTAAAACCTCTTGAGACCTTGCAGAGAAATTGGCTCGCCAACCTAAAGGGAGTATCATGTTCTTTCTCTGGTGCCAACACTTGGAAGGTCTAGAGAGTCCTAGCATGTGACAGCAGATGTCAGGTCCTCAAAAATGCAGCAATGCTGGTTCAAATCCAGTAAATGAACTCATTGCCTTTCATTGTAATAGAACTAAAAATAATGAGCATTGCTATCTTCCTAGAGGTGCCATTTCATCACACACATTTCATCTGCTTGTCAGGTCACCAGTGAGGATCGCTAGGGCACTTCCTTTTCTTAGGACAGGTGGGTATTTTTTGCCTTTAGGATTAGGTTGGCATCTAGTGTTTTGAATGGATTTTGTTGATGGTTTTAGTCAAAGAGAAGATGTACAGTGATATTACTTTAACACCAGTAATTTTTTGTAGCCACTTTTACAGCTTCTAGTTTTCACTTCATTTGGGCAGGGTGGTGGTGGTGATGGTTTATTCATACATTTTTGTTTTAAAAATGTAGCATCCAAAAATGCCTAACATTTGTATTTTTTTTTCTGATGTGTTTATTGGAAGTAAGTTAAGGTTATACATAATGCATTATTCTCTAGATAATTCATCTTTGGAGTCTTCTGAGATAGTTGCTCAATAACACATCATGAGAAAAGCTCAAATTTGGAAAGCCTTTGGCACTTCCTTCTCCATTGCTAATTTATTAGTAACTTTTTTTTTAAAGAGAGATGTTTGCTATATGGCGCGTGCACTCTCCAGAGAGACAGAAAAAGACAGAGAGACAGAAAGTGAGAAATCACCCCCCAGGGGGATGACTGTAGTCCCTTCTCCTCCATTCTCCTTTCAGGATCTTGGGCATGCATGCACATGTGCCCAGCATGAGTTTTAAGTCGCTGGGTCTGGGACTCGAACTGTGGTCAACTACATGGGAGCCCAGCAACATAACCATTACGCTATCTACAGATCCTATAACCATTTGTTTTTTAACACTTTTGTCTTCCAGGCTGTAGACTTACATACTATCAGATCCATAAAGCCTACATGTTAATAATAATACTAAAATTACGTTGGAGTAATAATGCCTTTGGTACCTAGCTTTTCTCCAGAATGTTCTAACACAAACAACTTTTGTCCTTTCTTAAATGTATTGATCTGTATATATAAAGATCCATGTTTTTATGAGAAAGTTTCCATTAGTTCTCAACCAAGACTTTGAGATATTTAAGGTAATGATAAATACGTTTACTGCCCAAGGGATTTCTCTAGTGAGTAGGGGGCAGTAACGACACTGAGCTGAATCATGGTTTCATTAAATGTGCTTTTTAAATTTTCTATTAGACAAACTTCTTCCCATCTTGAGGAGTGAAGGAAATGTTTGCCTTTATTATTAATACCTCTTTATTTCATTTCAGTGGTCCAGGCATGGATGGAAAGAAATGCAGCGTATGGATGTTTCTACCTCTTGTATTCACTTTGTTTACTTCCGCTGGATTGTGGATAGTGTGAGTATTATTTGGTAAAGATTCAGGTGCAATGTAGATAAAAATGTGAAGTTTTGATAGGATCTAATTTGTCTGTATGAATATATTTGTAAGTACTTTAAATTAATGTGTTTACTAATTCAGCCTTGCTGAAGTCCCTGTTTTCTTTTCCCATCTTCTATTGTTCAAGATAAATAACAAGAGGGAGTAATAAAGCATGTTAAGCAGGTAGTGCAGAATACTGGTTTCAGTTTGTGCTGGTGCATTCTTATAATGCACATTCTGTAAACTGGTTACATGGATTCATTATTTGCAAGACTTTCTCATTTGATACTAGCAAGCTATGGATTCCATTCACATTCACAGTCCATTCATAGTCCAGGCCTGACATGTTTCTTTTCTTTCCTTTTTTCTTTTCTTTTCTTTTTTTTTTCTTTCTTTTTTTTTTTTTTTTTTTTTTTTTGAGAGTTTTTTTTCCTATAGGGTGTGTATGCTCCCCAGAGAGACAGAAAGTGAGAACTTAACCCCCACCCCCAATATGGCCACACCGCAATCCCTTCTCCTCTAGTCTCCTCGGGATTTGGGGCACTACACACACATGCCTGGTGTGAATATTTTCATTTGCCAGGTCCAGGACTCGAACCCAGTCAAATATGTGGGAGTCCAATGATGTAACCATTATGCAGTCTGCTGGTCCCAAGGTCTAATATGTTTCTAAAATGAATATCATTACATTAATAGTCCCTGTTTACCATAAAATGTACCTGCACTTGTTTGTTTCAAGTAGTGGTTACTTTAATTATTCCTGTAAGCTCCTCAAGAAAGGCAGACACATGGAGCCAGCAGGTGGCATAGTGGTTGAGGTACTGGACTCCCACATGGCCAACTATGGTTCAGGTCCTTGCCCTGGCAACTTGAAAATCATGCCAGGCACATGTGCGTGTGTGCCCATTCAGGAGGAAAATGGAGGAGAAGGATTGTGGTGTGGCCATCTCCCCTGGGGGTGGGGAGATTTCTCACTTTCCCTTTCACTGTCTCTCTCTAGCAAGTATATACACCCTGTGACAAAAACCTTTAAAAAAAAATGCAGATACATATACTTGAGAAATTAGAAACTTTGAATTCTAATTTTAGCTTGCTCAAAGTTGTAAGTTTTTTTTCTTCCAGTTTTCAGGTTCCAATTATTGCCATTAATTTGGGGGAGTGGTTTGCAATTAAGGACATATTAATATCATCATTCGTCCTTCAAAGAACTAGCTGAGGGACCAGCAGATGGTGTAATAATTACGTCACTGGACTCCCACATGGTCAACCATGGTTTGAGTCCCAGACCCAGCGGCCTAAAACTCATGCCAGGGGACCAGCAGGTGGCGTGGTGGTTAAGGTGCTGGATTCCCACATGGCCAACTGAGGTTCGAATCTCAGACCTGGCGACTTGCTTTCTCACTTTCCCCTTCTCTCTCTCTCTCTCTGGTCAAATTAAAAAATAATAATAAATAATAGTAAAAAATTAAATAAAGAAATAATTTTTTAAAAAACACTCATGCCAGGCACGTGTGCACAAAATACCAAGAGGAGAATGGAGGAGAAGGGATTGTGGTGTGGCCATCTCCCCAGGGGGTGATTTCTTGCTTTCTATCTCTCTGTCTCTCTGGCCTATGGGCAAATACATATGCCTTATAGCAAAAATCTATCTTAAAAAAAAAAAAAAAAAGAACTACCTGATCTGAGGGTAAAGAATTATAGTAAAAGAGCATTTTCTCAAAAAAAAAAAAAAAAAAAAAAAAAAAAAAGATTTGATTTAGGGCAGTTAGTCTAATAAAACTGGGGAACAATCTTGTTTTTATAATTTGTTTTATAAACTTATCATTCTTTCTTGATAGATACTTTATAGCTGTGGAAGATGACAAAATTTTGCCATTAAATTCAGCTGAAAGGTAAAGTTTATCTCTGGGTAATTTATTGGTCATCCATAATTTAAGCAAAAACTCTGCCACTGGCAAGGTGAAAACCGTACAAATGACCATGCTTTAATCTGAGCTTCTGTGTTTTTTTTATTATCCAGGAAACCTGGTGTGAAGCATGCACCATATATAAGGTAACTTGATAATTCTGTTATGTTGGAGCTTAGGAAAAGTGGGACGGGCTATCAGTTTTATCAGAGTATTAAAGAACGTTTCCTCTTTTTCAAGCATTGCAGGTGATGATCCTCCTGCAAGCTGTGTGTTTAGTCAAGTTATGAACATGGCAGCATTTCTAGGTAAGAAGAATGTGAAGAAATGCTTTATGTGTTTTGGTACATTTCTTTTTTAAAGAATTATGTAATTTATTTATTATACTATTACTTTTAAATTTGCTATAGGACATGTGCACTTCACCAGAGAGAGAGAGAGAGAGAGAGAGAGAGAGAGGGAAAGTGAGAGAGCAAGTTGCCAGGACTGGGACTCGAACCGTGGTTGGCCATGTGCGAGCCCAGTATCTCAACCACCATGGTTTTTACATTTTTTTTTTTAATTTTGCTATAGGGTGTGTGTACTTTCTGGAGAAAGAGCGAGACAGAGAGGGAAGTGAGAAATCACCCTCCAGTGAGGGTGGCCATGCCACAATCCCTTCTCCTCCAGTTTTCTCTTAGAATTTTGGGTACGCACACACATGCACCTAGCATTTTTTCAAACCGCCAGGTCCAGGACTTGAACAGGAAAGTCAGCTATGTGGGATCCAACTGCCTTAACCTCTGCACCATCTGTTGGCCCATTTCTTCTTAAATTTTAAATTCTTCCAAACCAGTATCAGAGCAGCAATGGGCATAGTTGATAACTTAGTACCATATCATGCCAATATGCTAAATCAGCTTTTGTTTTAAGGGTCATTTTTCTCACAAATCTCGTTTCACCCATCCTACTTTCCTTACGGTTTCTCTTTCCTTTACCATCTTTGTCATTTTGTGTACTCTTGACCTTATTTCCTTAGCTGTATGAAATAATTTATTTTATGGGCCACAAAGTCTGGCATGAGAATGTAGTATTGTGCAATACATTTGCTTTGAAAAGTATGCTTTATCTATTCCTTCACTGGCAAAGGTGAAAAAATGCACAGGCTCTGCAATATACAGTGATGTGTGTAGATACCATCTTTAAAGTGAAAGGTCAACAAAATCGTTAAGGTGACATTCTCCAATTCTCCACTGTTTCTTCAGGATCCAAGACCCTCATTTACCATCTTGTCCCCCTTATTCTGAGTGAGTCCTCTGGAGATAGTTGAAATCTTCCCTCTGTTCCTTTCAAATTCACCTTGGATGACATCTGCTCAAGGCCAGGCTTTCCTGAGGTCTTTGAAAGGGTCAGTTAGCTGTCATTGTCCCCGCATGCTATTGGGAAAGGACAGCTCAACCTTTCCACGTGGTTTTCTGAAAATGGTTCTTTGGGGTGGTAAAACCACTCCAGATAAGAGATAATGTTATTATTGGAGGAGTATCTGGCTGTTTTGGTATCTGAACCCAAAGATGTGACCTGTTACTTCATCCGTGTATAACCCTCCAAAACAAGTCGTACAGACTCTTGGCATGTTTTCCTCTATTTATTACAGCAAAGCGAAGGCCTATCATATCCACTGAAAAATTAAGGGCTATGGTTGGTTCAACATGCAACTCTTAGTTGGTTTAGAAAACTCAAAATATGAGAAACATGGAGAATGTTCTCTGCCAAGAACAAGAGGCCTCACTTGAACCTGTGAGGTTCAAAGGGATCTCTGAGATGGGGAAGTAGGGAGTACTCAGCCGCAGTGGTGTGAACTGCTGAATTACTGTGTTCCATGGGTTGGGACCACATGAGAGGCCTGGACTTGGTTCCTTGTTCAACCTAAAGGGCAGGCACAGTGGTGTGCACCTGAAATCCCAGGAACTCAGGGACGCTGAGGCAGGAAGATCTTGAGCTTCAGGCTGGCTTGGGCAACGTAGTAAGGCCCTGGCTGAAAAAGAGCTGGGCGTGGTGGTACATGTCTGTAGTCCAGCTGGGAGGCTGACACAGGAGGACTGTAATATTGTGAGACTCTGTCTTTTAAAAGAAAAAAAAGGACTGGCCTTGTGGACTGGTGTTTAAAGGAGCCGGATCTCACATGGCCAGCTGTGCAGTTCAAGTCCTGGCCTTGGAGGTTTGAGGAACACTCTGGATGCATGTATGTGTATGTCCCAAATCCCATCAAGATGGAGAAATGGAGGAGAAGGGATTGCGGTGTGACCACAGCTCCTTGGAGGTTGCTTCCTCTCTCTCCCTTTCTCTCTAGTGGACACACATGCCCTCTGGGGCAGTTTTTAAAAACAGAGACAGAAGCAGTGACACCTTGGGGCTTCTCTGTAATTAACAAGATTCTTCCCTGAAGTTAGACATATTTTGTTCAAAACCTTTCCCTTCTCAGGCATCCCTAAAGCACATGCCATTTGCCTAAGCTGGACGTATCCAGAAGGCATGGATTACTACACTACCACTAAGGAGAAGTGTTGATGCTGGGTTGTCGAATCTGTAAAGAAGCTCTTCTCCTCATGCCCTTGGCAGTCAGAATTTTCATGTCCCAGATGGTCCCAGTGTTGAGGACAGTGCTCATGGTAGCTGGTGCACGTGACATACCAGGGACTCCTGGGCAGTTAGGTTTGGCTGTCACTGCCTTCAGCTTCACAGTTGCCTGGTGGTTTAGTCTTGGTATTTTTCCCTACTCTTAACAGTACTCTTCTGAAAAGTCTAATAAACTTACTCGTACCAATGCATAACTAGCTACTAAGGAGTATTTGCATGTAAGGGAGCACAAAGCCCTGAGAGTGAACCTTGAATTGCAGGGCCAGGGGCCTTTCCTAGCCCCTCTGCAGTCACAGCACGCAGGCCTGCAGGTTAGCACCTCCTCTCGTGATCAGCCCACAGGCACAATAACAATAATTAATAGCCGTCGTCATTTATATTCCAGGCACAATGCTAAGAGCCTTGCCAATAATACCGCTTTTAATCACGATACATGGGAGCCTGCCTTCATAAATCTGTCACAAGCTGTTTCTCCAACGTTGGGCTTTAAAGAAACCAAAGAATATGTTGGAAGTCACATATCATTTCCTTTGTGTTCTTAAGACAAACTGGTGTTTCCCAGTAGTCTTTGGTGTATAATCTAAGAAATAGAGGTTTGCAGAAGTTTATCCAGTTATAAAGCTTATGATTAACTAATTATAAAAGCATTTCCAAAAACAAAACCATAAAAACAAGTTCCCCTCTTCCAGATGACATTGTCATCATCTTATTCTCCAGTCCCTCCTGTTCCACCAAGAAGCAATAAAGCTCTCACTAGTTCTTGCTCTAAGGTGTTGCAACATCCAGTGTTTATTCTTTATCATCTTTCATCATTTTTAGTGCCATCTGGTAGGCACAAAACTGATTAAGATTAGTGTTCAGTGAGAGCAACTAACAATTATTTATTTATCAATTCTAGTAGCAAAAGGAAAAAAGTCAGTGTACTCAAGATTCTTGCTTGAAACTTTCATCTCCCCAGGTCTGTCTCTGCTCTACCTTAGATTTTACTTTAGATTGCATGACTGACTTTAATAATATGCCCTGCTGGGACCAGCGAATGGTGTAATGGGTACGTTGTTGGACTCCCCACATAGTCGACCGCGGTTTGAGTCCCAGACCTGGTGGCTTAAAACTCATGCCAGGTGTGTGCGTGTGTTCGTGCCCAAAATCCGGAGGGGAGAAGGGAGGAGAAAGAACTGTGGTGTGGCCATCCTCCCTGGGGAGTGATTTCTCACTTTCTGTCTCTCTGTCTTTCTCTGTCTCTCTGGTGAGCATACACACCCTATAGCAAAAAAAAAAAAAAAAAAAAAAAAAAAAAAAAAAAAAAAAAAAAAAAAAAACTCTCTAAAATAAAATAAATAAATAATGTGCACTGCTTATAAGTCACTGCTTTTGGCAGCCTTATAGATTATAATTTACCATCTAAAATGAGCCAGTGTAGGATATATTACAAGAACTTGGCAGAGATTTTTGTTGACAGACTATGTCATCAAAGATGGGATGCTTCATTATTTTCTATACGGAATTAGTTCTGGTCTTCATCTTGGATCCACATTTTCCTTTCCAGTGGGGGTGAGGCAAGGAAGACCCAAGACAAATTTCCTAAAAAGGAATATTATGTCCTGCCTTAGGGAGGTAGTGAGGATAAAGCTAATAGCAGAACGGTTTCCATCACCTAACAGCAGCCATTCTCCCTCCATTGGCCAAAACATACTGACTGTCATGTTCTGTCGCAGTCATAAATAGGAATTATTGATACAGAAACAGTAAAACTAAATGAAACAAAAAGGAATGTGGCCAGGCATCGGTTTAGAACTTCAATGAAGAGGTGTTGAATTTTGAACTTTATAAGCCCAAACAGCCTTTAAATTAAAAAATGTAATTTAAAAAAGATCAGTAATTATTCTTTTGTGCTCTTTTAAAATACACAAGAAAATTAAATTAGGAAACACTTATATAGCAAAGGACCATTCTAAAAAACCAAAAGCATGGTCAGCAAGTGGTATGGAGGGTAAGGCACTGGATCCGACCTGGCTGGCTGTGCAGTACGAGTCCCAGATCCGATGGCTTGAAACACACTGAGTGCATGTGCATGCATGTCCAAAACCCCAAGAGGAGAATGGAGGAGAAGGGATTGTGGTGTGGCCATCCTCACTTCGGGGAGGGAGTGATTTCTCTCTTTCTTTCTCTCTCTCTCTGTCTCTCTCTGGCTAGCACATGTGCCCTATAGAAAAAAAAAAAAAAAAAAAAAAAAACAGCAGAATGATGGGCTTTTAATTTTTTCCATTATTTCTTCCTTTCATTCTTTCTTATTTTAAATTTGCCATAGAATGCAAGTACTCTCCAGAGAGAGAGGGAAAAAAAGTGAGGCAGCATCTTCCATGGGGGATAGTCACACAACATGTCTCTCTCTTTTGATGATTTTGGGCACATAAGCCCATGCGCCCAGTGTGTTTCTCAGATCTCCAGGTCTGGGACTTGAACTGCATAGTCAGCTATGTGGGATCCAGCCACTTTAACCAGTATACCACCATCTGGCCCTTAAAAATATTTTCTCAAACCAGTAGTAAAATCTAAAAAGAGGACCAGCAGTTAGCATAATGGCTATGTCACTGGACTGCCATGTAGTCGACTGTGGTTTGAGTCCTGGACCCGGTGGCTTAAACTCACACTGAGCGCGTGTGCGTGCATGCCCAGGATCCCAACAGGAGAATGGAGGAGAAGGGATTGCGGCGTGGATATCCCCCCTGGGGGCTGATTTCCCACTTTCTGTCTCTCTGTCTCTCTCTGTCTTTCTGGCGAGCGCACGCGTCCTATAGCAAAAACCTCTCAAAAAAAAAAAAAAAAGCCTAATTTTTTGGGACCAGCAGGTGGCGTGGTGGTTAAGGCGCTGGACACTCCCATATGGCTCACCACAGTTCAAGTCCTGGACCTGATGGCTTGCTTTCTCACTTCTCCTCTCTCTCTCTGTCTCTCTCTGGTAAAATTAAAATAAATGGATGAATAAATAAAATTAAATAAATAATTATAAGAAAAAAATCTAAAATAAATTTTTAATAATTATTTTATTTAACTTTATTTATTTATCTTAATTTGACCAGAGGGGGTTAGAATGAGAGCGAGTAAGAGAGAGAGAGAGAGAGAGAGAGAGAAAGCTACCAGATCCAGGACTCACACCATGGTCTGCCATGTGGGAGTCCAGTGCCCTTAACCACTATGCCACCTGCCAGCCCCAAATGTAAAAATTTTAATGAAACTGGGACCAGCAGATGGGGTGATGTCTGCAGCGCGACCTCAGTTCGAGTCCCAGATCCAGTGGCTTAAACTCATGCTGGGCACATGTGCATGCATGCCCAAGATCCTGAGAGGAGAATGGAGGAGAAAGGATTGTGGTGTGGCCATCCCTCCTGGGGGGGTGATTTCTCGCTTTCTGTCTCTCTGTCTCTCTGTCTTTCTGGAAAGCACACATGCCCTATAGCAAAAACCTCTCCAAAAGTTTTTAAAATGAAACTAAAAAATAGATCTCTTCATCAGAACATATGAATTTGATAAAAGTAGGTCAGCAATAAAGAGGGCTATGAAATTGCCCTACTGCTAAAAAGTCTTTTTCAAGGAACCACAATTAATCACTACTCAGGGCTAGCCCTATAGTGCAGCACTAAAGTGCCATGCAGAAGTACTCAGATTCCACATGGTCAACCAGGGTTCAAGTCCTGCCCTGGAGGCTTGAAAAACATGCTGGGCACATACACATTCTGGATCATACCAGGTGAGAGAACTGGAGGAAAAGGGATGTGGCATGACCAGGCCCCATTAGAGGTGTTCTCTCTCTCTCTCTCTTTCTGTCTCTTTCTCTTGTGTGTGTGCAGGACCGTTTGGCATTAAAAAAAAAATCATGGCTTCCTGAAAATGGACTTCGTAACAATCTGAATCTGCCTCTACTCAAACCTATGTGTTAGCAAAACTGTTGTAGGAGCCAAATCCTTATCAGTTCCATCATTCTGAAATTTCAACCAGAACCTTTTTTAAATAGAAAGTATGCCTCATCGGAACTAACTGATAATGGAGCTAATAGGTACAAAGGGAAACTGTGGTGTGTGAAATGCAATTCTGGAAGTGAAGAGTGTTGGGTTAAATTCTCATCTTCAAATAAGTTTCCATTGCCGGCTTAATTTTATCATCTGCATACGAGAATATGATTGATCCTTGATATTACATAGGCAGGCTACCAGTGCTGGAACTAGGAGATGATACATGTTTCATGTTTATTGGCAAGAAAGGGATAGTGCCAGGGTGGCCATCAGTCCTCTTCCTCTAAGCACACAGGAACCAACCGTGTGGCGCATCAGGGACTGGGTTTAGGGATTTGGCCAAAGTCCACAAAACTATGACCAACAGAGGATTCCCAGAGTATTATTTTTCACTAGTTGTTTTTATTTTTTCTTTCTCTTTCTATCTTCCTTCCTTTCTTCCCTTCTTTCTTTTTAGAGAGATTTTTTTGCTATAGGGCGTGTACACTCACTGGAGAGACAGACAGAAAGCGAGAAATCAACTTCCGGGGGGATGGCCACTTCATAATCCCTTCTTCTCCATTCTCCTCTTGGAATCTTGGACACACATGCACGTGCTCCCTGTGTGAGTTTTAAGCCTCTGGGTCTGGGACTCAAATCACAGTCGACTACATGGGAGTCCAGCAATGTAAACATTACACCATCTGCTGGTCCCTCACTAGTTGTTTTTAAAGGAAATCAGATGTGTTACAGTGTTCGGTCACTATGCCCTGACTCACCGTTCCACACAGTTAATTAGCAAGTATACCCTGTGGTATCCTGTGTTGAGTTCTCTAATCTGGATCCAATGGCTTCTTTATCTGATGATCACTTTGTGTCAGAGTGCTGTATGTTAAATCACTTCTGTTCCAACTGCCTCCTTCCCCATCCTACAAATCAATACAATACTTTTCATCCTTTAGAATAGTTGTCATTACTGATATACTTCTGATACTACTCCTAGCTAGGTCCCTCAAACCAATGCATTGAGAAGCTATAGAAGCTCCTTCATTTACAAAGCGGTTACATCTCTCTAAACCGATTTGTAAGTTGAATGCATTGTTAGTCAGAAACACGTTGAATACATCTAACCTACCAAACACCCAGGCTTAGCCTGGCCAACCTTAAAGATGCTCAAGATACTCACGATTAGCTTATAGTTGGGCATAATCATTAACACGAAGCCTATTTTAGAATGAAGTGTCAGATAGCTCAGGATTCCAAGTATAGTTTCTACTGAATGCTTATTTGCACCATTGTGAAATACAGCCATCGTTAAGTTGGGGACCTCTACATTGTCAACTCAATTTATTTATTTATTTTCCTATCAAGAGTGGACACTAGCTGACACATATACTAAAAGTTATACCAGAATTAAATTGATTTGAATTTCACAAATCATGGTTTAATCTCTATTTTGTTTCCAAAATCCAAATTTTTGAAATTTTATTTATTCATCCATTTATTTTAATTTAACCAGAGAGAGAGAGAGAAAGAGAGAGAGAGAGGGAAAGTGAGAAAGCAAGCCACCAAGTCTAGGACTTGAACCAAGCTCAGCCATGTGGGAGTGTCCAGCGCCTTAACCACCATGCCACCTGCTGGTCCCTCCAAAATCCAAATGTTAATCATGTTTTATACCACTCTTTGATCAGAGGTACTTGGAATGGAAAGTCAACTCACTGAGCTTAACTTCATAGCTTGATGTCACAGTATGAAATGCAGTGTACGTGAGAAGTGCACATTTATGGATGGGTTTCCTTTATTAATGGCTACTAATAATGGCCTGTAATCAAGGTAAAACCTTTAGCAAATAATTACCAACTTAATTGCTGTACAAATAGGGTAATTCTCAAGTTTCTAATTGTCTTCCCCGCTAAAAATGTCAAAATAAATCATCTTGGGAAGTAGGAACTGCATTTCCTTATATGTAGTATAATTTATATTCATTGCAAGTGCTTTTTTCATCATTTATAGACTAACTTCTCCCAGCGTTTTGTATAAAAATGAAGCTATCTCTGCACTCAGCAATTAATAAGAGGTGATTCTTAGATTAGTGGCTTGAGTCTGGCTCTCCCTAGGCTCCTCGTACAAGTCATGTTTGAAATCTAAGTAACTTCCCTCGTTCTCTCTTCGGGTTCTCAGCTAACCATTCATTTTCAAGGATAGGATCTATCTGTCTTTCTGCCTCCCTCCCTCCCTTCCTTCCTTCTTTCTCGTTTACTTTATTTCGTGAGTGAGTGAGAGAGGGGCAGAGACAAAGATACAGGGTATTGGCACCATAAATCACCCCAGCTTCAGTCAGCCCCGACCATGGGCATGCACTTGAACTGGGAACCTTCCCAGGTCTGCCTTAGAATGTCACGTTTTACCACTGCACCACCATATGGCCCCCTAGAGGGCTCTTTTAAGTAATTTGCAAGAATCGAGTTTTCTTGATGTCATAGGAATCATTTTCAGTACCTATCAAATTTCTAAATCTGCTGGTAAAAGAGATTCCATAAACTTGAATATCGTACCTGTTCTAAGGTGGATTAACTATCTTTGTCTTTTGACAACGAACACCTATAGGTGTTCAAAGGAAGTGAGAATAAAACCAGTAATGAAGGGACTTGTATACTTCCCTTAACTTCCTTTCCCTGAGAATGGTTGTGGGTACTGGGACTGGCAGGTTGGTCTAGATGGGCTCATCTTCCCTTCGTCCCCATCTTCCTGTCCTGTCTTTCTAACAGGGTTCTAAGCCCACAGCTGATTGAATCCGTGAATTCCTGAGCAGGCGCTGTCTTTATCCCCATCTCACTGTGGTGTGCCAAGCTTCTGTAATGCTCTCCTAAGCCCGTCTGTCCTACGCTGACCTTGTTTCTGGAAACTCTGAGAACACTATTCACCATCCTGTCAGATAGCACTGCTGCTTCCAGTCCTCTCGGCCTCCCTGCTCCCTGCAGGATTTGGTAAAAGAAAGCATCGACATAATCTTAAGTAGCACATGGAACATTTCTTTGAAAAACTGGCATTGCAGAGGTTTAAAACGTACTGTGGCAGAAAGTGTCGTTTTGTGCATTGCAGCATCCTCATAGCTTCAGTGAATGATTTCAAGTTTTTCACTTTAAGATTTTGTTTTCTCCCTAGCCCTTGTCGTTGCTGTTCTACGCTTCATACAACTGAAACCAAAGGTTTTAAACCCATGGCTGAATATTAGCGGATTGGTGGCGCTGTGTCTGGCTTCCTTTGGAATGACCTTACTTGGTAATTTTCAGGTACTTCATTTGGTCTTTTTCACCTCCTTCTCACACTGGTAAGGCGTCATTACCATAGGCACTGGGGCATAGTCAGTGCATGGCCCATGCAGTTCTGAATGTACCTTAAAAAAGAATTAGAGGCCTGGGTCACTAAGAGGCACAGGTTCTTCAGCAGTCAACCCTGTGTTCTTTTGGCCTGGACCACCTGAGTTCTTTTTTTTTTTTTTTTGGGGGGGGAGGTTTTTGTATAGAGCATTTGCCAGAGAGACAGAGAGACAGAAAGCAAGAAATCACCCCCCAGGGGGAATGTCCATGCCACAGTCCCTTCTCCTCCATTCTCCTCTTGGAATCTTGGGCACTTATGCACACGCGCCTGGTGTGAGTTTAAGCCACCAGGTCTGGGACTCGAACCGAGGTCGGCTACATGGGAGTTCAGCAACATAGCCATTATGCTAACTGCTGGTCCCGCACCTGAGTTCTTATACATGTGGGGGTGCCAAGTATGCATATGGAATACAGCATAGCTATAGGGAAAGGAGCTCTGAATGTTTTCTACAAAGGATTTTTCATAACAAATTGAATCCTGATGTACCTTTCTAGAAAACTAGTAAGATCATTGCCGTTCTGTAACTTAACACTACACATTGACTAAATGAAAGCTTGCATTTCAGATGCATAAACTCATGTGGAGGTCAAATTGGAAAGCCCAGACTTTCCCTAGAACATCTATGACTTTTTAAAGATATACTATCCCTGAGACCAGCAAGTGGTGTGGTGGTTGAGGCTCTGGACTCCCATATGGCTGACCATGTTTCAAGTCCCAGACCCGGCAGCTTGAAACTCACTCTGGGCATGTGTGCATGTGTGACCAAAATCCCAAGAGGAGAGTAGAAAAGAAGGGATTGTGGCATGGTCATCCTCCCTGCAGGATGATTTCTTACCTTCTGTCTCTCTGTCTCTCCAGCCAGTAAATGCACCCTAAAGTAAAAAATAAAACCTCAGAAATAAATAAATAAAGATATACTAATCCTGGGACCAGCAGTTAGCATAATGGCTATGTTGTTGGACTCTGTAGTCGACCGCAGTTCAAGTCCCGGACCTGGTGGCTTAAACTCATGCCGGGCGCATGTGCGTGCATGCCCAAGATCCTAGAGGAGAATGGAGGAGAAGGGATTGCCGCATGGCCTTCCCCTCTGGGGGGTGATTTCTCGCTTTCTATCTCTCTGTCTGTCTCTGTCTTTCTGGTGAGCACACGCAACCTGTAGGAAAAACCTCTCCAAAAAAAAAAAAAAGATACTAATCCTAACTTTTCCTAGAAATTTAGAAGCTCAAGGTCACAACCTATAAGAGTAATTGTCCTTCCTGACACTACCACCTAACTCTTTTTTAAAATTATTTTTTTTTAATTTGCTAGAGAGGGACTGGCAGGTGGCATGGTGATTAGGGGTGCTGGATTCCCATGTGGCTGACCGCAGTTGGAGTCCCGGACCTGGCAGCTTGCTTTCTCACTTTCTCTCACTTGCTTGCTGTGTCCCTCTCCAGTCAAATTTTAAAAATATGAATAAAAATTTTTAAAAATTGCTAGAGGGCATAAGTGCTCACCAGAGATAGAGAGAGAGGGAAAACACCTCCCGGGGGGATGATCATACTGCAGTCCCTTCTCCCTCATTCTCCTCTTGGGATTTCAGGCATGCATGCACATGCACCTGGCGTGTTTTTCAAGCCACTAGGTCCAGGACTCGAATGGCACAGTCATCCATATGGGATACAGCCACCTTAACCACTGTGCCACCAGCTGGCCCAACCACCACCTAACAAGAAGAAGAGTGAAAAGTTTATAGCATTTCTTAGTGAAAGGCCAAGAGCCTTAGGACTAAATACAAGGGATTATTTGTTGTTTTTTTTTTTTAAATTTTAATTTGACCAGAGAGGGACAGAGCGAGAGAGACGGGGGGAAAGTGAGAAAGCAAACCTCCAGGTCCAGGACTTGAACCACCATTGGC
The DNA here is from genome assembly GCA_026018925.1 of Tupaia tana. NCBI lineage: Eukaryota > Metazoa > Chordata > Mammalia > Scandentia > Tupaiidae > Tupaia > Tupaia tana. Next base: position 22,765,887 of record JAKSZU010000017.1, read on the forward strand.
TATATGGGAGTTCAGCGCCCTTAACTACCATACCACCTACTGGCCCCTATTATTACTTTTTAACTTACCGAAGGGAGACAGAGTGAAAGTGAGAATGCAAGCTCCCACGTCTAGGACTCAAACCTCAGCTGGCCATTTAGAAATCCAGCTCCTTAACCACCATGCCACCTGCTGGTCCCTATTTTGACATTTTGGGGTATTATTTATTTTCCCTCCTCCCCTCAGTTTGAACCATTGAAAATGGAATCCCTCATTTCCACTGGCTCTTTTGAGGGATTCCAACTTTTCCAAAATCTGTCATCCTGTTACTAGAATCTCTTTCCTTTCCCCCTCACATTTTCCATCAGCTTGCATGCCTTCTTTTCTAAATTGGCCTCTTTGTATCATTATCCATTCACCCTTAGCTCACAAATGACGAAGAAATCCATAACGTGGGAACTTCCTTGACCTTTGGGTTTGGCACGTTGACCTGCTGGATCCAGGCTGCACTGACACTCAAAGTCAACATCAAGAACGAAGGACGGAAAGCTGGAATTCCACGCGTTATTCTGTCAGCATCGATCACTCTCTGTGTGGTCCTCTGTATCCTTTAAGTGAAAAGGTTCTTTTGTCAGTGAGAGTTGAACACAGGTAAGTTGTCTGCGTCGAGGATGGCACAGCTGCCATTGCCAGTGGGTTAGGGTAGAATGGTCAGATCCTCCCAGAACCTTAAGACAAAACAGAAAAGTAAGTGGGTATAAAGATAAAAGTTTTCAGGGACCAGCAGTTAGTGTAATGACTATGTCACTGGACTCCCAGCCTGAGAGGAGAATGGAGGAGAAAGGCTGGTGGCGTGGCCATCCCCCTTGGGGTGATTTCTCTTTTCCTGGCTCTCTCTCTCTCTTCTCTCCAGCGAGTGCACACACCTTATAGCAAAAATCTCTCCCTCTAAAATAAATAAATAAATAAATAAATAAATAAATAAATAAATAAATAAAAACAACAAAATAAACCCTTGTATTTAGTCCTAAGCCTCTTGGCCTTTCACTAAGAAATGCTATAAACTTTTCACCCTTCTTGTCAGTTCCTATTTCACACACACTGTTGTGCTCACACACACGCGTGCACACACACACTCCATCTCTATTCAGATGTATTCATCTCATCTAATTCTTTATTGTTTTTTAAATTGCATATTTTCATTTGGGCACAAGTTCAAATGTGGTACCACGAATGAAACCAGCCTATACAGTATTGTCTGAAGACAATAGCGAAAATTAGATACAAAAGGCTGGAGATCACTTAAACATTAGTAGCACTGCAGAGCCAAACACAGGTTATATGCAGGTAATTAGTAATTTTGTATGTCCAGAATTATTTCTACAGATAGAATAACCATGACTCCCTAGCCATTTTTAGGGGTTCTTTTTCCCTTTGCTATAGAATGCATGTGCTTGCCAGAGAGACAGTGACAGAGGCAAAGTGAGAAATTGTCCCCCAGAGGGGATGGCCATGCTGCCATCTTTTGTCCTCCACTCTTCTCTGGGGATTTTCGGCATGTACACATACACACCTGGTGTGATTCTCAAAATGCCAGGTCCAGGACTCAAGCCACGAACCCTGCTATGTGGGATCTAACACCTTAACCTCCCCACCAACTGCTGAGTCCCAGCTCCACTCATTAACACCTGAGTGATCTCAGGGATGTTCCTTACACCCTGGGCCTCAGTTTCCCTATTTTTACACAAATGGGTGAAAACAGGATGGTTGTGAGGATCGAGATCATTCGTGAAAGCCCTGGAAGCATGTCTTGCACACAAAGCTCGACAGTGTTATTGTCGTTCCTCCCGGAAGTGTCCGTGTTCAGCAAGCTCTGTCAGGCTGCCAGGTGTGCCAGTCGGGGAGAGCCCGACCTTCCCGGTAACGTAGCAGTGTCTGCCGGAAGAGAGTCCTGCTGTCCTGCGGCTGTGGGAGAGTACTTTCCTTGACGGCTTCTCCCAGACTTCATCCTCATGGCCCAAGGGATCCACATGTATGCAGCCAGGGTCCAGTGGGGCCTGGTCATGTGCTTCCTGTCGTATTTTGGCACCTTTGCCATGGAGTTCCGGCATTACCGCTACGAGATCGTCTGTTCTGAGTACCAGGAGAATTTCCTAAGCTTCTCTGAAAGCCTGTCAGAAGCATCCGAGTATCAAACCGACCAGGTGTAACCCATCAGTTTTTCCTTGGGGGTGAGGTGGGTGTGACAGTGGGGGAGAGGCCAGGCTGGCACACTCACAGGACTCGACACATAACTTCATGGCACTTTTTACACACACACACACACACACACACACACGTTCATGGCTACGTTTGCCAAATGAGCTTTTCAGGGCGAGTTCTTTCTTTAATGACAAAGCACAAGCCTTCACATGTCGAAATACACGCCGTTACACTGAAAATATATGCACGACGGAGCAGAAGCTTGTGCATGCTTACCTCTTATCCCCCCGTACCCGCAGTACTGTCTGCTCTTCTCATTCTCTTCCCATGTTCCCAACACCATGATCACCCTGCCGGACAGCAGGGCAGGCCGAACGTACCATGGGGATCATGCCAGCTTCCCAAGTGGCCTTCCGGTCTAAAGGGCTTGGAACTAGCTCGGAGGAAGTTCTGAATCCGACACAGATACTCTTGAATGGATAAGAGAGTATCATCTCATTGGATGGCGACTGTGTGGAGATGTGACGCCGTGTCCCCTGTGGGAAGGCATGCACAGAACGTTCCCACGACAGCTCCTGACGCCAGTGATCAGTGGTCAGCTGTGTGGATCCCGTGAAAGGAGCAGGCTGTCAACTGTGAGAGCGAGCCCACGCCGTGGCTTGGCCTTGCTTCCTTGTGACCAAGAAAGATGCCCAGCTGTGAATATTTGTCAAGACATGGCCTGCTGGGCATGGAACAGGCAGGGGCAACGAGAGTATGATTTGGTTTTTGTTCCCTTAGTATTGCCATGTGCAGTTTTTGTTTTGTTTTGTTTCTTAAATTTCATAGTTCAACTTTTTTTTTTTTCTTTATAACTACCATCTCTCTGAGCCTCGTGAAGGTGTTGACCATAATGCAAGGAGTGAGCTTGCTTTCAGTCAATCATGACAACAGGAGGGGGACAAACAAAGTCAACTGCCCACTTATTTTGCTGCTTTTAGGTTGGAAGGTAGGGAACTATTCACAGGAAAGCGCAAAGAAATGGGAACGTGTGGAGGTAGTCAAAGGCTCCTGCCAGACATTTATTTAAAAAAAGGAGTTTGGGGAACCAGCAGTTAGCGTAATAGCTATGTCGCTGGACTCCCGCGTAGTCAACCGTGGTTCGCGTCCTGGTCCTGGTGGCTTAAAACTCACGCCGGCGGGACCAGCAGTTAGCGTAATGGCTATGTCGCTGGACTCCCACGTAGTCGACCGCGGTTCGAGTCCCGGACCCGGCGGCTTAAACTCACGCCGGGCGCGTGTGCGTGCGTGCCCAAGATCCCGAGAGGAGAATGGAGGAGAAGGGATTGCGGCGTGGCCATCCCCCCTGGGGGGTGATTTCCTGCTTTCTATCTCTCTGTCTCTCTCTGTCTGTCTGGCGAGCGCACGCGCCCTATAGCAAAAACCTCTCCAAAAAAAAAAAAAAAAAAACTCACGCCGGGCGCGTGTGCGTGCGTGCCCAAGATCCCAAGAGGAGAATGGAGGAGAAGGATTGCGGTGTGGCCATCCCCCCTGGGGGGTGATTTCTCGCTTTCTGTCTCTCTGTCTCTCTTTCTGGTGAGCGTACGCGCCCTATAGCGAAAACCTCTCCAAAAAATTTAAAAAAAAAAAAAAAGGAGTTTGGGTGCATCTTGTTGCAAGACCGAATCAGGAGGCTTTCTTGACATGTATCCATTGCTCAAATTGTGTGTGTGTGTGTGTGTGTGTGTGTGTGTGTGTGTGGTTTGTTTTGTTTTTGATTAAGGGCTTTTCAAACTTGAAATTTGTAGAAGCCAGTTAAAAGATTACCCTCCCCCTAAAACTGAAATGGCACTGCTGGCCTGGTCCCTGGATGCCCACCCAGCCCCCTTCCCACCTGTGAAGAGTAAAGAACTCCAACTGCAGGGGGGGGGGGCTCTGCTCCACAGGGAGGGCAAATTCCAGATTCCAAATGCGATGGAGTAGCCAAGCTCACAGACCCTCCTCCAGTGCACTTTGTTTCAAGAAATCCCCAGATTTACTTTACAGGGGCCTGGGATTTCATGGAAAATGTGAAAAACATTGTGTTTTTGTTTGTTTTAAAATACAACCCAAAGTCTGAGCATCTTAATGGAGAAGCAACATCTTTTCATCTCTGGATTTATCCACACCTCCTAGCACAGTGCCTGGCACATACTAGGTGCTCAACAAATGTCTGTCGAATAGAATTGATAGTTTAAGGGCAGGAAACAGACTTTGAGAGAGGCTCAAAGGTGGGAGAAGAGAATGGCTGTCTCATGGGAGGTAGGAATGGAAGAATCTTGAGTGAAGGTCAGATGGGAGAATGACGATACCTAGCAGGTGTAAATGAAATGTGAGGAAAGACTCATGGCGAGCGTACTCTTATTGAAAAGGCATTTTACTGTAAATAGTCCAAGGTGACAGTTACTCGTTTTGAATACCGACTTTGGGTTTCTTTTTTTTCATTTTTATATTTTAAAAATTTTATCAAAGAACCAAGATTTATGATGTTTTCTTTCACTTGACACAATCCAAACTAAACAGCTTTTGGTGATGCACTTCTACACTTTCTTAAGAATATCTCTAATAGCACATTTTAGCAGAATCAAGCAATGACTGGCATTATTCATGGGGATCTAGCCACTAAATAAAATTCTTTTATGCAGAATTGTGATTTCTTTGTCTTATGTTGACATTTCTTCTCTAATCTCGAAGCTGGTTTGTTGAAAATGAACTTCAGTGTGACATGGATAGGGTCTTTTCCGACACCAACAACCAACTCCCTGGCCCAGCTGAGTGCCTACAGTTTCATTCTGAACGAATTGCCTGGAGTTAGCAGACTCCACAGGTTTCAGGGCTCGGTCCCACATGCTGCCCTCACTTTAGATACCGGTTCCAAATCCACAGGTCACTCTCTTTTGTCCAACAGAGCTCAGGAAAACACATTGGCTGGTTTATTATAGAGGATTCAGCTCAGTGGGAGAAATGCAGAGGGCAAGGGACGGGCAGTGGCCTGGAGCTCCCATCCCCTCTTGCGGTGCGCCATTCTCCACATTCCAAGGTGTGCAGCAACCTGGGAGCTCTCAACCCTCATTGTTCAAGGATCTATTTTGGGGCAGGCTCTGTGGTACAGCTCAAAAGAAGAAAGAAGCCAGGTCCTATATGGTGACCGTGGTTCAGATCTGGCCCGTCACCCTAAAACATGCCCTGCACATGCACAAGCACCCACAATTCAACATGGGGGACTGGAGGAAGGAGACCAGTCTTCCCACTGAAGGACCACCCATCTTTACTTGCAAAAGCCTCAAAGTAATCATTAGCTCTTCTCTTTCTCTCACACCCCACTTCTGACAGCAAATCCTGTCCACCTTTAAAGTATATGAATTTGGGGCCGGCAGGTGGCGTGGTGGTTAAGGACTCTGGACTCCCCAAGGGCCTACTGTGGTTCAAGTCCCAGACCTGGCAGCTTGCTTTCTTACTTTTTTTCTCTCTCTCACCCCTCTGTTCAAATTTAAAAAGCAAATAAATAAGTAAAGATAATTCTTTTTAAAAAATAAGAAGTACATGAATTCATCCACTGCCACCTTCTGGTCTAAGTCACTACTGCCGCTCTTGGCTTTTATAATGACCTACAAAACTTGGTCTCAGCTTTCATCATTTGCTCCCTTCAGCCTGTCCCCAAGACAAGAAAAAAAAAAAAAAAAGATCTTGTTAAAAGCTAAATTAGATCGTTATAACTCCGTTGCCTAAAATCCTTCAGTGGCTCCCCTTGTACTCAGACTAAAAATCCGAAGCACTAGAATGCCCTAGAAGGCCCCAGATCTGCTTTTATGCCTTTCCTTCACTCTGTCCAGTCCCTGTGCGTCCTTCTGTCCTCCAACAGTCAGGCATGCTCTAGCCCAAGGCCTTTTGCACGTGTTGTAACCTCTGCCCTGGACAATCTTCCCCATTTAAGTCTCTTCACCTACTCGAATGTTACGTTCTCACGGCGTCCCCTGAACTCTAAAACTCAACCTTCCCCGTCCACCCTAGCACAGTCTATTCCCCTTTCCAGCTTTATTTTTGCTCTATAGTATTTTCCTTCTTTTTAGAGATTTTTGCTGTAGGGTGTGTGCACTTGCCAGAGATGGACAAAAGCGAGAAATCACCCTCCCAGGGGGACGGCCATGCCACAATCCCTTCTCCAGTCTCCTCTCGGGATTTTGGGCATGCACTCACATGTGCCTGGTTATGAGTCTCGAGCCTGGGTCTAGGACTCGAACCGTGGTGCCCATGTGGGAATCCAGTGATGTAACCATTATACCATCTGCTGGTCCCATGCTATAGTATTTTCCAAACATGGCCTGTGAGGTCAGTTAAAATTCTAACGTGTAACACTGACGTATTTCACTTATCTGACTATCCCTAATAGGCAAACTTCATAAGGACAGGATTTTTGTCTGCCGTATACCTGGCACATTGTTAAAGACTTAATAAATACTTTGTTGTTGTTTTCGCCATAGGGTACACGCGCTAGCTGGACAGAGACAGAGACAGTGACAGTGAAAGGGAAAGTAAGAAATCACCCTGGGGTTAGCTACGCCACAATCCCTTCTCCCTCATTCTTCTGGGATTCCGGGCATGCAGGAACACAACTGGTGTGATTTTTCAAGTTCCCAGGTGTGAGATTCAAACCATAGCCAGCCATGTGGGAGTCCAGTACCTTACCACCATACCTGCTGGCCCCTAAGAAATACTTCTAAAATCCTGAAAGGATTTTAGGAACTCACACACTTTCTTTTTGTTTAGATTTACTCTGTTAGATATGAGCTGCTCCATGTTCAAAGCATTTAGAAAACAACACTAATGTGATCAGGTTTCAGAGGATACAAAGGTTCTCCCGCTTATCCTCATAAACTGCTCTCTGTGTCTTGAGAAGGAAATCCTAGATTATAAGCTGTTTCTGATGATGGCCACAGTAATTAGTACCTGTCAGATACTGAAGTTCTAAATAGGACCTGAAATATCCTTATGCAAACGTCATCAGTACCTGATTTCCTTTCACGTAGCTTCAAGATAGAACAGAGAATAACTGGGTCCTTAACTGAGGAATATTAAATGTATTTTGTGTCTTTTTATTTTTTAGAGATTTTTTTTTTTACAGGGTATACGTGCGTGCTGGAGAAACACAAAGAGAGAAAGGACCCCCCCCCCCTTTCTGGGAATGGTCACACTGCAAATCCCTTCACCTCGATTCTCCTTTCAGGATTTTAGGCACGCACACATGTGCCCAGTGTGAGGTTTAAGTTGCTGGGTCGAGGACTCCACCGTGGTTGACGTGGGAGTCCAGTGACGTAACCACTACGCCACCTGCCGGTCCCTATATTTCGTGGGTTTATTTATTTATTTATTGGAGAGGTTTTTGCTATAGGGCGCGTGCACTCGCCAGACAGAGAGAGACAGAGAGACAGAAAGCAAGAAATCACCCCCCAGGGGGGATGGCCACGCCGCAACCCCTTCTCCTCCATTCTCCTCTCGGGATCTTGGGCACGCATGCACACGTGCCTGGCGTGAGTTTTAAGCCACCGGGTCCGGGACTCGAACCGCGTTCGACTACGTGGGAGTCCAGCGACATAGCCGTTATGCTAACTGCTGGTTCCTAAATGAAATAAAACAACAACAAAAAACTGAGTACAACCTACAGGGTCAGCTCAGCTTCCTGTCTTAAAAATATGAAATATATCGGACCAGCAGATGGCGTAATGATTATGTGGCTGGAGTCCCATGTAGTTGACCATGGTTGGAGTCCCAGACCTGGTGACTTAAAACTCACGCCAGGTGCATGTGCATGCAAGCCCAAAATCCCAATAGGAGACTGGAGGAAAAGGGATTGATTGATTTAAAAAGCAAATTTTTAAAAATAATAAATAAATAATCCTTTTAAAAAATAGAATAACGTCTAATACCGCTAGAACGTTTGTAAACCACGTTTGGATTTGCAGCCAGGGAAAACGTAAGGAGAGGAGAGGGCTTGGACGAAACACAGGAAGAAAGTGTGTTCAGTGACTAGGAGTACCCCCCCACACACACACAAAGCCGCAGATTTGCTAATTCCGGGACCAGCAGTTAGCGTAATGGCTATGTCGCTTGAACTCCCCTGTAGCCGACCGCAGTTTGAGTCCCGGACCTGGTGACTTATACTGACACCAGGCACGTGTGTGTGCGTGCCGAGAGGAGAATGGAGAAGGGATTGCAGTGTGGCCATCCCCCCTGGGGAGTTATTTCTCACTTTCTGTCTCTCTGTCTCTCTGGTGAGCACACGCGCCCTGTAGTAAAAACCTCTCAAAAGGAAAAAAAAAAAAAAAAAGATTTGCTGAATTCTGCCTCATCCCCTTCCCGGTAGGAGACAGCTTTTCAAATCCACTGGGCTTTCTAGGTCACTGCTGTAAATATTATCATTACTTGCCGGTGGAAGGCTTTAAGGATTACTCTCATCTGATGTAAAACCTGAAAGCACAATGGCTATTAGGGGTCATCTTTTCCTGTTCTACTGCATTTTATCCTGGCAGTAATAATAAACTACTGGAGCCTCAAACAGGCGGTTAGGAAGCGGAGGAAAGAATGAACGTGAGAGACACTACGAAAGAGGCAAAGGCGTGACTTGCCGTTGTGAGGAAAGGGAAGGGGAAGGAAGAGCCAGAGGCATTGAGGATTCAGGTCTACAGGACAGGGACAATGGGACACCTGCAAACTCCAGCAGACAAGATACCAGTATGGAAGGAGAGAAAGAATAATGAGTGTCTTGCTGCTAAATGCACACCCCAGCGCAGGCCCCCTCCAAGCATAGCTCTGCTGCGAGGGATGACAACCTGCCCACTGCCTGGCAACATGGGATTCTCTTGGTGACTGTTCCAAATACTGTGACGGCTGAACAAACCACCATTTATTATGCTCACAGATTCTGCAGGTTTGGAATGCAGACAGGGCATAGCAGGGACAGCTTGTCTCTGTTCCACGTCTGGGCTTTCAACAGGGAGACTGGCATCTGAAGACTAGCTTATTCTTCCAAGTCTGGAGGGTGAGGCTGGCTGTCCAGCTTGGATCCTCCATTCGTTTCCCCCTGGGCGAATTTGGGCTCCCTCTCGGCATGGTGGCTGGCTTCTCCTGAGCCAGTGTCCAACTCCCAGTTCTGGAAAAAAGTGATGTCTTGACCTAGCTTGGCAAGTCCCACAGCATCATGTCTGTGGCTCTTTTTTGGATGAGTCACCATAAATCCCACCCAGTCTAATGGGGAAGGAATAAAGCCCCCTACCTCTTGGTGGAAGAGTGTCAAAGTCTCACTGCGCCACAGTCCTCCTGCCCCAGCCTCCCAGTAAGCTAGGACACACATGACTATGCCCACCATATTCAGGTTGGCCTGGGAACTGAACTCCCCTTTCCATGTGGCTTCCAGCTTCCCAATGGGAGAGTCACTTGCACCACTGTGGCTGGGCCAGATTTTTTTTTAAATGTGATTTAACAGTTAAGGAAGGGAAAGGAATACTGTGTTAATGGAAAGATTTCAATTGGGATTATTGCCATTTTTTTCCAAACTACTACTCTAACTCTTGCAAATTATGCTATTAGCTTTTAAGGATAAATGAACACTTAACTCCTCTCTCTGCTGCCCCTTAGCTCCTTCTGCTATCTGGTGGCCTCGTACTTGACAAAGTTCCTGCAGAAATAGCACCATCTGGTGGGCAAAGGCCTCTGTGTGTCTGTCTTGGCAACAGGCCAGTGATTTTCTTTCTGCTGTTTCCTGGGCAATTAGAGACATCAGCTGGGCTTAGAAACTAAGGCCAGCGGGACCAGCAGTTGGTGTAATGGCTATGTTGCTGGACTCCCATGTAGTCAACTGCGGTTTGAGTCCTGGACCCAGTGGCTTAAACTCAGCTGGGCGCATGTGTGTGCGTGGCCAGGATCCCAAGAGAAGGGACTGCGGTGTGGCCATACCCCCTGGAGGGTGATTTCTCACTTTCTGTCTCTCTTTCTGGTGTGCACATGTGCCCTATGCGGGGTGGGGGGTGGGGAGACTAAGAACAGCATTCTAGAAGGCCAGACAGAAAGTCCTGCTAGTCCAAAAACACATAAACTTCTGGCCTGGCCCCATGACCTAGAGGTTTAAAAAGCCAGATTTTACAAGGCCAAATACACTTTGAGTTCCAATCTCAGTGGCTTGAAAAACACACCACGTACATGTCCAAAATCCCAACAGAGTGGAAAAATAGAGAAGAGATTGTGGCATAAAATGCCCCACTGGGGGAGGTAGGTGCTCCCTCTCCTTTTCTCTCTCTGGCAAGTGCATGTATCATCTGGCAATTAAGAGGGAAAAAAAATTAGAGAATCCTCTTTGAGCTTTCACATCCAAAAAACAAACAAACAAAAAAACCCCTCGGTTTTGAACCAAAATTGGAAACCAGTGACATTGTGTGGAAAAAGAACAACGAAGGTAAACATCTGGATAACAGATAGGAATGAAAAGGGTCACGACTTTTAAGACTTTATCCCTGGCATCTGCTGAAGATACGGAAAACATTTAGTACCTTTGTTTTCCCTTTCAGAGTTTCAGAGACTTTTGTCTGGAATCACCTCCTAGCTCAATACCCACTTTCTTGGGTATTTTTCCTTCCCGACTGAACTAGTTTCTCTCTCAAGTTCTTCCCGTGACCCCTCCCATCACATTTAACTGTATTGACTAAGTTTCTTAGGATCTAAGACATATTCTACTCACCTAGTTTTCCCCTTCCTTTCATATCCCATTTTTTAAAAAAGAATCATTTAATTTTATTCATTTGTTCATTTGCTTTAACTTGACCAGAGAGACACAGAGAGAGAGCACCCACAAGCAAAAGCAAGCCACCAGGTCCAGGACTCAAACCGTGGTGGGCCATGTGGGAGTGTCCAGCACCTTAACGACCACGCCACCTGCCGGTCCCCTCATATCCCACTTAGACCATCTAAATCTAACATTTCAACTTTCCCTTAGTTTCTAGTCTATGTTTTCTGTCCTCATTAGTCATTCTTCCTTACTTTTCTAATTACTCCTTTATTTTTTTAGAGATTATTTTTACTACAGGGCACATGCGCTGGACCGACAGACAGCAAGCAATAACTCGCTCCCCAGGGGATATGGACACGCTGCAATCCCTTTTCCTCCATTCTCCTCAGGATTTTGGGCACGAAGGATCACGCACCCAGCTTGAGTTTTAAGCCGCTGGGTCCAGGACTCAGACTGCGGTCGACTGCACGAGAGTCCTTCGCCTTAACCACCACGCCACCTGCTGGCCCCCCAATTACTTCTTCATTATCGTTGAGAGAGATCTTTTCGAGGGCGCCGGGTTGTGCCCAGCGGAGTCATGAAAACAAGGAAGCAGCCACCTGGTGCCGGCGGATGTCCACGGTCCATGCGGTTGGCGCCTGGACACTGATCGGCTCCTGGTATTTCTTCAGCCGGAAAAAGAACAAGCGGCCAGTTGATGAAGCAGAGCAGAAAGATGTCTCAACAAATGAACTGAGCCCCCGAAGGGGTTTTACGTGGAAACAAGCAGCACATATAGAGAAGACTGTTTTAGTTACTAAAAAGATCCTCACCTATCTGAAATTGTGGACTGGTGACCCTGGTCCAGAATCATGATTGACTGCTGAATTATGAAAACCAGGATTTTGGTGTGATGTAAATTTGACAAACACTCTGATGTTCATTTTGTCTGTAAAAAGTGCGTAAGTGCATACATTTCATTTAATTTTGCTGTAAAATATAATCACTAATAATATATAATAAATATTGTCTTGAAGAAACAAAAGAGAGACATCTTTTCTGCCTTCTGCCTATGAGCTATTCCAGAAAATATACGAAGTTATCCTTTTATTACTATTGGTCATTTTCTCATCACATAAAAATTACTCCAATTTCTAAGACTTATTTAAGCTCATTTCCTTTTCTCTACTCTTGTACATTTTCATAGTCCTTAGACCTCATAGTCCTTTCATTAGCCACTAGAAGACCGAAACTATCAACTTAAAATCTTTTTTATTCCCTGTTCTCCCATATTTGCAAGATGATTTCCTTTTCTTATTCAAAGCACTCCTAAAATTATGCCTCCAGGATTCTTAAGATGTTTTTTTGATTAATCAGGAGAATAAGTGCCTCCTTCAAGCATTTTCTTATATACCTCAAATTTCTCTTAAGTCTTGGTTTTTCTTTTGCTATGGCAGTATGTAGTACGGTATATATAAGAACCTATATAAAACTGTGCACAGAAGAAAATGCTTTTATTAATCACAACATGAGATTGACATAGCCTCTTATTAGAACTGAATCAGGATAAATAATGTGTTATAAAATTTACATTTCTTACATCTATTCAGAGGAAAATATTACATATTAGGGGCTGTTCTTGATCTTATGAACTGGTTTCAGTAAAACAGTAAATAGCAATTAACATATATTCTCAAACTGTGCTAAGAAATAGTTAGCTAGGTAACTATAAAATCTATAACAATAACAACTGGAAGGATTAAGACTAGTGTTTTAATGTTTTGTTAAACATCAAAAACCTTGTCTATATTTTAGCTGTTACATCAATGCACCTTTTTCATTGGTAAGGCAATTACCTGCTGTGGGTACCACATTGAGTAGTAAGTTTCTTCTTAAGTAATAGACACTTGATTGATTAGGAATCAAATGTTTTCTTTCCCAAATTTGCTCTCTTTAGAAGCAGAAACAAATACTTTGTCTTTTGTATGTATATAGATAGGCAAATATGAACTGCACCTATTATAACTTCCTAAAATCACAATCAAATTCACGATTAAACTGAGGCAATGAATTATTATTAGGAATAAGTCTTTGAAATATTTCCAGTTTTTAAAATAACAAAGCTTCTGAATAATTTCTCAAAAACTCATTTTGTTATAAGACTTAATATATACATAGCACATGGGCTCTGTATTTTAGCAATTCCTTCTGTCGGCTTCACTTTACCCTAAAAAAGGTTAGAATGATGGTTTCAAATAACTTCTACATATAAAGCATCTTTAAATAAGTTTCATTTTCACTAAATTGAACCTTTTTTCCATTTTATGTATGTGTGGAAGTTAATTTGCACACATACATACTTGCATATGTGTGTGTGGGGGTGAAGCGGGGTGGGTGTGTATGTATATTTTTAAAGTAAGTTACTTTCACCGTTAGAATAAAAGTAGACGCTACGGGGGACACTCTATAAGGAAGTCTGGTCCTTAGAAATCTTCCTCTAGGCTGAGGAAGGCAGGTACAGTTCACTGAAGGAGGTGATGAGGCTGTAGTAAGTCTTCTCGTCATCTGTCAGCCCCGCATTGCCGGGTCTCACCACCACGGCTACATGCACGTCTGCTTCCTCAGCAGCACTGGCCTCTGTAAAAATCAAAGGATGTGTCAGAAATACCGAAATATAATGTCTGAGGACTGGCCCTAGCCCAGGTGTTAAGGTACCCGGATGCCACATGGCTGACCATGTGGTTCGAATCCAGGTCCTGGCAGTTTAAAAAAACAGATGCAATGTGCGTATGTGCCCCAAATCCCAGCAGGATGGAGAAAGGGAGGAAAAGGGACTGCAGCACAACCATGCCTCACTGGGGTGGGGGGAGGGCTTTCTTCCTCTCTGTGTGTCTCTCTAGTGAGTGCCTATGTTCTCTGGAAATTAAAAACAAAAACACAATGTCAGAGATTTATGACAAAGTCATCAGAGGGGACGTGAAAGTAGAAGAAACAAGTTTGGTTCTGATTTGGCAATTGTTGGAGCTGGAGAATTGGTACATTTTAGTTGACTATGTTAGTTTCCTTATATATGTTTTAATTTTTCCATAATAAACATTTTTTAAAAATATGTAACTATAGTTGACAGAACAGAGTAGAGTACCAATGGAGTCTACACTGCTCAGCTTTATTGAGAATGTATGACTAACTATGACCAATGGACCAGTAGGGTGGGAATCACCTGGAAGTTTGTTAAAAACACAGAATCTTGGGCCACAGAATCGTGGGGTGGTGGTTTAAGACAGTTGGATCCCATATGACCAATTGCATGGTTCGAGTCCTGGAACTGCAGACTGAAAAACATGCTGACTGAAAAACACACTGGTTACTTGTTCGTGCACGTCCAAAGTCCCAAAAGGAAAAATGGAGAAGGGTCTGTGGTATGACCATCTCCCATGGGGAGTGCTTTCTCACTTTCCTTTTATCTCCCTTTCACTCTGTCTTCCGTGTCTCTCCAGTGAGTGCATGCACCCTCTAGCAAAATAAGCAAAAACAAACAAACAGAACCTCAGGCCCCAATGCAGAATTATTCAACCAGGATCCACATTTAAGGAATAATTCTTCTGCATGGAGGGTTAAGTTTTGATCAAAAATTTCAAAGAAAGAAAATCTACAGGGTGGAGGGATTCCCGGCGGAGACAAAACACATGTGTGAACCCTGGAGGAATAGAGCAAGAGAGTGGGAAAAGATGACACAGGGGGGTGGTGAGAGAGGGGACTGCATGCTTTGGAAAACCAGACTGTATGCTATAAATATATACAATGATTAAATGTAAATAAGAAATCATAAAATAAAAACAAAATTAGATGGTAAACTTAAAAAAAAAAAACAGGGCTTGCTTGGACAGATAAGCAACAACGGTGAAAAATGTAGAGTAGTTTCATAGGATTTACATGTAGCATAATAAGAAGTTTTAGTAATTTCTCAGCTTTGAAAAAAGAGTTGCAATGCCTGAAAGGATTCACTAAAAGGTAGCCATGCTGAGAGAGATAAGAAGCTCCTGGAGAGACTCAATGGGCTTGATGTGTCTTCTACCCTGCCACCCCCTCCAGTGTCTAGCTTCTGTTTTTCCAGTGAACGTGCCTGACACCGGAAGACTCTCTTCATGTGGGGGTGCCTTTGGCAGGGAAGCTCTACGGATGCCATTCACTGCAGCGGAAGAGGCAGCAACTTCCGCTCACTCCTGGTGCCTTCTACTACCCCATAGCCTGACTGCCTGAAGCAACACTTTTACCTGGCTGGCAACCCAGCGTCTCGACCAAGCTGAGCCATCACAATCCACGTGGGACTTGACGCTAGGTGGTAGTGTTCCACATTCTTACCTAGATCATCATGATGCAAGTTTGTCCCTAAGCATCTGTCTGCTCTATTAGCATCACAGGCAGACATTTAACTAATACTTCTTGACTTAAAACCTTTGATCTTTTCCCTTTACTCCCATACTTGGGTATTATTTGTATATCAACACGGTCTTCTATTCCACTGCAAAAGGAGGAGTCTGGGCACAGGTACCAAAACCTGGGGCTAGATGTGATGGAGAAGAGCAGGGTGGGCAGGCAGTGACTTGGCTTCATCTGCTGCAGACAACCCGAGTTCTGGCCCTCCTGCCTAAGGTGGTGGGGCTGGCAGAAGACCGGCACAGAAATAAAACTTCTTAAGTCAGAGACAGCCAATTTCATTTTGAGGCCAACCTGGGGCTTATCTCTATTCTCTAAAAATAGGAATAATTTCTAGAATAGCAAACTAAGGAAATGGCTTAAGTGAAAAGACAAAGACCTTACATTACACAGGTACTATGATAGCAACTACAAAAAAAATGTGGCTAAAGATGAGACTATAAAGAAACATTAAGTGGTCTTAAAGTAGGAATTGTAATTATGAATATAACCAAAAAGCTCGGACTACAGCCAGGATCTGGGGATCACAACTGTGGACTCGATCCCAGAACTGGTTGACTTTGGGAGGGGCTCTAGCCACAAAGCAGAGCCTTCATTCTAAATCTACAATAACTTGCACTCGAAGTGCTAAGGGAACTGCATACAGGGCGAACTACAGATTTTCATCACTAACAGCTCCCTGCATGTGCACAGTTAAAGAAAAGCAGTTCACATTAAACCAGTTAAACTCACTGGAATAAGCTTAATTCTTTCCCTGAGGAGAAGAACATAGTAGAAGCCTTCAAGTTATCATTCTTCACAGAAACTGCTGACATCCCCTACCCTACATTGACAGTAAAGCAACCTCCCCTCTCTACCACTTTAAGCCCTCCAAAGTCACTCAAGAGTATATTAGCGCTTAGAATCAGTAACAGGTTCCTACAGAAACAGGACAGACACATTCAGATCACTCCTAGCTCAGAGTGGAGGCTAGGTAAATGCCTGTGTGGAGGGAGGGTAATGCTCACTGACATCCCAAGTGCATGTCACAAGGCCTGGTCACCTAGTTGCATAATCTGCCAAATTTTTAAATCTCAAGGAAAAAAAAAAATGACTGTGAATTGGTACCATTTACCTAGATCAAAAATTCCAGTGTACGGGACCAGCGGATGGTACAATGGTTACATTAGGGGACTCCCACAAAGTCGACTACAATTCAAGTCCTAGACCCAGAGGCTTAAAACTCACGCCAGGCCAGGTGTGTGTGCATACATGTGCAAAATCCCAAGTGGAGAAGAGAGGAGAAGAGATTGTGACATGGCTATCCCCTCTGGAGGGTGATTTCTTGCTTTCTCTCTCTGGCGAGCTCACGCACCCTATAGCAAAAATCTCTCTTAAAAAAAAAATTCAGGGTGGGACCAGCAGTTAGCGTAATGGCTATATCGCTGGACTCCCACGTAGTCGACCGTGGTTCGAGTCCCGGACCCGGCGGCTTAAACTCACGCCGGGCGCGTGTGCGTGCGTGCCCAAGATCCCGAGAGGAGAATGGAGGAGAAGGGATTGCGGCGTGGCCATCCCCCCTGGGGGGTGATTTCCTGCTTTCTATCTCTCTGTCTCTCTCTGTCTGTCTGGCGAGCGCACGCGCCCTATAGCAAAAACCTCTCCAAAAAAAGAAAAAAAAAAAAAAAAAATTCAGGGGACCAGTTAGCATAATGGCTGTGTCGCTGGACTCCCACGTAGTCGACCGCGGTTCAAGTCCCGGACCCGGTGGCTTAAACTCACACCAGGCACATGTGCATGCGTGCCCAAGATCCTGAGAGGAGAATAGAGGAGAAGGGATTGCGGCATGGCCATCCCCTCTGGGGGGGTGATTTCTCGCTTTCTATCTCTCTGTCTCTCTCTGTCTCTCTCTGTCTGGCAAGCGCACGTGCCCTATAGCAAAAACCTCTCAAAAAAAAAAAAAAATTCAGTCTATATTTACCAAGGACTGAAGTTTAATGAAGATATTAAAAGTATGTTAACAATTACTAAATGTCTACTGTGTATCAGATAAAATTGAGCATGTGCTACCTCCATTTCACTGGAAAAAGTAATTAAAACTTCTTTTTTTTTTTTTTAGTTTTTGCTACAGTGTATGTGCACTTGTCAGAAAGAGACAGAGAGAGAGAGAGAGAGAGAGAGAGAGAGAGAGAAATCACCCCTCAGGGGGAATGGCCACACCATAATCCCTTCTCCTCTTGGGATTTTAGTGCCCAATGTGATTTCAAGCTGCTGGGTCTGGGACTTGAACCACAGAGTGGGCCATGTTCCATCAGCACCTTAACCTTCACGCCCTCTACTGGCCCTGTTATAACTTGTCAAGGCATTAGATGATCTACACTGGTTATTTATTAATTTTTTTTATTTAAGATCTTTACCACAGGGCACGTGTACTCGCCAGAGAGACAGCGACAGAGAGAATTCTCTCTCCAGGGGGATGGCCATGCCACAATCTCCTATCCTTCATTCTCCTCTCAGGATTTTGGGCATGCACACACAGGCACTCGAGGTGTTTTCCAAGCCTCCAGGTCCAGGACTCTAACGTGGAGTCAGCCATATGGAATCCAGCACCTTAACTACCATGCCACCTGCTGGCCCTATGCTGCTTAAGATTAAAACAAACAAACAAACAAACAAACAAAAAAACCACTTAGCAAATTAGTTAACTGTTTACATCCTACAACATTTGCCTATCACAACAGAACAAAAGCCTAAAGGGTAGCAGAAGAGAAAGAACACAGGTCATACACAGCACCTCCAGTAGGACACCTTTACCAGCAGCCTGGATTTTCCTTTGGGCCCATCTCAAATTCCCAGGGAATCAGTGACAACAGAAAGGAGGAGCTGGAGAGAGGAATCACAGCAACAGACTGCTGAAGCTGCCTCGAAGAGCCCCAGGAGTCACGTGGAGCCCACAAGGCAGGATCCCCTCCACCTCTTTTCCCTAATCCTCCCACCCCCCTTCTCCCTAATCCTCTTCCCTGGCCTGCTGTCACAGACACGATTTGTCCAGAGCAGCTGCATGGTACAGAAAGCCCTGTTCTAGGGTAAACGGATCATGTGATCTCAGTCCCAGAGAAACTTACAATCCAAGGTAGAACGGAAGAAACAAAAATATGTATAACTACCCTTGAATGCAAGTGAAATGATAAATACACCAAAAGTAGGGAGATACACAGACTCTGCAGAGAATAACCATGCTATTGAAAGCTGGACCCAGACGGAAGAGTTTGGGAAAGCCTCACCAACCGAGGGCTCTTATACCTTCCTCCGCACCCTCTACCTCTTTGCCTACTGCTTCTTTCCTTAAAAAATATATAAAAATAATAAATTTAAAAAAATATATATATAGAGAGAAAGACAGATTTTATATATAGAGTTTATACAGAGGGAATTTATATATAGAGAGAGCATATACACACACATATATATGTGTATATATAGAGAGAGAGACAGATTTTATATATAGAGTTTATATATATATATATATAGAGAGAGAGAGAGAGAGAGAATTTATATATAGAGAGAGCATACACACACACACACACACACACACACACACACACATAGAGAGAGTGTGTGTCTATATATAGTTATTTATTTATTCCATGACTGAGAAAGTAGAAGACAGCCGCAGAACCTCCAACAGGGTCCTGATGCCAAAGTCCACACCCAGCTTCAGCAAGCTTGGATGGCGGGTGCACACTTGCCTGGCAAACTGAGGGAGGTCTCTGGACACAAACTGGCAGCCTTCCCAGGAGGGTCTGCCTTGCAGGCCACCGTGTGTTGTAGCCGTCCAGCCCCGTGTGAGCTAGTCCTTGTTTCCCCATTCACTACCTTTCCCTTTGTGATTCTCTAGAGGACTCACACTCTCACAGATGCTAGAGTATGTTGTTTCCACTTTTTCAAAACTACTCTTGAAATAATCTATATTGCGGGGCCAGCAGGTGGTGTGGTGGTTAAAGGTGCTGGATTCCCACATGGCCAACTGTGGTTCAAGTCCTGGACCTGGTGGCTTGCTTTCTCTCTCTCTCTCTGTCCCTGTCTTGCCAAATTGAAATAAACAAATGAATAAATAAATAAAGTTAAGTAAAATAATTCTTTAAAAAAAAAAAAAAGAAATAATCTATATTGCCAGTAAAGAACAGTATGATCATTGCTCCCCGACTTACAGTGAATGGGGTTATGTCCCAGCCAACCCATAGTAATTTGAAACCATCCTAAGTGGAAAATGTTTTGAATACACCCAATCTACCAAACATCACAGCCTAGCCTAGCCTACCGAAAATGTGCTCAGAATACTTCCACCAGCCAACAGATGGGCACAATCAGCTAACACAAAGCCTATTTTACAACAAAGCGCCATGTACTATGCACAGGTGGCCATTCTGTGATGGGACATAGAAACACAACACATAATATCCAGAAAACACTACCAGCACAGTACACAATATCCAAAACACCACCAGCAGAGGTACTCGTTAGCTACCCTCATGATCACGTGGCTGACTGGAAACTGTGGCTTGCTATCACTGCCCAGCATCACAGGAGAACATCATACGACTGTCACTAGCCTAGGACAAGGTCAAACTTCAAAATTCGAAGTACAGTTTCTACTGAATGTGTACCACTTTCACGCCAACATACAGTCAAAAAATCGTAAGTCAAAACAGCGTTAAGTCGGGACCAGCAGTTAGCGTAATGGCTATGTCGCTGGACTCCCACATAGTCGACCGCAGTTCTCGTCCCGGGCCCGGTGGCTTAAAACTCACGCCGGGGCACGTGTGTGTGCGTGCCCAAGATCCCGAGAACGGAGGAGAAGGGACTACAGCGTGGCCATCCCCCCTGGGGAGTGATTTCTCGCTTTCTGTCTCTTTGTCTCTGTCTGGCGAGCGCACGCGCCCTATAGCAAAAACTCTCAAAAAAAAAATAAATAAATAAAAGCAGAGTAAGTCAGGGACCATTTGTACATTGTTTCATGCATTCAATCTTTAAAGTAATAATGCGTATGGTGATGTACCACATAAATTAAAGATTATGCTGGGGGAAAAAAAAACTGCACATATCTTTAAACCAGTGAATCAGTGAATCATCATGTACAATGAAGCCTAAAATTCACAACTTGAGAGGTGCCTGAGGAACGGAGACTATCTGAGGGAAGGCAGAGAGGAGGCTCCCACTCACCACAGGACAGGCTCCCAACTGGAATGACGGGCAAAATTGCTTAAAATACTTATAGTTCTCGTTTTTTTTTTTTAAATTTATTTATTTATTCATTCATTTATTTTCATTTGACCAGAGAGAGACAGACACAGAGAGTGAGAAAGCAAGCCACCAGGTCCAGGACTCAGATCATGGTCAGCCATGTGGGAATGTCCAGAACTTTAACCACCACGCCACCTGCTGGTCCCCCATAGTTCTCTTTTTAACAAATAGTAAGTATTTGGTGAGTGTGTATAGCTTATCTCACTGCTGTTAAATGCACTTGGTGCAGATCCGCTGTGACTTTCTTACCCTAACTGTTCTCCTGCCTGCACGCTCCTTTCCGCAGTGACAGCCCTGAGTCTTCCTTTATTCCTGTCCTTTTGCCATGAGTGTGAATGTGTGTGTACAGCCCTGGGGGGGCAAATGCTGATAAGGAGTTAAAATGAGAAGAATGAGTCTTTCCAATGCCACTTCTCTACACACAATCCCCAAGGATTGGTAAATGGAAAAGGAGATGAATTACTGGTTTACTATTTCATATTTTTAAAATTTTATTATGGTTATTATTATTTTATTTGCTATAAGGCATACATGCTCACCAGAGAGAGACAGAGAAAGAGGGGAAATGAGAAAGCAAGTCACCAGTTCTGGGACTTGAACCATGTTCAGCCCTATAGGAATCCAGCACCTTAACCACCATGCCACCTACTGGAGCCTCACTGTTCCTTTTTATAAAATTTTATTTTTCAAGGATCTCCACATAAACTCTGCTCTTCTAGGGTGTATGTGTGTGTGTGTGTGTGTGTGTGTGTGTGTGTGTGTTTGTGTT
Organism: Tupaia tana; assembly: GCA_026018925.1. Taxonomy (NCBI): domain Eukaryota; kingdom Metazoa; phylum Chordata; class Mammalia; order Scandentia; family Tupaiidae; genus Tupaia; species Tupaia tana. The sequence goes on from JAKSZU010000017.1 coordinate 22,787,330, forward strand.
TTTTTGCCATAGGGCACATGCTCTTGTTAGAGAAAGAGAGAGGAGGAAAATGAGAAATCACTCCTGGGGTCAACGGCCACACTCAATCCCTTCTATTCCACTCTCCTCTTGGGATTTTGAGCAGACACATGCGCCTCGTGTAATTTTCAGGCTGCCAGGCCCGAGGCGCAAACTGCAGTCAGCCATGTGGGAATTCAGCACCTCAATCACCACCCCCTGCTGGCCCCCATAAACTTCACTTAGAGAGGCAACATGTTTGTGCTTGGTGTGACTCCTACCCTAGAATATATAAGGCTGATTACTCACCTAAGGTAACATCTGTCAGAAACAAAATGTTGTTGGTTGAGCACCCAATGCTGTCTGCAATCTTTCGGTAACTCTCACTCTCCACTTTGTGCCCAATCTTGGTATCAAAGTGACCATCAATAAGCTGAGCAAACAGAAAAGGAAAGATTGGCAATAAAAATACACTTGCAATACAGACTGTCTCACATCTCCCTTTTCTGAAACACATGACAATCACAGTGACTTCATTTGTTCAATAAACATTTACTAAAGATCTACTTAGCAGAGAACTTTAGAGACTATAAAAAGTTAAATATAAAGATTTTATAGCAATACACATTTGAAAGCAAATACCAGCTCAAAATACATAAGATCATTTTATAATCTACTTGGTTGTTACTAACATTAATTTTATATCCTGAATCATTTAAGAAAAATATAGATCCCAACTTTCTATCCTTAAAACACTATTTGCAGATGGCGTAACGGTCACATCACTGTATTCCCATGTAGTCAACCGTGGTTCCAGTCTCGGACCCAGCAGCTTAAACTCATGCCAGGCGCATATACGTGTGCACCCAAAATACTGAGAGGAGAATGGAGGGATTGCAGCATGGCCATCCTCTCTGGGGGGTGATTTCTCACTTTCCGTCTCTCTGTCTCCCTGGCGAGTGCACATGCCCTATAGCAAAAATCTCTCTTAAAAATAAAAAAAGATACTATTTACACTCAAACCACCAATAGATGGCGTCACTCCTAATGAAAAGTTCTCAACATTGTCCTTCTGATCCCAGAATAAACACATTTCTCTAACATGGCTCATTAATAAGTTGCTACTTTACTTTCAAAATACTTTTATTTCCTAATTAAAATATTTTGAAATTCTATCCAAGAACTAGCTCTCCACAATTAACTAGAATAAAATGTTTAACTAGTGAATTTATTTATTTTTAATTTTTAAAAGAATTATTTAATTTTTTAATTATTGTTTTTTTTAAAATTTGCTACCGGCCATGCGTGTTCACCAAAGAGAAGAGGGTGGTTGAGAAAGCAAGCCACCATGTCCGGGACTCAAACCAAGGTTGCTCATATGGGAGGCCAGCACCTTAATCACCATGCCACCTGCTGGCCCTGTAACTAGCTAATTTAAACAACAGTAATTAAAATAAGTAAACATTTAGGATCAGTTAGTATGGTGTCATCTTTTGAATCTTTTCATAACTTTTCACAAATTAAAAACAAGCCTAACAATCAAAGAGCAATATTAATATATATTTTTTTACTTTGAAAAGATTGATTTTGCATATTTTCCTTCTCTTTCAGTTTGTCTCACTTGGTAACTGGACAATAAAATTTTTATACTTACATTCAGTAATTATTGTATCCTGTCTATCACCTTATTCTGTTTCATCAGGGAGAACAAAATGTTTATATCTTTATTCAAGAAAATTACCAATAATTAAATTGTTTAAATACTGGTTTAATGTTTGATTTAGAAATAAGATGAAAATCACAAAATTAGGATATGATGACCTCTAAAGCCAAAGTGTTCTCTGTACATGGAAGGAACTCAGTAATATTTCTTTTAAAAAATGAGTCATCCTAGGCAGACAGGTAGCATGTTGGTTAAGGTGGCTGGATCCCACATAGCTAACTGACTGGCTGACTCCCAGACAGAGCAGCTTGGAAAATATGCCAGGCACATATACATGCCCAAAATCCCAAGAGGAGAATGTAGGAGAAAGGATTGTGAACTGGCCATTCCTCCCCTCGGGGTGTGTTGGGGGGTGATTTCTCACTTACTCTTTGTCTCTCTCTGTCTCTCTCTCTCTCTGATAGTCTCCAGTGAGTACACATGCCCTATAGCAAAAAATAAAAGAATAGAAACAAAAAAAAGCCCAAGGGGGACAGCAGGTGACATGGTGGTTGGAGCACTGAACTCCCATGTGGCCAGCCACGGTTCAAGTCCTGGAACTGGAGGGTTGCTTTCTTTTCCTTTCTCTCTGTCTCTGGTCAAATTAAAAAATAAATAATAATAACAACACATAAAATTAAATAAATAATTCTTAAAAAAAAAAAAAAAAAAAGGTCCACCAAGATTCCTAATGTACACCACCAAGTTCTGCCTGTATTTTGTTAGTACTTTTTTCTAAATGCAGTCCTTTCTTCCAATGACCACTCTGTCCTCCAGGGGGCGCAGGAATGATGACGCAGGAGCTAACAAACATCTTCATGTATAAGAGATACAATAGGTGACCCTAACATCATTCAGTTTAATAATGTGTCCAGTTCTCTTACACAATAATGCTACTTGTATCTCTCCAGAGTACCTACGACAAGTGAACCCACTATATGTTCTGTAGCACTCAAGAAATCTTTATATATTTTTTAGGACTCCACAATATTTTGTATCTTAACTGATTTTTTTTTTTCAAGACACAGAGTAAACTATATTTAACAACTTTATTTAAGAACCTATAAATATACTGGGTTATCGGAAAAGTCCTAACACATTTTTGCATAGCGAAAACATAGACCAAAATACTATTACAACTTTTCCAACAACTCAATAATAAAGTGATTGTTTTCTTCCCTGATTTTAAGCAACTGAAAGAAGAATTCTATTAGTTTCCTTTGGGTTGCTGATTTTCTAACATTGGCAAAATAAGTGATAGCAAAGCTAGCTCCTGGGCTAGCAGGTGCATATGTATCTGTATATACATGGATCCAAAGTAAAGAGGTGGTTCTAGCACTACCCTCAACAGAATCACTGAGTATGGCTGTTGAAACAGATTCTAACCCTGCATTCCAGATCTGCTGATTCAGATTGGCTTGGAAATAGCACCCAAGAATGACAATTTTTTTTTTAGACAGAGTCTCACTGTGTCCCAATCTTCCTGTCTCTGCCTCCCAATTAGCTGGTACCACAGGCACATTCCCCAGAGCCCAGCTTTTAGGGTGGGCTGGGAAACGCAGGCCTCCCACATGGCTTTAGCCTGTGGAACAGTAGCATTTTACCAGCACAGATACTGTGGCTGAGCCCCAGGATCTATAGTTTTAACAGCCTCCCAAAGTGATCTTCATGTGTAACAAAGTTTAAGAACCTCTGGCAAGTGGTGTAGTGGTTAAGGATGCTGGACTCCCACATGGCTGAACATGGTTTGAGTCCCAGACCTCGTGACTTGCTTTCTCACTCATCACCCGCCCCTTGCTCTGTCCCTCTCCAGTCAAATTAAAATAAATAAATAAATAAATTTAAATAAAGTAATTCTTAAAAAAAAAAAAAAAAAGAACCTTTGATCCAAAAACTGGTACCACAGAAAACATTTCACCCTTTTCTATATTGTTTTCCTCTTTCTTTAGAACCTGTGATTATAAATGCAATTACCTGAATGATTTTACTTATAACCAACCATAGTACATTTCTTTAACATTCATTATTTCATGTTCCGATACTGTTTAAAAAAAAGAAAAGAGGAAACCAAGTAACCTACGTTGAGAATATCTCCCTCTGTAGAATGTCCAAATAACAGTTTCTGGGCCTCCACACTCCCTGAGGAATAGATATACACCTTCATTCCAGCCTCTCTCCACTTCCTGACTGCTGGAACTACATCTGCAAAGAACCTGGAGGAAAAACCACCAAGTTAATATGCAAGAACACATCAGCTGGCCAGATGAAAACCAGTCAAGACAGATGCCATGCATTTCTCTATTGGTGCCCACACAGTGACGGGAGAAACAGCTCTAGGGGACTATGCATTCTCGCAGTTCTCATAAACATGTTGCCCGAGTTCTGGGATCACAACGAATTAGAAGCAACAAGTTAGGTGAACAGGACAGTTCATTTTTTTATTGGTTAGAGGGTGTGTGCACTCACTGGAGACACACGAAGAAAGAAAGAGAAAGTGAGAAAGCATCCCCCATGGAGATGGTCAAGCTGCAAACCCTTCTCCTCATTTATCTTTCTGTGACTTGGGGCATGCATGCACACCCCCAGGGTGTTCCTCAGGCTGCCAGATCTGGAACTTTAACTGCACATCGGCCACGTGGAGTCCAGTCATCTTAACCCACACACCACTGGCTAGCCGAGAATAGTTGTCGATAGCCATATTAATGTCAGTAAAGAGGAAAAACAGATAAAGGGGTGAAGTTAAAAAGTGATTTTTAAAATTCTGGAGCAACTCAAAAAAGCAAACAGCACTAATATTACACTAGTACATAATTCTTGATATAATTCATGACCAAAACAAGGTTATGTTATGTCAAGTTGTGCTTTAAGAAAGTACAGAAGTGCTTTTAGGAAGACCTGCACCCAGGGCTGGTCCTGAAGTATAGCCGTTAAGCACTGTGTGGAAGGAGCCAGATCCAACATGACCAACCTCAGCGGTTTAAAAAGCACTAGTGTGGGAGCCAGCAGGTGGTGTGATGGTTAAGGGCACTGACTCCCACATGGCTGATTGTGGTTTGAGTCTGGAGGCTTCCTTTCTCACCTTCTCTTTCTCTCTGTTCCTCTCTGGTCAAATATAAGTAAATAAATAAATAATTCTTAAAAACAAAACAAAACAAAAAACTGCTGTGTGCCCAGGATCCTAATGAGAGGGTCAAATGGAAGAAAAAAGATTGCAGCATGACCAGGTCCCACGGTGAGCACTTTCTGTGTACCCTCTGGCATTTAAAAAAAAAAAAAAAAGAAAGAAAGAAAGAAAGGAAGGAAGGAAAAAAGAAAGAAAAAGAAAAAAATCTGTACCCAAAATGATTAAAAGAAAAAAAGTTTGGAGGACCAAGGGTATAAAGCTTTGGTTAACTAAAAAACAAAACCACATTTCTTGAGAAATAATAGAGCCTGAAGTTTTACCACACAGAAAAAAAAAATGATGTAACAAACCAGTTAAGCAACTTGTACCATCCTACATTAGCCAACTGGCCAACAGTATCTGGTTTTCTGATTCCTGACACGCAGTCTCTTTTACCATTTCTAGGGTGTCTTCCAAAGTCACTGGAGAAAATAACATGACCGGAGTCGGGTCAAGAGAAAAGCCTAAGAAATTTTGGTTGTGGAACTGATCATCTTTCTAAGATTCACTGGAAAACACCAGAGAAGTCTTCTACTGAATAAAACAGCTTAATATGGTACACCAATGAAGGAAAGAGATCAACATATTCAATACCAGTACATATAATCCTGAGTGTGTAACTTTGTGTTAGTTTGCATTCATCTGCAGAATTGTTCATCTACAGTGAATCTGCATAGATCGTAACTGCTTCAAAGCGATGCTGTAGCATGTAAAGATCACTTAGTACAAGTCCCTTGTCTTATAATTACAAAACTAGGACTAAGGAAAGTAAGGGCTAACTACCAGGAAGGGGCAGTCTCCTAATTCTACTCTTGAGAAGGCTTTACAGCATGAAATAGCTGGTAGTCCACAATCACTGGCATATCCTGAAATCCATTTTTTTTAAATAATTTTATTTAACTTTATTTATTTTAATTTGACCAGAGACAGTGAGAGAAAGAGAGTGAGAGAGAGGGAAAGCAAGACACCAGGTCTGGGACTTGAACTGCTGTCAACCACATGGGAATTCAGTGCCGTGAATCACCATGCCACCTGCTGGCCACCATTATCCTGAGATTCTAAAGCACCCTTCAAAAGATAGATGTTCCTTGTAAAGTATATAAATAAAGGAATGGCATCTCATTTGACAGAAATTCTTTTTTTTTTTTTTTTGGAGAGGCTTTTGCTATAGAGTGTGTGCGCTCACCAGAAAGAGAGAAAGAGGCAGAGACAGAAAGTGAGAAATTACCCCCCTGGGGGAATGGCCAAGCCTCAATTCCTTCTCCTCTATTCTCCTTTTGGGATCTTGGGCATGCACACACATGCACCCCGTGTGAGTTTTTAAGTTACTGGGTCCGGGACTCGAACCACAGTTGTCTACGTGGGAGTCCAGCGACATAGTCATTACGCCAACTGCTGGCCCCGTGACAGAAATTCTTACAAAAGAAAACCAGGCAGCTGGAAAAGGTCTTGGACACCAGGGCTTACATCAAGCATAAGCCTAAAATCCTTGTGGCTATGTCCATTTAAGAATTTCTCAGCAATACGAAACTTATGAGTCTCCGTAAGCAGGAGTGCCATCAGGAATTGCAAAGCCAAGATTCAGAGGATGTGCGGAAGTTGTTCAAAAGAGCACAGAAGAAAGCGACAGTACTAACCCCACCCCCCCCACCCCCGAGTAACCCTAAAGTGATGGGGTGTATAATTTCCTAGCACTTTCATTTCTCCAACAGAGCAAAAAAGTAGGTAATTTAATGGTTCTGGGAAACAGCCCAACTGTGCTAAGGATCAAATATGACTTAGTTTGAGGAAATTACTATTTTCTATCAATAGAAAGCCAGGCTCTAGAAGTTCCAAACATCCCACAAAGTCAGACATGCTGGTCTGGGGCTGCACTTAGCTTTAGTGAAATGCTTTAGTTCAGTTTTGAAAAAAAAAACTGATGTATTTGTTAGAATAAAAAGAATGCTGATTTACTCTCTTGTACGAACTGTGCAACTTAACACTGAAAAGCGGACTAATGAAAAGCATATTTGGATTGAGGCTGGTGCTACATACTCTGCTTTCATGCGCCCCGCTGTAAACGCAGCCCTCCACATGTGGCCCTGCAGCTGCTTGAGCGCCGTGGTCTTTCGGTCCAGGGACATCTGCCAGCACACGTTATCTACCACAGCCTGGATCACCTGCTGCAGGTCGTCTACGCCGTTCCCACACGCCGCAGGGATCGCAACAGCCCCATCCAGGTGAGCATCCTCTTCAGCCTTTAAGTCAGAAACAATATTAAATTTCTTTTTTGCACATTTTTTAAAAGAGAATTTAAAATGAGACCCCCTTGGGGCCTACAGGTGGCATGGTGGCTAAGGTGCTAGAACCCACCTGGCCACCTCTACAGTTTGAATCCCAGACCTGGCAGCCTGAAAAACACACTGGATGTATGTATATGTGCACCCAAAATCCTGAGGGGAGAGTGGAGGAAAAGGGATTGTAGTGTGGCCATCCCCACTGGATGGTGATCTCTCACTTTCTCCTTCTGCCTCTCTCTGGTAAGCACACATACCCATGGCTAAATAAACAAATACATAATAAATACATAAAATGAGACACACACACCTCCAAATCCAAGCAGACCAGCTCTCACCAACTATCATTAGCCCTAGCACTGTTACAAATAATTCTTAAAAGGATAATCCCTGAGGCTGGCAGGTGGTGTAGTGGTTAAGGTGCTAGACTCCCACGTGGTCGATCGTGGTTCAAGTCCTTGACCTGGTAGCTTGAAATTCACACTGTATGCGTGTGTATGCATGCCCAAAATCCCAAGAGGAGAATGAAGGACAAGGGACAATGGTGTGGCCATTACCCTTGAAGAGCGATTTCTTGTTTTCTGTCTCTGTCTCTATCCTTTTGGCGAGTTCATGTGCCCCTTAGCAAAATCTCTCAAAAAAATTAATAAAATATTTCCTAAAATAAATTGGATTGTAATGAATAAATTCACATTATTTTTCCTAGATTGTTGAGGCGAAATTTAATCTAAGAGGGACATTGTATGTGAAGAGTGAGACCAATGATATAAGACCAAATGTGTTGATTCACTTATTAGGATCAACAAACCAGGACTTCGATCAAATCTGATCATTTTCTTTGTACTATAACTAATCGAAGAAACAGAAAATGTCAAAAATGAGTCTATATTTGGACTTCAATAAATAGAAACTAACAAACTAATGGAATTGGTTCATAGTCTCCTACAACCTCCCACATCTTACAAAAACTTCACAATCATTTAGAACATCAACTTTGTGACAATGCAAGCCAATCTGTAAAGATACACACATAAATGTGCATGTGTGTGTGGCATGTATTTATATACTATTGGGTTCCTGGAAGTCATGACGTATTTTTTCTATGCAAAAATGCATCATGACTTCCGACAACCCAATATAATGGGAACACACACACACACACACACACACACACACACAGGTTTTGACAAAGGTTAAGATAACAAAAAAGGTAAGGGGAGGGGTGTATTTCAGATTAACTCTGAGTTATGCAGAAAATTCAACCAACCCAAATACCCTATGATTCAAAGGACATGATTATGTTTTCAATCTTAACACTTTACTCATAAGAAATTTACAGAGAGCATTCTACAACAACCAGTATGGGGAACCAACAGTTAGCGTAATGGCTATGTCGCTGGACTCCCATGTAGTTGACCGCGGTTCGCGTTCTGGACCCGGTGGCTTAAAACTCACGCTGGGTGCGTGCGTGTACATGCCCAAGATCCAGAGAGGAGAATGGAGGAGAAGGGATTGCGGCGTGGCCATCCCCCCTGGGGGGTGATTTCTCGCTTTCTGTCTCTCTGTCTCTCTCTGTCTGGAGAGCGCACGCGCCCTATAGCAAAAACCTCTCAAAAATAAATAAACAAATAAATAACCAGTACGGAAAACAACGGCTACTAAGGGCTCTGTGACACAGTGGTAAGGCACCATTCAAGAGGAGCCCGATCTTACATGGCAACTATGATGTAAGTCACTGGTTGGGCAGCCTGAAACACATAGGGCACACATGCAAGTGCCCAGGATCCAACAGGCAGGAGAGCTGCAGAGAGGCGATCACAGCACGGCCAGACCCCATCTCTCCCACGTGTGCATACATGCATTTGATCAGAAAAAGAAAAAACGACTGCTACTGAGTTCGCTCTGCACACCATGTAAGGGCTTTGCCACTGAAGCAGTTTTAGTAAGAAAAACAACAGATTAGGAGCTCCACAGCACACAAGAAAACTGAACGCTAGAGGTGGGGCAAGGGTAGCGAGTAGGGAGAGGGGGACAGAGCAAAGCACAAGAGACCAAGATAGGTATGAAGGCCAGGCCAAAGATAAAATGGAGCGGTCTAGAGCAAGAATGTGGGTACGAGGACCCCCAGGCACTGTAGAGGGTGCAGCAGGAGCTCATGTCATGAACCAGGAAGAGAGGAAAATGATGAGGTGCTGTCATTGGAGATATTAAAGAGAAGTATAATAAGACTGTAGAAAACCTTTTGCATTCCACCCATAGAGGGCTAAGTTTAATAAAAACATGGTGTTTTTATGCAATTTAATTAGCTTGAAAGAGGCAATTCTAGAGACAACAAACTGTCATGATCTGGCGTTTAATTATGTACTGTGAATTCCTGAGCAGACCAGTCACTACAGCTCCCATCCCCTGTGAATCTGGGGCACACACTTGACAATAGGCTCAGAGCACAGTCGAAGTCTCTAGGAATCTTTTCTGTTCTAAGACACTCAGGAATGTGGAAGAGAAATGTCCCGACCTGTTTCCTCAAAAGATAGACATCCTGCTGGCACTCCTCTTCTCCCCAATGTGTCTGCAGGTACTCCTTAACGTTTTCTTTGATGTAAGGAAATAAAATGTCCTGGATGAAAGAATAAAAACACAAAAAACATGTTAGCTGTTGCCAGTGGCACAAGCTCCAGTTCTACAGTCTCACCTTAGCTAACTGTAACAAAGCAGGGGAACTCTTTTGAAAACTGCTGCTGTGGATATGTGAGCCAGACAGAGACAGAGAGAGAGAGCAAGGAACAAACAACTAGACCAAGAGTCTGCAAAATACACCCATAGGCCAAATCTGTCCACAGCATTTTTAAAACCTCTTTTAAAAATATTTATTCAATTGTATTATTACTATTATCATTATTATTTAATTGCTATAGGGCATATGCACTTACCAAAGAGAGAGAAAGTAAGAAAGCAAGCCACCAAATCTGGGACTCAAACCATGGTCTGCTACGTGGGAGTCCAGCACCTTAACCACCATGTCACCTGCTGGCCCCTCATTGCCTATTTCTTCGAACTATGTTTTATTGAACACAATCACACTCATTTATTTGTAAAACATTTTTGACTACGTTAGGGCCACAATTGACAGAGTTAGTATCTGTGAGCGAGCGCATCTAGCCTGCAAAGTCTAAAATACTTACTCTCTGGCCCTTTACACAAAGTCTGCTGACTCCTGAACTAAATTGCTAGACCACAAGTCCCTGAAGACCTGGATCAAGTGTGCCCTGCTCACAACTTTATCTCAGACACACACCACAGGACTTGTAACTCAAACAGCTGCTGACTGAATGCCTTCCGTGCATGATACACATTCCAAACCCTGATCACCATGACTCCCTCTTGCTGTTCAGGCTATCTAAAGAGTATCCTATAAGAAAGTGATGTGCAAAATAATTCAGTAATGAATAACCTATCAGCAATCTATGCATGGGGAACATGATTTCTCTATGGCCAGCATTTCTACATTTACTTAAAACTGTAGCATATGAATCTTTTCAAATCAAATTGTGGTGCATTCAACAATTATTTTAGTATTTTTTAAAGAATTATTTGTTTCCTTTTGTTGTTATTATTTTTCTTTAATTTGACCAGAGACAGAGAAAGTGAGAAAGTAAGCCACCAGGTCGGGACTCAAACTGCAGTCGGCCATGTGGGAATCCGGCACTTTTAACCACCATGCCACCTGCTGGCCCTGTTTTATTATCTATTAATGTTCCCAAATATGCAAATCCCTAGTGCGACATGGAGAATGGGATTGGAAGTCACAGTCTCTATGGCCAATAAGCTTAAAAAAGCTAGTCAGAGAGGACCAGCAGTTGGCATAATTGGCTATGTCACTGGACTCCCATGTAGTCAACCACGGTTCAAGTTCTGGACCTGGTGGCTTAAACTCACACTGGGCACGTGTGCATGCGTGCGTGTCCAAGATCCCGAGAGGAGAATGGAGAAGGGATTGCAGTGTGGCCATCTCCCTTGGGGGGTGATTTCTTGCTTTCTGTCTCTCTGGCAAGTGCATGCGCCCTATAGCAAAAACCTCTCCCAAAAAAAGAGAAAGCTAGGGGGAACGGTAGGTAAAAAAAGAATCGTACTGTGGTATGATGTGTGGGATATAAGAAGGGCATGGGCAGAAAGCTGTGCAAACACAAGGAGCAGTCGTTCTGCAGGATCTGCAATAGTTCTGGAATAGCTAGAGTCCAGAAAAGCAGAAAATGAGTGTGGTCTGTGAGTGTAGAACCCAAGTACACAATTCAGAGAAGGCCTTCCATCTTAAGGGAAACTCTGTAACTGAGTTGAATTAAAGGAATTGCTTGTTTAAATTTATTCACTCAGGCCATCCCCATAACACAACAGATGGTACTGTGAACATTCCCCACCAGGGCTCTAGTCCAGCCTGGCAGCTTGAAGAACATACTGGCTCAGGCCAGCAGGTGGTATGGAGGTTAAGGTACTGGATCCCTCATGGCTGACTGCACAGTTCAAGTCCTGGACCCTGCAACTTGAAAATCCCATCAAGCATGTGTGTGTGCATGCCCAATATCCAGAGGAGAATGGAGGAGAAGAGATTGCAGCATGGCCATTCCCCCGGGGAGTGAATTCTCACTTTCTCTCTCTCTCTTTCTCACGTACACACCCTAAAACAATAATGAGAAAAAAGAAACCCATACTGGCTGGATAGGCCTGCCTAGGATCCAGTGGGATGACAATCTGAAGGAAAACCCATGGTGGTGTGAACAGGCCCCATTAGTGGGCACTTTCTCTCTGCATGTGTGTGTTTCTCCTGCACGCAAACCCTGGCATTAAAAAAAAAAAAATTATACACACACACACGCACACACACATATATATAGTTCACTCACTTTGTTTTTTACTGGATGCCCAGCATAGTGCAGGCTATGAGCTAAAAGCTGGAGATATAATTATGAACAAAACCATACATGATCCCTAAACTCAGAGAGTCTCAAAGTAGAAGTAGACATTGACTTATTTATTAAGAGTGCTTTAATAAATACTACAGATAAGAGATACACAGCACTATTAGGGCATAAAGTAAGAACATTTGACCTATGAGGGAGGTCAGGGAAGGCTTCACTGGAGAAATGACTGCAGACCTCAAATCTAAAACAATGGTTCTCAGTGTGGCACAAGACCCCCCTCAAGAGTAGGTGAGATTTTTTTCCAGGGGGCCTATGAGATCCAAGTCTTTTCCTAAGAGTACTAATAAATAATATATTAGTTGCCTTTATTTTTTTTAATTTTATGTATTTATTTTGCTATAGGGCATGAGCGCTTACCAGAGAGAGAAAGCGAGAAATCCCCCCGCCCCAGTGGGGAGGGGATACCCACACCACAATCCCTTCACTTCACTTTGTCATTCTTCTCAGGAGATTCTGGGTACAAATGCACATGCACCTGCCCATGTGTTTGTCAAGCTGCCAGGTCCGAAACTTGGACCACTGAGTCAGCTATGTGGGATCCAGCCACCTTAACCACCATGCCACCAGCTGGCTGCTATTTGCCTTTCTTACTTTTCCTTCTTTAGAAGTGCACAACAAAGATGTCTGAGAATCATCAAAAGTGAATAGGATTAACTCAGAGACTACAGGACAGGATATTCTACACAGATAGAATAGTAAGGACAGAAAAAAGCTCTTGGAGGGGCCGGCAGGTGGCGTGGTGGTTAAGGGTGCTGGGTCCCCACATGGCCAACCGCAGTTTGAGTCCCGGACCTGGCGGCTTGCTTTCTCGCTTACTCTCTCTCTCTCTCTGTCTCTCTCTGGTCAAATTAAAATAAATAAAAATAGTTAAATAAAATAATTCTTTAAAAAAAAGAGAGAGAGAAAGGCTTTTGGGTAGGGTCACCTCAGTGTATTAACTTCTGTATAAGCCAGGGGTTTTCAAATGTTTCCATACCACCCTAGGGTGTGCAAAAGGCCCTAAAAATAAACAACCCTATTCCCTGTAGTGAGGATTCACTAAGTGTAACAAAAAGAGTCTTCATTTCATGAGGCACCAACATGCTATTTATGCCAAACAAAACACATACCAAATTCTTTTTTTCCTTGGAGAAAGTTTTTGCTATAGCGAGCATGTGCTCACTAGAGAGACAGAGAGAGACAGAAAGCAAGAAATCAGCCCCCAGGGTGGATGGCCACACTACAGTTCCTTCTCCATTCTCCTCCTGGAGTCTTAAGCATGCACGCACATACGCCTGCCGTGAGTTTGAAGCTACTGGGTCCAGGATCTGAACCATGGTCAGCCATGTGGGAATTCAGTGACGTAAGGGCTATGCCATCTGCTGGTCCCAAAACACACACCTATCCTGATTAATAATATCCCAAGTAGGCCTGCAACTCTGCTTTGTGGAGTGCTGGTAACACTCTGAAAAACACTGAGAGAGACATGCTTTCTACCTCTCTTCTCTTTCAGCTTCCCTGCAAGCTTCTGGATCATTACATTTCTTAAAAAGAGTGAGCAAGGTAAGGGGCCGGCAGGTTGCATGGTGGTTAAAGGCCCTGGACCCCCATGGCCAACCACGGTTTGAGTTCCAGACCAGGCGGCTTGCTCACTCTCTCTCTCTATCCCTCTCTGGTCAAAATTGAAAAATAATGATAATAAATAATTCTTTAAAAAAATAGTGAGCAGGGCAAAAAAAAAGAAGAAAAAAACTGGCAAAAACTTTTTTCATTCATGTTAACAGCCTGAGAAATGCTGTGGTTAGGATGTAGCTAATAGATCAATAGGAACCAACCTGTGTTTTCAGTATGCATTTCAGTGACTGGGACAAAGGTTTGCTTACATAATTATCATTTTAAAATACTTACAAATACTTATGTCTAAATTCAACTTCCAAATGAAAATATGCAACACGAGAAAGCTATTGTGACTTTTTAAATAATGATAGAACTGAAGTTTTTCCTCCCTTCACAATTCCTTATTCAAATTTCACCTGCCCCAATAAAATAAAGAAGTCATTCATTTGCTTGTTCTTGTGTGGCATCCCAGTAAATAACTGGATAATTCAGCTGATTTCGAAGCATATAAACAACATGAGAAGGCAAAATTTTTCAGCATACTCGGCAAAGAAAGTCTTGTATAACCTCAATAAAGTGCATTCTTAATCTAAAAGAAAATAAAGAGCTAAAATTCACAGCTTTCTTTTTCTGCAAGAGATTCCATTTACCTTACTAATAAACTTTTTTTTTTTAATTTGTCAAAGGACGTGTGTGTTTGCAGTCAGAGAGAGAAGGAAAGTAAGAAAGCACCCCAAGAGTCACAGTCATGCTGCAATCCTTCTCCATTTCTCCCCCCTTTCAGGATTTTCATGCCATGCACGCACAAGTGGCTGACATGTTTTGTAAGCTGCAGGGTCCAGGACTCGAACTGTAAGATAGGTCATGTGGATCCAGCCACCTTAACTACCAGGCCACAGGTTAGTCTGATAGACCTTTATTTACTTTACCTGCATGAGGGAGCAAAAGGCAGAAGATTGCACTCCCAACAAGGTCTTCATACTGCAATCCACCCCGAGCTTCAGCCGGCCCCTGCTCATGGCTACCGGCACACCTGCATACTCAGAGAGGTCTCCAGACATAAACCTAGAACCTCCGATTTGGATCAGCCTTGTATTGGGTCATCCGACAAGTCATGATGGATTTTTCTGTGGGTTTTTGTTTTTGTTTTTGTTTGTTTGTTTGTTTGTTTTTACGCAAAAATCCATCATGACTTGTCTGATGACCCAATATTTTGGTTTTGTTTAAATTTATTTGTTTCTTCTGTGAGCAAGACAGACAGCGTCCCCTAACAGGGTCCTAATGCTGTGATCTGCCCTCAGCCTTACCAACCTCAGATCATGGGCCCTATAGCAAAAAAAAAAAACTCTCAAAAAAGAAAAATAATAATAAACAGCACAGGTAAAAGCAAGCTTCTTGTTTGCTGTCCCCTGTGAGTTCTAGCTTTTTCATATTGAGGGCAGAGTGAGCATCATATACTTCTCAGCACTGAGAACATTAGAGGTGACAATAATTATCAAATGGATGTTTAGCCAAAGTTGGAAGATAACTATCAGACAATACAGACTCTTTCTAGAAAGTCTATAAATTAATATAGGATTTTTCATAAGAAAAATGTGAGCTTCAAATTCTCCAGTTATTATTCCCTAAAATATTGGCTTATTTGAAAAGTCATGGTGTATTTTTCTCTATTTTCCTACGCAAAAAGTCATGACTTTTCCTGGGACCAGCAGTTAGCTGGACTCCCACATAGTCGACCGTGGTTTGAGTCCCGGACCCGGTGGCTTAAATTTACGCTGAAACGTGTGCGTGCATGCCCAAGATCCCGAGAGGAGAATGGAGGAGAAGGGATTGCAGTGTGACCATCCCCCCCCGGGGGGTGATTTCTCACTTTCTGTCTCTCTGTCTCTCTCTGTCTGTCTGGCAAGCGCACGCACCCTATAGCAGAAACCTCTCCAAAAAAAGAAAAAAGAAAAAAAAAAAAAAAAGTCATGACTTTTCTGATGACCCAATACGTTATTGGAATATAAAGGAACATGAAAGAATAAGTTATGAGCATTGTTAAACAATCAAGAGTGACTTAACTGTTGTACTTCTTTTTTTTTTTTTTTTTTTGGAGAGGTTTTTGCTATAGGGCACGTGTACTCGCAGAAAGACAGAGAGAGAGACAGAGAGACAGAAAGCGAGAAATCACCCCCCAGGGGGATGGCCACGCTGTAATCCCTTAACTGTTGTATTTCTAAAAATGCTTTAACATAAAATATATCAAACAGAATTTATTAAACAAATGTCATGGAAAGCATACAAGCATACAAAAATAGATAAAAATCTTCATCGATTTGATTTTTAATTAAATAAGTATTCGCTATTTCAAATAAATATTATAAGATCAAGATTTGTGTGTTTGGGACCAGCAGATGGTGTAATGGCGACACTGCTGAACTCACACATGGTCAACCACGGTTCAAGTCCTGGCCCCAGTGACTTGAAACTCATGCCAGGTACATGTGCATGCATACCCAGAATCTCAAGAGAAGAATGGAGGAGAAAGGATTGTGATGTGGCCATCCCCCCTGGGGGGTTGATTTCTTGCTCTCTCTCTGTGTCTCTGGTGAGTGTGCATGCCCTATAGCAAAAATTTCTCAAAAAAAAAGAAAAAAAAAAGATTTGTGCCCTTAATTTGTATTTTCTAGCAATAAGTTCTATATAAGATGTCTTGTCTTCCCCTAGTCTTGCTCAAAGCAAAATATCTTATTCTGTAAGCCTAAACTCCAGCCCCTGGAGTTTAGGCTTACAGAAAAAACCTGTTAAATCTTTCTCAAAAATGTCATACTTGGGGCCAGTAGGTGGTGCGGTGGTTAAGGGCACTGGACTCCCACATGGCCGACCGTGGTTCGAGTCCTGGACCTGGTGGCTTGTTTGCTTTCTCTCTCTCTCTCTCTCTCTCTCTGTCTCTCTCTGTGTCCCTCTCTGGTCAAAGTTAAATAAATAAAGTTAAATAAAATAATTCCTTTTAAAAAACGTCATATCCAATGCCATAAATGATAAATTAAAAAAAAAAAATAGTGAAACTTCTAGGAAGTGTGATTCCTAGATAGCCAAGAATCTTTAAAGGCATCCATTGGTCAGGAATGTTTTCTGCGGCTGACTTCCCCAACACAGCAGTAATGCACTGCTGAAGAGAAGCCAGATGCCACCTGATGACCACGTTTCAAATCCCTGGGCAGGTCAGCCTGAAACACGCCAAGCATGTGTGTGGTGCCCAAGAGCCAACTGGGTAGACAACAGAAGGAAGAAGACCCTGCCAGAGCTGACCCTGGAGCCAGTGCACTCCTCTCCCCTCTCCCACTCTGGGGCGTATGTGTGCACACGGCATCAGGAATAAGGAAAGCATTTGTGTGTGTATATACGTACATACGTATCTAAATCAAAGAGATGTGAGCATTCACCAAGTGTGGTAGTGTGAAATAGCCCTCTACCTCCAAATATTCTTACCCAAATCCCTAAAACCTGGGGATGATGAAAGAGAGTTTGGGTTTTGGGGGGATATAAAGATAGGATTAAATGAAGGCTCTTGAATGGGAAGATTATCCTGGATTACTTGGCTGGGTCTGATATAATCATAAATCCTTATCATTCAAAGAGGAAAATATGAGGGTCGGAGTCAAAGCAAGGGATTGACCTGAAGGTGCTATAGCACTGGCTCTGAAGGTAGAGGAAGGGACCATGAATGAAGGACTTCAGCGGCCTCCATTAACTGGAAAGGGCAAGGGATAAAACTTCCCCTAGAATCTCCAGGAAGAACAGGACCCTTCTGACACCTTAATTTCAACTCAGTGAGATCCATTTGAGTTCTGAACTCTAGAACTGTAAGGTTATTACAATGTTTATTTAAAATGTATAGTTTTTAAAAAAATATTTTTTGGGGTGGGTAGGTGGCATGGTGGTTAAAGGCGCTAGACTTCCATGTGGCTGACTGCAGTTCAAGTCCCAGATCTGGTGGGTTGCTTTCTCACTTTCTCCCTGTCGCTGTCTGATCAAACTGGAAAATAATAATAAATAAAGTTAAATAACAAGTAATTCTTTCAAAAAAATTTTTGTTTTAAATATTTTTGTGGGTGGCATAGTGGTTAAAGGTGCTGGACTCCCACATGGCCAACCACAGTTCGAGTCCTGGACCTGGTAGCTTGCTTTCTCACTTTCCCTCTCTCTCTGTCTCTGTCTCTCTCACTCTGTCACTATGGTCAAATTAAAATAAATAAAGTTAAATAAAAATAATTCTTTATTTAATTTTATTTTTATTACTTTTTTTTTTTTTTTTTGAAGTTGACCACAGAAAGACAGAGAAAGAGAGAGAAGGAAAGTGGGAAAGCAAGCTGCCAGGTCCAGTACTGGAACTCCGATCAGCCATGTAGGAGTCTGGCCGCCTTAACCACCATGCCACCTGCTGACCCCTAAACAAAGTAATTCTTTAAAAAAAAAAAAAAAAAAAAAAAAAAGGTTTTAAAACATTTTTTGTATTGCCAGAAGATACAGTCACACTGTAACCATTTTCCTCCATCCCATCAGGATTTAGGGCACACAAGCACATGGGCCCAGGGTGTTCTTCAACTGTCAGGGAAAGGATTGAAACTGCTGTCAGCCAGGTGGGATCCAGTTCCCTATGAACAGTGTTTAACAGCTGCTCTACGGGGCCAGCTCCTTTACTGTTCTAAACCATTAAATTTTGGGCAATTTGTTGCAGCCACAATATATATAATATAATGGGTTTATTAACAAGGTACTGTTTAGCTGCCCATCTGCCAAAATACCCAAAGGCTTATTATATAGGCCCCTAGTGTACACACATTCAATTAAATATTTAATGGTAACAAATTATCTAAAAATCAACACAAGGTGGTGGTTAGGAGGAACCCACTGGAGATTTGTCAGGAATGTTTAGCCTCTCATCTTGCTTTCCTGCATGTACAAAGAACTCTCTTATCTTTCTATTTGGCCTTTAAGAAAGATGCGTTGCTTTACATTTCTAGTTCAGTTTTAGAAGATGATTTGCAAAAGCTGGGGAAGTGGCCACTTGCCTCATGTTTTCTAATAAGACTTATTTCATTATCTCACTCAGTTTTTAATACAGCCTTATTGATCCACAATCAATCTGACTTCTAGAAAGTTCTGGTTCTGGGGGCCGGCAGGTGCTGTGGTGGTTGAAGACGCTGGACTCCCACATGGCTGACCATGGTTTGAGTCCTGGACCTGATGGCTTGCTTTCTCACTTTCCTTCTCTCTCTCATGCTCTATCCCTCTCTGGTCAAATAAAATAAATACATAAAGTTAAATAAAATCATTCTTAAACAAACTTCTGATTGTGTAAATGATTACAAACTTCCTATAACTGATCTATACTCTCTTAGAAGGTCTGTTTTGTTACCCCATATGAGCTGTTAGAAAAGAGGGGTGCTAACAGGCCTATCCACGGATAGAACTTATGAATTTGTGTAAATTTGTTTTTCTTTTTTTGGAGAGGGTTTTGCTATAGGGCGCATGCGTTCGCCAGACAGAGAGACAGAGAGACAGAAAGCAAGAAATCACCCCCCAGGGGGGATGGCCATACCGCAATCCCTTCTCCTCCATTCTCTTCTCGGGGTCTTGGGCACGTACGCACACGCGCCCGGCTAGAGTTTAAGCCACCGGGTCCGGGACTCGAACCACGGTCGACTACGTGGGAGTCCAGCGACATAGCCATTATGCTAACTGCTGGTCCCTATAAATTTTAACTTCTCACAGTATGGTCCATGGGCCGGCAGCATCAGCATCAAATAAGAGCTAGTTAAAAATTCAGCACTAGTCCCACCCAAGATGCTCTGAATCGGAAACTATATTTTAGCAAGAACCTCAGATGATCAGCACACACATTAAAGTCTGAGAAGCACAGATAGAAAGTTATTGTATGTTTATCTGTGAGTTTGCAAAGGTACTCACCATGCCCCTTATATTTTAAATAAAAATATTCTAACCAGGTTTATGTTCTCTTAATGAAAGATGTTTAAAAATGTCAGAGGACATACACACACTCACCAAATAGAGAAAGCACCTCGATCAGGCATAGTCACACCTTTTTCTTTCATTTCTCCCTCCCATCAGGCTTTTCGGCATGCATACACACACATGCCCACCATGATTTTCAAACCATCAGGGCCAGGATTTGAACCACAGTCAGCCAGAGGGACCCAGCTCCAAACACATAGTCTTTAAACCACTGCGCTACAGGGCCCAAGTTCTTAATTACTGGAATGGTTTTATTTTCAAGCACAAAACATCATCCTAAGGCACACATGAAAAACCACTCCCCCTCCATTATTTCTAGGCAAGTTTTGTTAGGATGATGGATGGATACTGACATAAGTAAAGTGACTTACTTAAAAAGGGAGGTTATTTTTAGCCCTGGGTAGTACAGTGCTAGACACTGCTGCTTGGCTGGCTGTGGGAGACCCGATATGACTACCCTCTCCATTTCAAAAAGCCACGGATGTATCTGTAATCCCAGCTACTTGGGAGGCAGAGGTGGGAGGATGTAACATAGTAAGACCCCATCTAAAACACCTTCACACACATGAACGCACACATGCACAAATATACACACCAAAAAAATAGTTTTTTTTGTTGAGGGTTACATAGTTAAGTATTTAGAACATGCCCACAACAAAAGCCTCACACGGGGCCAGCTGGTGGCATAGTGTAAAGGCTCTGAACTCCCACATGGTTGACCGCAATTCGGGCCCTGGACTGGAAGCTTGAAAATCACATTGGACGTGTGTGTGTGTGTGTGTGTGTTGAGTGCCCAAAATTCTGGGAGAAGAAGGGACTGAGGCATGGCCAACCCCCCAGGGCGTTGTTTCTCACTTTCCCTTTCTCCATCTCTCTCCTGCAAGCACCTACACCCTCTGACAAAAACAAAAACAAACCTCACAGGACAGACACACTCTCCATTTTGGTGAAGATGCCGAGACTGAGAGAGAACAATTACCTTGCCATACGTCACGCAGCTGACATGCAGAGGAGTCAAATGCTCATCCAGAGCTCTGCAAGTCCATGCCCATCCTTGAACACACTACCATATACCCTATAATCCTCAGTATTCGTGGATTCCTTATTGGCAAGTTCTCTTATTTACATTTATCTGTAAGCCCACAATCAATACTCACGGCACTTCTGAGGTCATTTCCAGACATGTTGCATGGTGGGAAAAAATTTTAATTGAACGATGCATAGATTCCCGGCTAAGGTCTGATAAGGTGATGCTCTGTCTTCTGGTTTCAGCTCCCTCACTGTAAACAAATGTCCTTTCTGGGGTCTCTTTAATGTCACATTTTCTGGTATTTCTGTGCTTTTCATTGGTGATCTGTTGTTAAAAATGCCTTGCAGCAAAGTGCTAAAGTGCTGTCTGGTGTTCCTAAACTCAAGAAGGCCATGACATGCCTGTGGGGACAAGTACATTAAGCTCCTGGTATAAGGCACCAGTTACAGTGCAGCTGGCTGGGCGTCAGTGTTACCGAGTCAATATAAATTAGGTAAACAGAAACAAACATAAAACAAGGTTATGTATTGATCAGTTGTCAACAATGTAGCCAAAGGCTCACAGGGGCATATCTATTTTCTCTAGGGTTGAGGATTCAGTAATTCACTAATGCTGTATACAGAGCAACTTTACAGAATCTAATTAGCACCACCAAATAGAAAACATTTTACTATACAAGAGATCATTCTCCTTAAACTCAGAAACCATAGTTGAAGGTTCCTAAATAGGATAACCACAAGAATTGATGATGGTGTTAATTCATAGGCTGTTAGGCTAAACACATTAGAATAACACAATGCACAAAGGCAGAAAACGACAAGGACAAAGATCGAGAGGCCACATACACCCCAGGGCCATGCAAGCTGATCCAATGGGATAAGAAAACACAGTCGTAATTGTTTACATAATTTTCATCTCATCTTTAAATTCCAATTTATTTTGTAACTTAATATGAGTATGTAATATTTATATATAATGTATAATTTACATTGGCAGTGCCTGCTCCAATTCTGCTCATGGTATACATAACCAAAAAATGGTGGGAGATCACCATTGCAGAGGATGTTAGTAGCTGAAAAAACAAAAATTAAAAAACTTCCAGAGGCATGAGGACAAAGCAGGTAGCTACGAAGGATGGAGATGCAGTGGGAACTTCTTTTTTTTTTTTTAAGAGATTTTTGCAATAGGGCACATGTGCTTATCAGGGAGACTGAAAGAGAGAGAGAGGGAAAGAAGGTGAGAAATTATCCGCTGAGAGGATGGCCACACCACAATCCTTTCACCTCCATTGTGCTCTTGGGATTTTGGGCACACATGCATATGCGCCAGGCATGAGTTTCAAGTTTCCGGGTCCAGGACTCATACCATGGTTGGCCATGTGGGAGTCCAGCGCTTTAACCACCACGCCACTATCTTCTGACCTGCAGAAGGAACTTCTAAGGAAAACGAGGGTCTGCTGCTTTGCTCCCACCAAGCTGTGATGATCTTCACCCAGGACACCTCCCCAGATACCAATTTCTCCTATGAGAAATGAGCTGCTTGCAACAATCACTAGATGACCCTAGCTAGAATCCTTTCCTGCTCTGAAAAATTGACGATTTTATGACTCAGAGAAAATAAGATATAACAGCTGGTAAGTAAAAGCATGTTTGATGCTGCCTGGAGCCTCCAGGCTGAAGGCATGCCCTGACAAAGTAACAGGCCCTAGAGAACATCACTTCCGAAACTGGGAAGATTCTGTAGAATTCCATAACATATCCTGGATGGTTAGCACTTCCATATTGCACAGTTTAGCAGCATCACATATACAGTCAACTTTAAATCCTGAGCAAAAAAAAAAAAAGGGAAGAGGGGTACCAGCAGTTTGCGTAATGGCTATGTGGCTGGACTTCCATGTAGTCGACCCCAGTTCGCATCCCAGACCTTGTGGCTTAAACTCACTCCGGGCACGTGTGCAACGTGCCCAAGATCCTGAGAGAAGAATGGAGGAGGGATTGCAGCATGGTCATCCCCCTGGGGGTGATTTCTTGCTTTCTGTCTCTCTGTGTCTTTCTGGTGAACACACATGCCCTATAGCAAAAACCTCTCCAAAAAAAAAGGAAACAGGAAAAAATAACAGTAACAGTGCTGGCAATCAGTCTGCCCTTTCATTAAAGGAGGGTGTTCGGTTCGCGGGGACAGGCTCAGTTCCCTCGTGTCTCTTACAGTCTGAGTAGCTCAACGTGAGGCTAATGTGTGACATGACGTGTTATTCATTTATGTCACCTAATCCCAAACCAACTACTTCATCTGGTGCTCAAAGAAGACACAGAGAAGTGTTCCAACCCTAAAGGAAAATCTGGCTGCGTTTGATTTACTGTAAGATGGAAAGTCAGCCTCCAAAGAGTACTGACTTCCTAAGGGCACTTCAAGGGCAATTTTTAACTGCAGTTGATTTTTTGGACTATAGAGCCGAACAACCAGATAAGACTCAATTATAGTTATTCTGGTCCAAGAGCTCACTGCTAAACCTATCACCAAGAACTGGTGTAAATTGACATTTGTTGCCATATACTTTTACGGCCCTTTCAGTGATTACAGGGCTCTCATCTCAGCTGTGTCATTCAACACACACACCAGCCAAGCAAAGATAGGACAAACACTGTGATCCCATTCAGACGTCGAGGGTGGTGATGGAAATACAAGCTTTTGAGGAGCAGGACAGTGGCTTAATAGTAAAATGCAATTCTCTGTAAGGCTGACCCACACAAGAAAGTTCCAAGTTCACAGTCAGAAACTGCTCTGAGTACACAGGCCATGTGTGTGTCTATGATCTGGGTTTGTCTGAGGCTGGCGACAGACAGCGATGCCAGGACATGTTAGGGGTACTGCCTTTGTCTCTCTGGGTATCTCTTGCTCCCAGAATACATTTTATCTTTCAGGTTGGAAAAGAAAAGTTGGGACCAGCATATAGTGTAATGGTTATGTCACTAGACTCCCATGTAGTCGACTGCAGTTCAAGTCCCGGACCCAGTGACTTAAAACTCATGCCAGGCATGTGTATGTGCGTGCCTAAGATCACAAGAGAACGGAGGAGAAGGGACTGTGGCATGGTCATTCCCTCTGGGGAGTGATTTCTCACTTTCTGTCTCTCTGTCACTATCTCTCTGGCAAGTGGACATACCCTATAGCAAAAAAAAAAAAAAAAAAAAAAAAAAAAAAAAAACTCTAAAAAAATAAAAAAAAAGTTTTTGAAAAAGACAATTGGGGTTCAAATCCCAGACATCGTGTTCAAATTTTCAGAGCTTTAGTTTCCTCATCAGTAAAATGTGGATGGTGCACATGTATTATTATGTATTATAACAAAATCTTGATTTGTATATCTTATCCCCCAAATTGACTTTCTAAGAATATGGCATATCTAATACTGTATCACTCCTTTTCCTGTAATTTTCCTTGGTCTAGTGATGATGGCAGAAAGCAAGAGAGAACCAAAATGGAGCTAGTACATACAATAAGGGCAAAAATGAGGAATCCTTGGGGCCAGCAGGTGGCATGGTAGTTTAGGTGCTGGTTCCCACATGCTGATTCCACAGGTTCAAGTCCCAGACCTGGCAGCCTAAAAAACATGCCAGGTGCATATATGGCAGAAATTCCAAGAGGAGAATGGACGAGAGATTGTGGCATGGCCATTCCCCTGGAGCAGGGGTGATTTCTCAATTTTCCTCTCTCTGAGGAGTACATACACCCTATGGCTAAAACTTAAAAAAACTTAATAAACGAACAAAAAAAACCTTGAGAAAATGCCAAACTAGATTTTTTCAGAACTTCACTAAGATCTAAGGTACTGCGATTATCTTCAAAAAAAATTGTAAGTGGTTTATTTGGAGTACTAAAAATGCACATAGATCTTATATCATAACTTATATTAAGAAATTCATTCCATGGGGCCAGCAGATAGCATTATTTCGCTGGACTCCCACACGGTTTGAGGCCTAGATCCAGTGGCTTGAAAGTCACGCTGGGTATGTGTGTGTGCATGCCCAAGATCCTGGGAGGAGAATGGATTGTGGTGTGGCCATCCCCCCTGGGGGTGATTTCTCACTTTCCCTCTCACTGTCTCTGTCTTTGTCTCTTTCCCTCCCCAGAGAGTGCATGTACCCCTAAGGCAAAAACCTAAAAAAAAAAAAAAAAAAAAAGTCATTCATTCTTCATAGTTAATTTTTCTTTAATAAGTTAAAATCAAATTAGAATTAAAACTCAGGCAGTTCAGTTGCCTGGAAGATGAGTTTTTCCTACTTCATAAATAATGTCTCTACAATTACTGTACGCAAGCACCTTTAACACTTGTGTCTGAAATAAATCATTAAACCTCTGGAAGCTGAAAGAGACAACAAGACCTGGGAAGTCCTTTCAAAAACCATACTAACATTTGCTATTTACTTCTTCTGACAGATGAACAGGATATAAGAAAGGAATATGCTATAAAACACAAAGTTGCAAGCTCGTGAACTGGTGTAGAAAAAGCTTTTTTTTTTTCCGTTGACAGAGGGCGCATGTGCTTGTCAAAGACAGTCAAGAGAGGAGGCACTCCCCAATGGGGCGTGGTCACACCGCCATCCTTTCTCCATTTCTCCATTCTGTAGGGATTTGGAGCACGCACTCACACCCGGAGTGATTTTCAAGCCCCTGGCCAGGATTCACTGCAGTTGGTCACGTGGGGTCCGGCTACCTTAACCACTAGCCCACTGGCTGCCCCAGACGTGCTGATTAACAGTGACATCCTAGGAGGAATGCTCTCCATCCGAGCCTCAAGCTTCCACAGTTTGCTAAGGAAAATATACGGACTCTAGAAGTTACTAAAGCTCAGTGATTCAGCGCTCTGCGGGCAATTTGACCACTATCAGGAGTGGGAAGGGGCCGGCCAAGAGCAACCTGACAAATTTGCCACTCAGCCTTTCCGTTTGGAGACGAAGCCTCCAGGAACACCATGGCGTGGCCACCGCCTCGCCAGGCCCGAGGGAGCACAAAGCGGGCTCTGATCTGCCAGGCGCGCGGCGCCTAGGTCCCTCGCCTCACCATGCCCCAGCCATCCTGCCCTGCTCCGCCTTTTACCCACGACCATCTCCATCCCTCCCCACCCGTCTGCATGCAGCCGAGAGCAAGGATGCGGGAGGGAGAAGATGGTGCGGCGAGGAAAAGCAACCCCGCAAACCGCCGCAGCCTTCTCACTTCCCTCCTATTCCAAGAGGATGCAAAGCCACACCGCCTCTCCCACGCCCTGTGTCTCTACCGCAAGGTCTGCAACACTTAATATTTGTCTTTAACTATTTTAAAACACAACTTCCCCGCTCCCTTCCGCCCCTCACCTTCACGAAAGCAATCGGGGTTGTGGTACCTTCGATATCTAACAGGATCACGGTGACTTCGGCGGGCACCGAAAGCACGACCATTTCCCTGCCGGATGCAATCCACCAGGATCGGCCTACTGGGAGGGAGGGCAGAGAGCGGCGCCGTTGCGCCCCGGCACCGTCCTGGGCTTCCCACGGCTCCGCAGCGACCTCGGAGCCCGCACCGCACGCCGCCTGAAGCGCTTGTGGGAAAGACCACCTGCGCTAACCTGCAGCGGAAAAGGCGATCGCCCGGTGGCCCTGAACCCGCGAGCAGCGCGGGACAGCAGGCCCAGACCACGTGGGCAGGAAAAGTGGGCGGTTCTGACCGCGCTCCGAGGGGCGGGGGAGGTAGGGCGCCAGCGCGGATTGGCCGCCCGAGGGCCTCGAACGCTATCCGTCAAAATGGGCCTCGCGTGGGCGGGAACAAAGAAGCGAACGCGGGAGCTCGGTGCGCGGGCGCGCTCCCTCCGCAGACTGGTAGAGCGAGCGGGAGAGGCCCGGGGCACGTGCAGAAGGGAGCCCCGCGAGTGGCGCGCCGGGGATGTGAGTGCCCCTTGCCCTCTCCTGCACCCAGCCCCCTGCCCGCCCACTGCCTCCGATTTTGCATATTGACAGTAATCTGACCAGGCCCCCGCCCCTCTTCGCGTCCTCAGCCTGCACGAGAGGCCGTGCTGGGCCCGGGCCGCCGACAATCTGCTAGGGAGGCCCGCCGCGCCCCCTCGGCCCGCGCGCCCGCGGCGGTAGCGGGAGAGGCGCCCGCGCTGCGCCGCTACCCGGAGGGGCCGCGGCGCGCCCGCCTCCTACTCGGCTGGTTCCAGCCAGCTCGAGGACAAAACACGCGTGCGCGCGGCGGGCGGACCGGCGGGCGCGCTCGCCGCTTCAGCCGCCAGAGCGGAGCAGCCCGGCCACGGTGCTAGTGGACAGCAGCCGCCACCGCAACAGCTCCGCGCTGGGGGACCGAGGGCGGAAAAAGGCGGGGCTGACGGCCCTCGGCTGGAGTGGGCTGGACCGGACGCCAGAGACAAAGGCTCTCAAGGCAAGAGGAACTGTGGACCTGCGACGGCGCTGCTCGGGATTTGCGACCCCAGGAGTTTCCGCGGCTTCATTTGGCTTTTCTGATTCTTCTCTCATCCCAAGCCTGTCCTCTCACGTGCGGCCTCACCGGGAGGGCCACGATGGAGGTCCCGCCCCGGCTTTCCCATGTGCCGCCGCCATTGTTCCCCTCCGCTCCCGCTACTTTAGCTTCCCGCAGCCTCTCCCATTGGCGGCCGCGGGCGCCTCGGCAGCTCGCCCCGCTCCTCCCTTCGCTCGCTCCCAGCTCCGCCCGGCAGGGGGCGCGCCGGGCCCAGCGCCACGTCACCGCCCAGCAGCCCTCCCGATTGGCGGGCGGGGCGGCTATAAAGGGAGGGCGCAGGCGGCGCCCGGATCTCTTCCGCCGCCATTTTAAATCCAGTTCCATACAACGCTCCGCCGCCGCTGCTACCGCGACCCGAACTGCGCGCCAGCATCCCCGTGCCGACAGTTCCGCCGCCATGGAGGACGTGAACGAGTACAGCAACATAGAGGAATTCGCGGAGGGATCCAAGATCAACGCCAGCAAGAATCAGCAGGATGACGGGTACCGCACGCTTGTCCCTTCTCTACCCCTCCCCCCAGCGCGCCGCACGCGCCTTTCGTCCCTCGGGAGCCGCGCGCCGCCCCCATTCTTGTCCAGAGTCGATTCTTCGCGTGCCCGCTGGGCCCGGCTACCCTGAAAGGAAGAGGAAAGTAAGAGACAGAGGAGGTTGATTCGAGAGGCCCGCGGAGAGTGGGGGGAAGGGCGAAAGGGTTGGAAGAGGGTGGTGGTGTTCGCGTCCCGAGTGCGCAGGCGCCGCGTGGGGCCCGCGGGGGAGGGGCCGGCCTCGCTGCGCCACATGCTGCAGCTGCCGCCGCCTCTTCATTGTGTCTGTTACTGCTCCGCGCAGTTTTCCTGGGAAGAGTTCAGGGGAACTCCTGCTGCGGGCACCAGTGTGCTACTGGCCCCCAGAACGCGTCATGATGGGTTCTTCGGGTGCAGTGTTGGCTTGACAGCTGAGGATGAGCGTGAACCTAAGTTGTTCCGGATCAGTTTAGGAAGTTGAGCTCTCTAACTTAGAGGATCTGGGCAGAACCTGTAGCTCGCTTTATGGCCTGGTCTTAAGTTTCGCGTTATTCCGCGCATTCGACTAATGACCCCGACGAATTTTCGGATTGTTATGGTCTGTTGTTTTTATATTGTACATAGAGATTTCATTGCTTACACATAGGGAGTAAATCACCCCGTGCTACTATCGCAGTTTAATCCCAGGACTGCAGTAGTTGTTTGAGTTAACTGCTAAACTTTAAAAAAGAAAACTTTTATTTCTAGTAAAATGTTTATTGGAGGCTTGAGCTGGGATACAAGCAAGAAAGATCTGACTGAATATTTGTCTCGATTTGGGGAAGTTGTAGACTGCACAATTAAAACAGATCCAGTCACTGGAAGATCAAGAGGATTTGGATTTGTGCTTTTCAAAGATGCTGCTAGTGTTGATAAGGTAGGAATGTGTGTTTGCATTGTACTTTTTTGCGTGTGTGTGTGTGTATTTTCTAAGTTCTAGTGTTTGGTTATGAGTTACTGTCAGATTAAATAATATGTCTTCTAGGTTTTGGAACTAAAAGAACACAAACTGGATGGCAAGTTGATAGACCCCAAAAGGGCCAAAGCTTTAAAAGGGAAAGAACCTCCCAAAAAGGTTTTTGTGGGTGGACTGAGCCCAGATACTTCTGAAGAACAAATCAAAGAGTATTTCGGAGCCTTTGGAGAGGTGCGATTTCTGGTTATGTATCTTATGTTTGATGTGCTCTTAACATATTCATTCCTGGCGCACTTTACATAAAACATTCATAGTTCGTATGAGGGTAAGATTAAGTTACTGCTCAAGTTCCTTCCAGTGGTTGTACTGTAATGGCCAGTATCCGCTTTTATTTATTTTGGCCAAAACCCTGGTGCTTTGACATGGTCAGTATTT
Source organism: Tupaia tana (assembly GCA_026018925.1). NCBI lineage: Eukaryota > Metazoa > Chordata > Mammalia > Scandentia > Tupaiidae > Tupaia > Tupaia tana. The sequence goes on from JAKSZU010000017.1 coordinate 22,816,495, forward strand.
GGACTCTTATTGACATCTCTTGTGTACAGTTGTTGGGTGTGCACACAGGATGTTTAACTCCTCCCTCAGTGCTTCACATCTGCAACTAATTTTAGGTTGGTGTTGATTACAAAGTCATTTGATTAAAATAACATTTTATATTTAAACTTGAAAAGGGCCTTTGATGTTCTTATCTGGTAGCTTTTTACTGTTACTGGATGATATTGAGCATACATGTCAATTTCAGATTGAAAACATTGAACTTCCCATGGATACAAAAACAAATGAAAGAAGAGGATTTTGTTTTATCACATATACAGATGAAGAACCGGTAAAGAAATTATTAGAAAGCAGATACCATCAAATTGGTTCTGGGAAGGTAAAGCCTTTTAATTATCCTAAATGAAATGCATGCGGATTCTCATTCTTTTTGAGAAGAGTAGAACTATTTAATGTTAGGACTTCAATTAAAAAATTCCATTGGTGTGTGTTTTTACTTGTTTATAGTGTGAAATCAAGGTTGCACAACCCAAAGAGGTATATAGGCAACAGCAACAACAACAAAAAGGAGGAAGAGGTGCTGCAGCTGGTGGAAGAGGTGGTACTAGGGGTCGTGGCCGAGGTAAGACTTAATTCTTAAATGACTAAACATGATTTAGGCTATTGGTGGTAAATATGAGTAAGCCCATAAGAAAACAAAGCTAAATTTAAAACTACTCCAATGGGGGGGAGGGAGTAAATGAGTTTACTAGTTTCATCTGTTCAAAGAATGGCCACTTTGACAATTAAGGCCATAACTGATAAGAACATAACAACATCGCATGAATCGGCAAGGTGTGATTAGTTTTGTGGGACTAGGGTCCCATCTGTTAAGCAGAACAACATGTCTTCAACTTAAATGAAAAATTTGGTGATTTTAGGAAATTAGGAAGGTTGGTGTTGGGGTCATTTAACTTTCTGCCCCCCTTTAAAGATTGTAGATTGAGGGACAGGAACGTCTCGGTTTGAGTTAGGATTAGGTCTCGGGTGTTTGCTAACAATCATTATGTGTTGTTTCAGGTCAGGGCCAGAACTGGAACCAGGGATTTAATAACTATTATGATCAAGGATATGGAAATTACAATAGTGCCTATGGTGGTGACCAAAACTATAGTGGCTATGGCGGATATGATTATACTGGGTATAACTATGGGAACTATGGATATGGACAGGGATATGCAGACTACAGTGGTAAGAACATTTATCATATTTTCACAAACCAGTGGTATTAAAACTCTGTTAAAGTGCAATCCTATTCAAGTGTTGTTTATATGTCTAAGTTTTCCTTTCGTTGAAGTATTTGGAGTTAAGTTGGGGCTTGTGTTCGTAGGGTGGTTATACTAATACAAAGATAGTGTTGTTACAAATGTGCTAAGATGTATAGCTTAGGGCTTACTAATCATGGCTGTTAAAATACCTTAATAGTTTTTTGCGTTTCATGCAAAGTTTTCCATGTTTAATAGTTTTTGAGGTACTTACAAAAAACCATTTGGTAGAAAAGCTACTTAATGAATTTTTTTTATTTTTAAAATAGGTCAACAGAGTACTTATGGCAAGGCATCTCGAGGGGGTGGCAATCACCAAAACAATTATCAGCCATACTAAAGGAGGACATTGGAGAAAACAGGTGTGTATAAGAGTGCAAGAAACCAGTAGAAATGTCTAATTTAATTTAAAGATCAATAGACAAATGAAAAATAAGTAAAAACAAAATATCGCGTAGCCTGCTTTTACTAAATTGTTGATTTTTTAATTGCTTTATGAGCCTGTTTTGCCTAAAATGTCTATAGATCTTTAACTTTAAAGTCTTACCTCACCTTCTTTAGTATTACAGAAAAACTTAAAAGTTTTTCTGTTTGCTTTGTGTACCAGGTGATCTAGAGGAATAATTAAACTTTTTTAGAACTATTAACAGGTAAAGTACTGAAATGGGTACAACTTAAGGAAAACAAGAATGTTGTCTTCTAACTCTGACATTATACCTTGTTTGTACCCGCCAGCGGGAACTTCATTGCAGGCCGTGTGTCACCCTGACCACGTCTATCTCTGGGGGTCGCACGTTGCGGGCAGAGCGCAAGGCATACACCAGAAAACGCTGTCCTGTGGTATGGTCTCTTCCAACTTCATGTACCAGCGTAAAGATTAAAGTGGAAAACTTCAGACTTTGGCTTCTTTTTTTTAATCTTTTTGGAGATTAAGTGTCTAAACTTAACTTAAATGGTTTTTTACAGGAGTTAAAGTACATAAATGCCTTTTTACAGCGTAATCATTTTGGTCTTCTGTTTAGTGTTGTATTTCAATTGTGGAGCCTCATTTTAAGTGTTCATTCTTTAAGATTTAATGCTTGCTTTTTCTTTTTATAGCTAATAGTGAAATCTACAAACCAAAACAACTTTTAAATCTGGGATTATAAATTAAAGATCATATGCACAAAGCAATTCATTTTCTTGTAATATAATATACCTATTAAAATTCATGTTTGTGATAGTGTTTTACTTGGCTTACTAGAGATGCTTTTAGTAGGCCTTAATCTTTAGCACCATTCACCTTTTAAAGATGGGAAGCTTACATTCCCAGATCTTTCCTGAATAGACCTGAATTTGGTATCAATTGGGAACTCCAGGGTGAGTTTTAATTACCAAACTGCATTTTGCAAATAAATATGCATGTGATCTTTAATTATTGAAGAAAAGAATAAAGTGAGGACTTAAAACAATACATGAAAGTGGACCTTTGAAAGCTTGTCAGAGTTGCACAACTCTAATTGCTTGATTTGTTTTTGTTTTTAGGAGGAGATGTTAAAGTAACCCATCTTGCAGGACGACATTGAAGATTGGTCTTCTGTCGATCTAAGATGATTATTTTGTAAAAGACTTTATAGTGTACAAGACACAAACTGTGTCCAACTGTATATAGCCACCAATTAGTTTTCTTTGTTTTTACTTTGTCATTTGCTATCTGTGTTATGACTCAATGTGGATTTTGTGTTTATACAAATTTTATTTGTATGATTTCATGTTAAACCTCAAATAAATGCTTCCTTATGTGATTGTTTTTCTGCGTCAGGTACTACATAGCTCTGTAAAAAATGTAACCTTAAATAAGCAATAATTGAGGCACAGTTTATTTTGTAGGGAGTATTGGTCCACAGGGAGAAACTGCACTCCTTTATAGCCAGCCATGGTGTTTACCCTATTACCCATTTTTGTAGATGTATTCTATGTGTTAAGGCCTTGTCTCCCTGCTAACTGAGGCTACCACCACATTTTGATGTTCTTTCCCTTCTGGATATCTGGAGGCTTTGTCATGAGACTAGATCATAATATTGTGATTGGTGGAAGCGTTCTAGTAGACCATGTAATCTTCTGGATTTTTTTTTTTTTTTTTTTTTTTTTAAGAAAAATATTTTTTTAACACCACCATGGTGTAGCATATTTTGCTTTCTTACTATTTCTGGTAAGCCATTTATGATTTGCTCATTGTTTTCAGAGTAAGTGTGGTCTGCTAGAAAAAGCTTTCTCTGATAACATGAATTTAATTGTCTTGGTAAGAATCTTCAGATAAAAGAGTGCTGTAAAGCTGTGTGGTAGGAGCTAATGGTTTAAGAGCATTGAAAATAGTTGCAAGGATTTTTGCAGACAAGTATTAGATTAAAACAAGCTAGTGACAATAATTTAGTTGCATTCTTTTGATAATGTCACAGCCATCAGACTGAACACAAAGTGTTTTATATATGGACATTAGGCTGTAGAGTTTTGTGGTGTGAAGTAGAAAAATTCACAACTGATCTCATTTTTAATGCAGTTAGTGCATGAGCTGAGTAGTTAAGCATTTCCCTATTCAGACATAGGAAGGAATAGTGGACAAGATATTCTTGAGTCTTATGTGTATAAATGTTAATTTAAGTGTGACTAAGTCATGCCATTTTAGCACATCTGGTGCATTGAAAGGTCATTTTATGTCTGTTTTAGAGGACTTCCTCCAACTTTGAGTTTTTATTAAGTGTAGTTGGATTTAGGGAAGTTGGTTTCTGTTGGTCCAAGTTAGCTGTTGGGATTAGCATAGGCTTTAAGGCTGTAAGTTGTTTAATGCTAATGAACCTGCTTGCTTTTTTCTTTTCTTTTTTTTTTTTTTTTTTTTTTTGTGCCTGTAACTGTTCCAGTGATGTTTATACTTGCTGAGCTATCAAGTAACAATGCTCTTGGCCTTGTTTGGCTCCTATTTTGCTATGTGATGTACACCTAGGCCAAGTACCAGTGTTGGCTATTGCAAGGGATTGTTTATTCTTCCAGTATACAAACCTTGGAGAATGGAAGGGAGATCATTTTATTTTGTGAAGTCAGTAGGTGCGGTGTCTAGGGTAGTAAATCCTGTTAAGTTCAAATTTATGATTAGGTGACAAGTTGACATTGAAATTGTCCTTTTCCCTGATCAAAAATGAATAAAGGCTTTTAAAACAAAATCCAACCTCTTCAATTAAGTCTTGATATGTATAATTTTGAGGAAATACACTACATCCAGAGGTTATTGTCTGCGATGTTTTATAAAGAGTAGAAGGGGGCGTGAGAACGCACTTGGATTTTCTCTGGGGGCTCTGGACTCTAGATTTAATTTGATTTTCAGGGCCTGTAATCTTGCCAGCTGGTGTAAATTTGAAATAAATATGCCAAGGCAAAGTGGCTTGGTTCATCTAGTTGGATGAACTGCAAAGTTAATATCAAGGTTCAGTTCTTACATATTTTGAACTAAACTAATCTGACAAGTCTGTTGGAAGGGATGGGTTAGAAATGGGAGTTGTGAGTACTCGTGACATAACATTACTTGAACCTGTATATTTTAAGTATGCTGCCTGAAATGTATTGACCCAAGTTCTCTGTGGTGTTACTCATTGTAACAAAGATTTATTAGTAATTTTGGTTAATGTATTAATATTTTATAGTTTGAAAGCCACATAAGGTGAGGATTAAAGAGTAGTTTGTTGGATAGCATAGCCTCTTAAAACTACATTAATCGTCATTTTTTTTTCCCCATAATGATAGCAGGATTCCTTTACTAATCTTGAAATTTTTAGAAGACATCTCTGAACAGTTCAGTCCTGACTTCCCATTGCCATGATTTGATTGGATGTCAGCCACAGAATATTGCTTCTATGAATTAAAGTGATTTAAGAACATTTTAAGCAGGTGTATAAACAACTAAAGTTTGAGGAGATTTTGTATATATGTACATACACCATTTAAGTTGATTCTAGTGTTGAGCAAAATTAGGACATATTCTGTTTTTTAAAAAAACCCTCACATTTTACAGCCTAATACACTTGTCATATAATCTGTCTTTAATTTTTTGAGCAAAAGCAATGCAACTTTTATGTTCTTTTTTTATGAAGTCATACAAAAATGTATTGCCATAAAAATATGGGATGTTCTTTCAGGATTGGTTGGGGTTTTATATTTGTCTTAAAACATCTAATTGGATATGGAATTTCAGCAGGATTTGATTTAAATGCAAAAAATAAAAGTACACCTTTGACTTCTCTACCACTTTTTATAAACTAGGAAAGGACATAGTGGCATTCTGGGGATCATAGGATGATGAATATTCCTAGATAGCAATTTGATCTCTGGTGTTTCTCTATTACTAATCAAAAGAAGTACACATTTGGGAAAGTATATTGAAATACTGGGTGATAAGATGGGGGTAGGGGCTACTAGGTGGCATAGTGATTTAGGTGCTGCTCTCCAATGTGGCTGACCAAAGTTTGAGCTCCTGAAATTAGGATAACCACCAAAATTTGTTCACTATTATTGACTAACATTGCACAAAGGGAGTTTTTTGGGTATTTTCTACTTAGATGTTTCTGTTGGCCAGTGAACACTCGCATAGGTTGATGTTTATTGATAAAATATGGATTATCAATCCCACAAAAGGTCCTACTCAAAACTTTCATTAATCCCCAACTGATTACATTTTGGTATCTATCAAACTTCTAATTCCTATTAAACTAGCATATCTGAGGCCAAGATTTTTAACTAAAGAGCTCTGTCACTTGGAATGAATTTTAGTCATTAGGATTGGTCAGTGACCATTAATATACATGGTTTAGGAGTGCTGAGATCTGTAGGGAAATAGGATTGTATTATAGTTAATTCATTGTTCCTTAGGAAATTTGAGCCCAAGTAATCTACAGCAACTACTTTTCTGTGGAAGATCTGTCCTAATAGGACTAATTATTTAGATTGTTTTTGAACTGAAACATTTAGGGCATGTATGTTTTTTTGTAAACCCTGCATGCAGGAGAATGAATAGTGAGGGCTAAATTTAAGGATTTCAGCTTTTTTTTTTTTTTTTTTTTTTTTTTCAGCATTTGGAAACCCTTTAAATACTTCTTCCCATAAACTGTATGTTTTGAATGGCTTATTCCGTATACAACTGTCAATAAGAACTTGTAGTTTAATAACCAGCATCATACCACCAACTTAATACCGGGTCGTTAGAAAAGTTGGCATGTTTTTCTGTGTAAGAACAACTTTTACGATGACCCAGTGTTATTTATTTTTTTCTTAATGGTCCCAGACTCCAGCAGAGGAGAGTTGTTTTGTTAGGCAGGTACAGAGATCTGCGAACACCACAGTCATATCCATGGTATTACCAGGCTAGTGTTTATATAAAAGACCTGGGCTGTCTCCATAGTACAGTAGGTGAGTGCTATGTATAGGCAGCTGACTACAAGTCTTCCTGAAAAACATAGGAAGTGTACATGTGTGTCCAGAATACTGATAGGATGGAGAAATGGAAGAAAGGATTGTGGGTGATCACCCTCCATTGGGAGGTTCAGGCAATTGTTTCAATTTGCTATAGGTATGTGTGCTTGTTGGAGAACATGAGAAAGAACCCCTTCCCCCAGGAGAGATGGCACGCTGCAATCCCTTCCACATTTTCTCAGGATTTTGAGCATGCATGCTGCCAGAGCATTTTCTAAGCCAGGGGTCAAGGATTCAAATCGCACAGTTGGCCATGCAGAATCCAGCTACCTTCAACACCACACCACCTGGCTGGGCCTTCTGGCAACTTAAAGCAAAAATTCAGAGAAGCCTAGTACTCAAAACTGATTTTGAGCCTTAGAGGACAAATGGCACAGAAGTCAGAATCCTAGATCCAAGAGACCAAGAAAGAATAGGCCCCATAACCTAGAGGTCAAATCCTACATGGTTTAAGTCCTGGCCCACTTCGGAATTTCTTTTAGTAAAATGTCTGATTTGTTTACCTCATGTCTTTATATCATTTTTGTAATTTCCCTTTCCCTGAAGGTATTCATTTTATTTCAACATTATAAGCCTGATACCTCTTGGATTTATTCATGGTGCTGATTCTCCCTTGTGCTTTTATTAATGTACTAGCCATTATGTTTGAAAAATATAGAAATAATCAAATACAGGATGGAGGGGCCAGCAGATGGAGTGGTGGTTAGGGGTGCTGGACTCCCACATGGCCAACCATGGTTCAGGTTGTGGACCTGGCGGCTTGTTTTCTCACTTTTCGTCTCACTCTGTCCCTTTCTGGTCAAATTTAAATAAGTAATTCTTTGGTTTTTTAAATATATGTTTTAAGAATTATTTCATTCTAACTATTTATTTTAATTTGACCAGAGAGGAGCAGAGCGAGAGAGAGAGAGAGAGAGAAGGAAAGTGAAAAAGAAAGCCGCCAGGTCTGAGATTCAAACTGTAGTCGGCCATGTGAGAGTACAGCGCCCTTAACCACCATGCCACCTGCCAGCCCCAATAAAATAATTCTTAAAAAACATACAGGGTAAAGGTACCTGTTAAAACTTTTTGTGTCCACCTAAGATTGATAGGATGAAGCCGTAACTTCCAGTGTAATGGTATCAGAAGGTGTAGGCCCTTTGGTAAAAGTTTAGATGAAGTCCTGGGGGCTAGCAGATGGTGTAATGGTTACGTTTCTTGACTTCCATGTAGTCAACCAAGGTTCGAATCCTGGACCCAGTGACTTAATACACTGGCTGCATGTGCGTGAGTGCCCAAAATCCTAAAAGGAGAATGGAGGAGAAGGGATTACAGTGTAGGCATCCCCCTGGAGGGTGATTTCTCACTTCTCTCTGTCTCCAGCAAGTGCATGCACCCTACGCAAAAATCCTCAAAAAAAAAAAAAAGTCCTGAAAGTCAGGTCCTTATGATGGGATTATTGCATTTATAAGAGACCAGAAAGTACATGCTAGGTCATTCTCTCTGTACCTCCCTGCCCCCTATTCATCATGTGAGCATGTGATAAAAAGGCAGCTGACTTCAAGCCAAGAGGAGGGCCTCCACCCAATCACAACAAAACTGATCTGACTTACAGACTCTAGAACTGAAAAATAAACTGTTTAAGCCACCCCAGTCTATGGTATTTTGTCATAAAACCTCAGCTAACATAGTACTTTAAGAAATTAATTTGGGGACCAGCAGTTAGTGTAATGGCTATGTCGCTGGACACCCACATAGTTGACCGCGGTTCGAGTCCTGGACCCGGTGGCTTAAAACACGCCGGGCACATGTGTGTGCGTGCCCAAGATTCCGAGCGGAGAATGGAGGAGAAGGGGTTGCAGCGTGACCATCCCCCCTGGGGGGTGATTTCTCGCTTTCTGTCTCTCTGTCTCTGTCTGTCTGGCGAGCGCACACGCCCTATAGCAAAAACCTCTCCAAAAGAAAAAAATTATTTTGTTTCTGCTAGGCAATTGAAGCCTCTTGGACTATTATCTAAATTCTGTTACTATGGTTCCCTTAAACTGCCCAAGTGGAACTTGGGTAATCGCTTATCTTGAGAGTAGCACTTCATAGACTAGTTTAATGGGTAAGTAGGGTATCAGAGACCTCATCTGGGGTTGGATCTACACTATTTTAGGTTTTTGCCATAGGGTGTGTGCACTCACTATAGAGGGAGAGAGATGGGAAGTGAGAAATTACCTCCGAAGGGGATGGCTATGCCACAATCCCTTCTCCATTCTCGACATTTGGGGCACACATGCACATGCGGCTAGTGTGAGTTTTAAGCTGCCAGGTTCAGGACTTGAACCACAGTCAACCACATGGAAGTCCGGTGCTATAACCACCATGCATATGCTGAGCTTGTTTTGTGTTGGTTCAGGACTTGAACCACGGTCTACCACATGGAAGTCCAGTGCTATAACCACCATGCATATATGGGCTTGTTTGTGTGTGTGTATGTGTGAGTGTTTTAATTTCCAAAGGGGTGCATGTGCTCTCCAGACAGAGAATACAAGCAACCCACCATTGGGGTATGGTCATACCACAATCTCTTCTCCATTTCCCCATTCTGTCAAAACTGGGTACAGATGTACATGCACATGGCACGTTTTTCAAGTTCCTGCGTCTGAGACTTAAACCGCCATCAGGATTGTGGGAGTCCAGCGCCTTAACCACTATGCCATCTAGCTGATCCTGCAACATTTATTGTAGTAAGCAAGAATCAAAAGTGCAAATTATCACTCTTGTATTATGACATTGCAGAGGTCATGGAAAATGGGAGTACTTCCCATCTTCAGAGAGCTTCCCATTTTATGAGTCTAGGTGTGAAGCAAAGAAAATATCAATATAGAAATTTTAAAATCACAGGACCAGCAGTTGGCGTAATGGCTATGCCGCTGGACTCCCATGTAGTCGACCACAGTTAGAGTCCTGGACCTGGGGCTTAAACTCACGCTGGGCGCATGTGCGTGCATGCCCGAGATCCCAAAAGGAGAACGGAAGAGAAGGGATTGCAGCGTGGCCATCTCCCCTAAGGGGTGATTTCTTGCTTTCTGCCTCTCTGGCGAGTGCACATGCCCTATAGCAAAAACCTCTCCAAAAAAAAAAAAAAAAAAAAAAAAAAAAAATTAAAAATCATTTCCCTAGGCTCCATTACACCCAGAGCATAGATATGTTTCCTTAGCTCCATCAATCAGAACTCTACAAAGGACTCTTCAGAAAGAGGAGCAGTTCTTGCAACAGTATTCAGTACCTAGCATTGACATTGTCAGTGTTGAAAGCAGCAGCAGAAACGGGTGCCTTTATGAAGCCAGTTCTGTGATGTGACTTTGAAAATAATTGGATGAGAGCTCCCAAGTGTGACTTTCCAACCCTCCTGGAGAGTCTGAGATACCAAAATATTAATTATTAAATTTAGTTTAGAAAAATAACGGGTATGAAGAATAGACATTTGACAAGCATTAATCAGAGGCACTTCCACAATAGCAGAATGAGGACATGTAAAAGTTTACTCCATAAAAACAATGAGGGGGAGACCAGCAGGTGACATAATGGTTACATTGCTGAACTCCCACCTGGGCAACTGCACTGGACTAGCAGCTTGCAACTCACACTGGACGCATGTGTGTGCATGCCCAAAATCCCAAAAGGAGAATGGAGAGGGTACCAGGGTGGCCATTCCCCGGGCTGGTGATTTCTCACTTTCTGTCTCTCTGTCCAGCAAGCACACAAGCCCTATCGCAAAAATATCAATTAAAAAAAAAAAATGTGGGGGCTGACTCCATGGCCTGGGTGGTAAGGCAGCCAGATCCCATATAGCCAAAAAGCAGGTCAAGTCTTGGACCTGGCAGCTTGAGAGAAACACCAGGAGCTTGTGCATACATATCCAAAATCTCAGAAGGAGGGATAACCGAAGGAGAAGGGATTGAGGCACAACTACCTGCCATGGGAGGGATGCTGTCTCCTCTCCCTCTTTTTGGTCTCTCCAACAAGTGTCTGTGCCTTCTAGCAAAAAAAAAAAAAAAAAAAAAAAAAAAAATTACAATTGACAGAAATTGTCAAAATCAACATTTTCAGAATCCTGGGAAATAGTCCTGCAATAATCTGAGAAGTAATTGCTTTTTTAATTAAAAATAAAGAAAGACTTTGATACCAGCAGATAGCATAATGGCTATGTCGCTGGACTCTCATGTAGTTGACTGTGGTTTGAGTCCCGGGTCTGGTGGCTTAAACTCATGCTGGGCACATGTGCGTGTGTGCCCAGGATCTCGGAAGGAGAATGGAGGAGAAGGGATTGCGGTGTGGCTTTTTAACTAGTTCTTTCCCATCCTGCCCTGTCCACTTTCACAGTAGCCTTGAAAAGCGACAGCTTTGCAACTACAGTAAATATGAAAACTTATACTTAGGAGCCACTACAGTACAACCAATGGCTTGAACCCCCCCAAAACCCCATCCATACACAGTTGCAGCACTTTGAAATACCTGGCAATTCACACACACACACAAACACACACACAAAAAAAAAAAAAAAAAAAAAGCTCCACCCTTAAATTTGTCTTTATTTCACCTGATTCAGGGCTCAACCTATGCAAAAAGCTGTATCGCTAGATTGTTTCTTAAAATACTCAATGGTGGGGATCAGCAGTTAGCATAATGGCTATGTCACTGGACTCCCACGTAGTCGACCGCAGTTCGAGTCCTGGACCCGGTGGCTTAAACTCACACCAGGCGCGTGTGCGTGCGTGCCCAAGATCCCGAGAGGAGAACGGAGGAGAAGGGATCGCGGCATGGCCATCCCCCTCTTGGGGGGGGGGGGTGATTTCTCGCTTTCTGTCTCTCTGTCTCTCTCTGTCTGTCTGGCAAGTGCACGCGCCCTATAGCAAAACCTCTCAAAAAAAAAACAACTCATGGTGTGGAGACCAGCAGATGGCATAATCGTTACGTTGCTGGACTCCCATGTAGTTGACCGCGGTTTGAGTCCTGAATCCGACAGCTTAGAACTCACACTGGGCATGTATGCATGTGTGCCCAAAATCCCAAGAGGAGAATGGAGAAGGGATTGTGGTGTCGTCATTCTCCCTTGGGGGTGATTTCTCGCTTCTATCTCTCTGTGTCTTTCTGTCTCTAGCGAGCGCATGTGTCCTATAGCAAAAATCTCTCTTAAAAAAAGCAAAACAAGGGACCAGCAGATGGTGTAATGGCTATGTTGCTAGACTCCCATGTAGTTGGCCACGGTTCAAGTCCTGGACCTGGTGGCTTAAACTCACACCAGGCACATGCGCGTGCCTGCCCATGATCCTGAGAGGAGAATGGAGGAGAAGGGATCGCAGCATGACCATCCCCCCTGGGGGGTGCTTTCTCGCTTTCTGCCTATCTCTCTCTCACTCTGTCTTTCTGGCGAGCGCATGCACCCTGTAGCAAAAAACTCTCAAAAAAAAAAAAAAAATTAAAAAACAAAACAAAACAAAACTCAATAGTGGGGCCAGCAGATGGCGTGGTGGTTAAGGACACTCAACTCCCACATGGCCACCACTGTTTGAGTCCTGGACCTGGTGGCTTGCTTTCACATTTTCTAATACTCAATGACAATTGTTTAATATCACACCTATCCAAAATGGCAGTACAGGTTGGGGCTAATTAGAAGGTGGTTTTAAAAAAATACTGGGATGAGACCAGCAGGTGGTGTGGTGATTAAGACGCTGGACACTCCTACATGGCCGATCATGGTTTGAGTCCTAGACCTGGTGGCTAGCTTTCTCACTTTTTCTCCTTCTTTCTTTCTCTCTCTCTCTTTCTTTGTCTCATCAAATTAACATAAATGAATGAGTAAATAAAATGAAAAAAAAAACTTGGGGAAGAAAACTCCTATGGAATAAATTATCTATTTGAGGGCTTTAAAAAGTCCCCAACAGGCATAGCCTTGGTGGCACAGAAGGTAGCATTTAAATATGCATTGTTGGAAGACATGGTCAACTGTAAGTTTAGATCCAGAGTCAATTTGAAACACCTTGCGCCCTGCACACGCAGGATCCTGACTGGCTGGAAGGCACAAAGAAGGGGACTGAGGCATGAGAAGACCCTGTCAAAGGTCTCCTCTCTCCCTCTCAAGAAATAAATAAACTTACACTCTAACATATTCCTGTCAATCTAGAAGGAAAGCTGTGCACATTCAGGAAACTGTATGTGCCAAGAAAACAGCTAAGGCTCAAAATTCACCACTGGCTGAACTTGAGGTTCTACACAGGCAGAAAGGAAATGCTAAGGAAGAGTTGTGAACACCGGGAGAAGCATGTGCCCCTAAGCTCACAGAACCCATCAGCAAAGGCTCAGAGACTTACTGCCTCAAAACATTTAAGAAAAATGCATTAAATGGAACTGACAATGGTGTGGTGGGTAAGGCAATTGGATCCTACAGGGCCAACTGTGCGGTTCAAGTCCCAGACCTGGTGGCTTGATAAACATGCCAGGTAAGACCAACAGATGGCACACTGGTTACATTGCTGGACATCCACACAGCCGACTGCAGTTCGAGTCCTGGGCCTGGTAACTTGAAACTCACACCAGGCACTCATACCTCTCAAAATCATGAGAGGAGAATAGAAGAGAAAGAATTGAGGTGTGGCCGTCTCCCCTGCTGTTTGGGAGGGAGTGGGAATTTCTTGCTTTCTATCTCTCTGGCAAGTGCACACGCCCTATAGCAAAACTCTCTCTCAAAAAGAAAAATACACCAGGCGAATGTGTGTGTGTGTACGCAAAATCCTAAGAACAAAATGGAGAAGAAGGAATTGCAGGATTGCAGCATGGCCATCCGCAGTTAGGAGTTCTCTCTCTCTCTTTTCAGCAAGCACACATGCCTATTAAAAAAAAAATGAATTCCTTTTATAGTAGCATGAAAAAGAATGTAATGATTAGGAATCTATTTAAGAAAAAGAGTGTGAGGGACCAGCAGTTAGCGTAATGGCTATGTTGCTGGACTCCCACGTAGTTGACTGCGGTTCGAGTCCCGGATCTGGTGGCTTAAACTCACGCCAGGTGCGTGTGTGTGCATACCCAAGATCCTGAGAGGAGAATGGAGGAAAAGGGATTGCAGCGTGGCCATCTCCCCTGGAGGGGTGATTTCTTGCTTTCTGTTTCTCTGTCTCTCTCTGTCTTTCTGGCAAGCGCATGCGCCCTATAGCAAAAAAAAAAAAAAAAAAAAAAAAAAAAACTCTCCAAATAAAAGAAAAAAGAAAAAGAGTGTGAGACCTGTAAACTCCAAACTATAAAACATTATTGAAAGATATTAAAGAAAACATAAACAAATGGAAATATAACCCACATTTAGAAACTGGGCATGGGACCAGTAGTTAGTGTAATGGCTATGTCGTTGGACTCCCATGCAGTTCACCGCAGTTCGCGTCTAGGACCCAGTGGCTTAAACTCACACGGGGCATGTGTGCATGCATGCCCAAGATCCCGAGAGGAGAATGGAGGAGAAGGGATTGTGGCATGGTCATCCCCCCCGGGGGGTGATTTCTCACCTTCTGTCTCTGTCTCTCTCTGTCTTTCTGGCAAGCGCACGCGACCTATAGTGAAAACCTCTCCAAAAAAAAAAGAAAGAAAAAAAAGAGAGAAATTTTGGGCTTAATTTTGTTAAACTGGCAATACTCTTGAACTTGATCTATAGATGCAATGTAATCCCTATGAAATATCAGCTGGACATCTTGCAAATATTGACAAACTGATCTTGAAACACATATAGAAGGCCAGATTTCTGGTGCAGCAGTAATGTACTCTGTTCTCTCTGGCAAGTGACCTATGGCAAAAACCTTTTAAAAAAAAAAAAAAAAAGAAGAAGAAAGAGAGAGAGAGAGAAAGAAAGAGAGAAAAGAAAGAGAGAAAGAGAGAAAGGAAGGAAGGAAGGAAGGAAGGAAGGAAGGAAGGAAGGAAGGAAGGAAGGAAGGGAGGAAGGAGAGAAAAGAAAACGAAAGAAAGGAAATTTCTTATAAAGCTATCGTAATCAAGGCAGCGTTATACTGGCATAACAGACAGACAGAGATCAGGTAAACAGAGTTGACAGTCAAGAAGTAAAGCATTACACTATAGTCAATTAATTTTTAACAAATGATAGTTAACACAATTCAATAGGGAAAGAATAGTATTTTCAAAACACAGTGTTAGAGGGGGCAGCAGGTGGCATGATGGTTGGGTTATTGGACTCCTTCATGGCCGACCATGGTTCAAGTCCTGGACCTGATGGCTTGTTTACTCACTTTCCCTTTCTCTTTTTCTTTTTCTTTCTTTTCTTTTCTTTTCTTTTCTTTTCTTTTTTTTTTTTTTATTTTGGAGAGGTTTTTTTTTTTTTTTTTTTTTTTTTTTGAGAGGTTTTTTGCTATAGGGCGCGTGCGCTCGCCAGACAGACAGAGAGAGACAGAGAGATAGAAAGCAAGAAATCACCCCCCAGGGGGGATGGCCACGCCGCAATCCCTTCTCCTCCATTCTCCTCTCGGGATCTTGGGCACGCACGCACACGCGCCCGGCGTGAGTTTAAGCCGCCGGGTCCGGGACTCGAACCGCGGTCGACTACGTGGGAGTCCAGCGACATAGCCATTACGCTAACTGCTGGTCCCTTGGAGAGGTTTTTGCTATAGGGCACGTGTGTTCGCCAGAAAGACAGAGAGGGACAGAGAGACAGAAAGCAAGAAATTACCCACTGGGGGGATGGCCATGCTGCAATCCCTTCTCCTCCATTCTCTTCTCGGGATCTTGGGCATGCATGCACATGCGCCTGGCATGAGTTTAAGCCACCAGGTCTAGGACTCAAACCATCGTCGACTATATGGGAGTCCATGACATAGCCATTACACTAATTGCTGGTCCCCCCCTTTCTCTCTTTCTGTGTCTCTCTCTGATGAAATTAAATAAATAAAATAATGATGGTGAATAAAATTAAATAATTATTTTAAAAAATTCAAACGTAGTGTTAGAATAACTTGATATGGGGGGGGGGGGGGGTCCGGCAGGTGGCATGGTGGTGAGATGCTCTGGACTCCCACATGGTCAACCGTGGTTTGAGTCCTGGACCTGGCGGCTGGCTTTCTCACTTTCCCTCCCTCCATACCTCTCTCTCTCTCTGTCCTTCTCTGGTCAAATTTAAATAAAATAAATAAATAAAGTTAAATTAAAAACAATTCTTTTTTTTTAAAAAAAGAATAACTTGGGGCCAGCAGGTGGCATGGTGGTTAAGGCGGCTGGAATCCCACATGGCTGATCATGGTTCGAGTCCTGGACCTGGCAGCTTGCTTTCTCACTTTTCTTCTCTCTCTTTGTCTCTCTCTGGTCAAATTCAAAATAAAATAAAATAAAATAAAATAAAATAAATGAATAAAATTTTTTTAAAAAGAATAACTTGATATCTACATGCAAAAAAATAAAGCTGGACTCTTATACCATACACAAAAATTAATTGCCAAGAGATGAAAAAGCTAAGTGTATTAGCTTTTTGTTTGTTTTTTGCCATAGGTCACACGTGCGCTCAATGGAGAGAGACAGAGGGAAAGTGAGAAATCACCCCCCAGAGGAGATGGCCATGCCTCAATCCTTTGTCCTCCATTCTTTTTTTTTTAAAAAATATTTATTTATTTAATTCTATTTGTTATTATTATTTTTTAATTTAATCAGAGAGAGACAGAAAGGGAAAGTGAGAAAGCAAGCCACCAGGTCCAGGACTCAAACCTTGGTTGGCCATGTGGGAATCTAGAGCCTTTAACTACCACACCACCTGCAAGCCCCACTTGTCCTCCATTCTTCTCTTAGGATTTTGGGCATGCATGCACACATGCCTGACATGATTTTTTTTTTTTTTTTGAGAGGTTTTTCGCTATAGGGCACATGCGCTCGCCAGACAGACAGAGAGAGACATAGAGACAGAAAGCGAGAAATCACCCCCCAGGGGGGATGGTCACGCCGCAATCCCTTCTTCTCCATTCTCTTCCTGGGATCTTGGGCACGCATACACACGCACCCGGCGTGAGTTTTAAGCCACCTGGTCCAGGACGCGAACCGTGGTCGACTACGTGGGAGTCCAGCGACATAGCTATTACGCTAACTGCTGGTTCCCTATTCAACTTTTTAAAATCCATTTATTTAATTTGACTGCTGGACTCCCATGTAGTTGACCGCAGTTCGAGTCCCAGACCTGGTGGCTTAAACTCATGCTGGGCGAGTGTGTGCGTGCATGCCCAAGATCCCGAGAGGAGAATAGAGAAGGGATTGTGGCGTGGCCATCCCCCCTGGAGGGGGGTGTGATTTCTTGCTTTCTGTCTCTCTGGCGAGGGCATGTGCCATACAGCAAAAATCTCTCTTAAAGAAAAAAAGGAGAGAAATAAACTGGAAGTTGACCTGTCTTACATAATAAAGGAAATTTACTGATTCATGTGACTAACTTGGAAGGTAAGGATAGCTAGAGGTGTACGTTGAACTGGTGACTTAAAGAATGTGACCAAGACCTTGCATCTCGTCTGCCATGTCCAATAACTCTTTCTCGTTACTTGATTTCTATCTTCACGGGAATATATTGTAAAATAGTTGCCCGTGGGTTACAAAGCTACATTTTTCTGTTTTTGACTAATGAAGAGGAGAGTATTTCTTTAAAAAAAAAGAAAGAAAGAAAGAAAGAAAGAAAGAAAGAAAGAAAGAATTATTTTATTTAACTTTATTTATTTTAACTTGACCAGAGAGGGACAGAGCAAGGTGGGGAGAAGTAAGAAAGCAAGCCACCAGGTCCAGGACTCGAACTGTGGTCAGCCATGTGGGAATCCAGTGTCCTTTTTTTTTTTTTTTAAATTTAAAAAAAAATTTTAAGAGGTTTTTGCTATAGGGCGCGTGCGCTCACCAGACAGACAGAGAGAGACAGAGAGACAGAAAACAAGAAGTCATCCCCCCAGGGAGGATGGCCATGCCACAATCCCTTCTCCTCCATTCTCCTCTCGGGGTCTTGGGCACACACGCACACACGCCCGGCGTGAGTTTAAGCCACCGGGTCTGGGACGCGAACCGCGGTCGACTACATGGGAGTCCAGCAACATAGCCATTACGCTAACTGCTGGTCCCAGGAATCCAGTGTCCTTAACCACCTGTCCACCTGCTGGTCCCCAAGGAGAGTATTTTTTTTACTTACCTGTCAAAGGGGATATGGACAATGGTGCAGTGATAAAACATGATGCTCTGTAAGGTTGATTCCCATGAGAGGGTTCCAGGTTTACTGCAGAGACCTCTCTGAGTATACAGGGCATGTATGTGCCCACAATCTGGGGCTGGCTGAGGCTGAGAGTAGACCATGGTGTCAAGACCTTGTGGAGGAAGGATGCTAGCTGTCTGTTCATCTGTCTCTCTGTCTGACTCTCTCTTGCTCATGGAAGAAATAAACAAAACTTAAAAAAAAAAAAAGTCAAAGAATTTCTTCAATGTGATTGGCTGGCTGATGTATGCCATGTCCCCCTCCGGAAACAATGTGACCAGGGATGATGAGTTCATTCTGACCGGCTGACTCCTTGATCCTTATCCTCCCATCCCACACCCTATTGGCTTCTTCTATGCTATCACTAAGCGAAGGGAACATTGATGTTGAGAGGGCCCCAAACAGCAAATGTCTATCTAATATAAGCACCAAAATATCCAGAGTGTGAACTAGTTAAACAGAAAAACTCCTCCTTTATTTTATTTTACTTTTTTTAATTTGTCAGAGGGCATGTGTGCTCCCCAAAGAGAGAGAGAGAGAGAGAGAGAGAGAGAGAGAGATAAAGTATCCTCCAAGGCAGATGGCCACACCTCCTAGCATGTTTCTCAAGTTGCCAGTTCTGGGACTTGAACCATGCAGTTGGCCATGTAGGATCCAGCTACCTTAATCACCATGCCAGCTGCTGGCCCTGTATTACTTTTTTTTTTTTTTTTTTAAGATTTGATCTTGGGACCAACAGTTAGCGTAATGGCTATGTCACTGGACTCCCATGTAGTTGACTGCGGTTTGAGTCCTGGACCCAGTGGCTTAAACTCACGCCGGGCGCATGTGCATGCGTGCCCAAGATCCTGAGAGAATGAAGGAGAAAGGATTGTGGTGTGGCCATTCCCCCGGGGGGGGGGGGGGTGATTTTTCACTTTCTGTCTCTCTCTCTCTCTCTCTCTCTCTGTATTCCTGGTGAGCATATGCGCCCTGTAGCAAAAACCTCTCCAAAAAAAAAAAAAAAAAAGATTTTATCTTTATTTATTCTGCTGCCTCTTCCTTATTTTTCTCAGTATGTCGTTTATTTTATTTTATTTTGCGGGGGGGTGGGGGGGTGGTATCTGTGGGTTTTTTAGAAACAAACAAAACGTACACATGAGCCATCTACTCATTTTCTTCACTGCGCAGCCTGGCATTGGGGTTGGTGACTCTGATGGCCAGCTGGGCTGGCTACTCTCTCCACGATGGCCTTGCGGTTCTTGGAGGAGACATTGTGAGCGATCTCAGCACAGTAAGACCTACTGCACATCAGCAGCACTTCCAGCTCCTTGATGTTGTGGACCAGGAACTTCCTGAAGCCGCTGGGCAGCATGTGCTTTGTTTTCTTGTTGCTTCTGTAACCGATGCTGGGCATCAAGATTGGGCCCTTGAATCTCCTCTGCACCGTTGTCAATACCTGGGTTTCTGCCAGTTGCGCTTAATTTTGACATATCCGTCTGACTGGTGCCGGATGAACTTCTTGGTCCTCTTTTTGACAATCTTGGGTTTCACATGGGGTCTGAGGGCAGCCATGATGCCGAGTAGGAGCTGGCCACCACCGCCACAGGCAGCACCGAGGAAGAGAGAAGTTAGTATGCTGTTTCTTGAGAGCAATACACTGGCATTTGTGTCGAGGACACATGGAGTCATGAGACGCTGAATCTTAGGTGCTTTGGTCCTAGGTTTCTTAACTTCGTCATTTAAGGGGTTTCTTAAAACATATTGGTGGACATCATCTTCTTTAGAGAGTTTGAAAAGTTTTTGGATTCTGCTAGCTTTCTTAGGCCCCAGGTAACAAGGCACCATGGTATATCAGTCCTGGAATATCCTTCTCTCCTTTTTTCACAAAAACCATTTTGAGAATGCCCAGATTGGCATACCAATGCAACCTCGAACATATTTGCACTTTCTCCAATTCTCCTTGGTCTGTAACAGGAACGTCCCTTCCTTAGTAGCACATGGACATGGCGTGGGTCAAGACACCCTGCTTCATGGGGGAAACCATGTTTATTGTTTCCACCACTGATTCGGACTATATAATCCTTTTATTCTTTATCCAAAGCATTAGCAGCAACTTCTGTGGCCATATGCTTCTCATAAAAAGTACAACGTTTGCATTCATCTTCCACTTCAATGAGTTTCTGGCAGCCAGTGGTAGGGAAGGAAATATTCAGCTTCATCTGGAAGCAGCTGATCTCCTCCAATGTGCCACAAAAAAGATCAGTATTAAGATTTTTTTTTTCTTTTCTTTTTTTTTTTTTCTTTTTGGAGAGGTTTTTGCTATAGGGTGCGTGCGCTGGCCAGACAGACAGAGACATAGAGACGGAAAGCGAGAAATCACCCCCCAGGGGGGATGGTCACGCCGCAATCCCTTCTCCTCCATTCTCCTCTCAGGATCTTGGGCACGCACGCACACGCGCCTGGCGTGAGTTCTAAGCCACCAGGTCTGGGACGCAAACCGCGGTCGACTACGTGGGAGTCCAGCGACATAGCCATTACACTAACTGCTGGGTCCCAGTATTAATATTTTTAAACAGTGACTTTTGAGCAATTATTCTAAGCACCTGAGAATTCTCAGTCCTGGTGTAAGAAAGTGATTATACTGGTGCAATTTGTATGATAAGGCATTTCAAATACCTTAGAACCACAGCAACAAAAGAAAAGGCTCCAAATAGCAACAGAAATAGAAACACTCCCCTCAACTTTTGCTTAGGCTTTCAATATTGGTTAGTTCAACCTTAATCTGAAGTCAACTCTTCTGTACTGTATTCTCTTCAATTATTCTCTAGAACTGTGGTTCCTGCAAGCTAAGTGGGACATTTATAAAGCTAGCAGCTAAAGGAAACTTAAAAGTCCATGATGAACCACAACCTGATACTATTTTGGCCTCATCCTTGGTCCCTGAGAAATGAAAGAAGTCTGGAGCATCCAAAAGACCAGAATTCAACTCATTACACTTATTGCTATGTCTGAGGTAGGATTATGGACAAAACCTAGCTGGAGTGGTTAACTCAAATCTCATTCCAGAACTTCAGAAAGGAGGACAAAAAAGAAAAAAAAATGTGGAGTTGAGTGAAAACACTAATCTGAGTATATTGGTGATATTATCAATAACATTGATCCGGGTCTTATTTGATATTTAATAATCTTTTGTTATTGGGGCATGTTTTCCTTTGCAGAAAATGCCATTCTAGAAAATAACATGTAAATAACATGGAGGAGTCCAACCCAGTAGGGCTCCAGGACCCGTCTGAGCCCTTTGATCTTTGAGCATCGCTTCCGGTTGGTTCAGTATGCTGGCAAGGCCACTACTGTACGCCCCCCCCGACCCTGGAACAAGCTTGGATCAATTAGCATATTGGCAAGGCCGTTTGCTATCCGCTCCGGGACTGTAGTAGCCTTGCTGGGAAGTGACCCCCCTCTGACTCCCCGATATACTACTATAAAAGAATTACATAGCTCCCTCATACATCTTAAGTGTGTGGTAAGATTTCCCAAAAGTCCCCCGACCGCTCCCCTTTACCCTGACCACCTACTGTTAATTACAATGCTTCATCCTGCGATCATAATAGAGGGTGTGCTGAAGTTCCATCTAGGCAGAAGTCATCTTGACCTTTGTAAGGCCTTTCAAAACACATTTAATATAAATAATCTTTTTACATACAATAGGACTAGGCCGAAACTGGCCCAGGACACTCTCGTCCCATGGTAACTAAAGTTCTAACAAAATACACAACAGTGATGCCATGGGCTACACAAGTGAATCCACAACACCATAAACCCATTCTAAAGTTTTTCATTAACTTATTAGTCACTTTACCGCCAGTTGAAAAGGCTGTCCCTGCCCTCACCAAGTGAACAGTAACTTCACCCCTTCAGGATAGGCAAATATATTAGGATTCCTTAAGTTTTAGATCCCTATAGAATTATACAAGTATCATTCTTTATGAAAATCCATAAGAACTAATGTCTATGCTTGAGATTTTCTTTTAGTAATCATAAGAAGCCTGCTACTGAACATCGGCTGATAATTAACTCTACCTGCTGGAATTGTTTCCTGAAACCGCACCGCTTGAAGTTACCAGAAACCTGCTTTCATCAATCAAACAATTGTTGAACTGTATCGATGATTAATAGACCTGCCCTTAATCAAACCCTGAATGGTCTCTATTGTTAAAACTTTATGAATTGATAATTAGAACACGTAGCCCCTCTCCCATTTACTTGCATGTATCACATTTTCAATAAAAAGGCACGATGATTCCTAACAGTTGTCACTCTACAGAGAGCAATCTCTGGGGAGTGTCCGGCTGAGGACGTGCATGAAAAGGCACCGAGACCTTAGTCTTCCTTTCCTTCGCCACCTCTGTTGAGTCAACCCACCCCCGCCGAGGCTGGCCCCCGGCAATAACATTCTCTTTGTAGAGTTGCCCCTAGTCAGAAGAAATGAACCAAGAGTAAAAAATAGTCAAATCGTGTCAATGGCCTTTTCGCTCATCTCCCTGATGCTCACTCAGCTCACTATCCATGCCGCATCCAGAATGAACCACTTAATGTTCAAGTCAGGTCATGTGCTTACTCTGCTCAAAATCTTCCCATGGTTTCTCATCACCTTTGCCTTGAGAGATGAGACTCTCTGTGGGTCTGAAACTGAACTTTAATCAGAACACATTCTGTTCATGTCTTCTCCCCACTGATTTTTAAAAAAGAATTATTTTATTTAACTTTATGTATTATTATTATTATCATTATTATTTTCCAGTTTGATCAGAGAGAGAGAGGAGGTGAGAAAGCAAGCCACCAGGTCCGAGACTTGATCTGGGGTCGGCCACGTGGGAATCCAACGCCTTTAACCACCATGCCACTTGCTAGCCCCCCTACCCACTGATTTTAATGCCTTTTCTATCTTAGCTAAGCATTTATCATGCCCCGTGGCCGCAATTTGTGCAGTTTGAGGTGCTACAGCAAAACTAGCACGAATTTCTTTTTATGTATTCACAATTTTACGGGTAGAAGATTTGTTCTTAGATCTTAGCAATCTCAGCAGACCATTTCTTTCTTTCCTTATTGAGATTTCTCGCCTTTTCACTTAAAGGGAATCCTTTGCAAATTTACTTTGGCATATATGAATTGCCAGCATTGCTACTCTCATGGTTTGGGGCCATTATAATGTCAAATAAGGATCAGTTGCACGCAAACACTGAGATGTGGTGACAGTTGACCTGAAAACTGAGGGGGCTACTCAGTGACTAACAGGCAGGTAGCCTAGACTGTGTGGACACACTGGACAAAGGGATGATTCTGTCCCGGGCAGCAAAGTGACGGCTACTCAGAATGGTGCACAATTTGAAACTTATGCATCCTTTCTGGAATTCTCCATTCAGTATTTCTGGATAGTGGATGACTGTGGGTAACTACAACTATGTAAAGCAAAACTGCAAGGGGAGGAGTACTTTAATAAAAGGCAAATGCCGACCACAGCTTACAGGCCCTGGGTGACCTCATTCCCGAATTACCTCTCAGGTATGATCTGTTACATCTGTTCTTTCCTTCCATTCAGCCACACCGGCCACCTTTGTTTATTGTAAGCACCGAGCACGCTCCTGCCTCAGGTATACCATTTGCCTTGTAAAGTCTTCTCTAAGCCGTGTGTGTTGCTTTCTCCCTCACTTCCTCAGGACTCTACTCAAAAAGCTACCCTCTTGAAGCATCTTCTCTGACCACCCTATAGCACATATTCTGACTTTATTTTCTTCCTGTTGTTACCAAAATCATATTACATATCTACTTATCAATCCTTCATCTCTCTCATTGCACTAGCCATGCTATAAGACTGATACTCAATTTGTCTGATCTACAGTCTCGTCTATTTTGGTCACTGATATAGTCCCAGTAGCATAAATGCACCTGTGCCATACACGTTTCATGGTTGAATGCAAATAATTCCAAATTACCCCAATATTTATGTTTGAGGAAATATTTAGATGAATCAAAATATATTTTGGTGGCAGACAGAACTGAATGATTGGATGTGGGAAGCAAGTAGGGACAATATCCAAGATAACGCTCTGGGAGGCGAGGTGATTGTGCACTGATGACACAACTGGGTCCACCTGGCAACAGCTATGTTCATGTTCCTGGACCTCCCTGGTCACACTGGGTGCAGTGCCATGATTCAGGCTAGCCGAGACTTGGGGTGGACTGTGATGAGGGGACCCTGTTGGGGTACTTATGTGTCTGTCTGTCATGGGAGAAAAAAAAAAAAAAAAGACTCCCTGGTTTCTGGCATGAGCACATGGGCGGGCAGAATTGTCATTTGTTGAGATGAGGAAAGCCAAAGAAACAGATTTGTAGGAAAAGTTAACTTCTGGGACCAGCAGTTAGCATAATAGCTATGTTGCTAGACTCCCATGTAGTCGACCGCAGTTTGAGTCCTGGATTGGGTGGCTTAAACTCATGCTGGGCGTGTGTGTGTGTGTGTGTGCGTGCCCAAGATCCAGAGAGGAGAATGGAGGAGAAGGGATTGCGGCGTGGCCATCCCCCCTGGGGGGTGATTTCTCACTGTCTCTCTGTCTCTGTCTTTTTGGCAAGCACACGTGCCCTATAGTGAAAACCTCTCCAAAAAAAGAAAAAGAAAAAAAAAAAAAAGAAAAGTTGACTTTCGTTTGGACATCTAAAACTTGAGATGTCTACGGACTTCCAGTGAAGATGTTAAAGAGGTGGTTAGACACATGGATTTGGAATGAAAGAATTAAGTTTCCTTATTGTTTGAATCATTTCCTCAGCTAGGTTTTTTTTTTTTTTTTTTTTTTAATCTTTAAAAAAAATTTTTTTTAGAGTTTTTTGCGATAGGGTGCTTGCACTCGCCAGAGAGACAGAGAAAGCAAGAAGTCACCCCAGGGGGATGACCATACCATAATCCCTTCACCTCCATTCTCCTCTCGAGATCTTGGGCATGTATTCACATGCGTCCAACGTTGAGTTTCAAGTCACCAGGTCTGGAACCAACCACGGTCAACTAGGTGGGAGTTCGGTGACAAAACCATTATGCCATCTGCTGGCCCCTCTTTTTTTTTTTTTTTTGAGAGAGGGATTTTTGCTATAGAGAGTGTACATTCACTGCAGAGAGACAGAGGGACAGAAAGTGAGAAAACCACCTCCCAGGGAGGACAGCCATACCACAATTCCTTCTACTCCAGTATCCTCTTGGATTTTGGGCACGTATGCACACACGGTTGGTGTGAGTTTTAAGCTGCCAGGTCCGGGACTCAAAACCATGGCTGACCACATGGGAGTCCAGTGCCTTAACCACTACTGGATCCTCAGCTAGGTTTTAATTGTATTTTTTTTCTCTTCTCAGTTTTGCTATAGGTGTGTGTGTTCACCCCAGAGAGAGAGAAAGTGAGAAAGCACACTCGCCCTCTCCAAGGTGGATGGCCACCACGATCCTTTCTCCTCCATTCTCCTCTCAGGATCTTGGCGCAAGCATGCATATGCACCTAGTGAGGTTTTCAAGCCACTGAGTCCAGGACTTGAACCTCCACAGTTGGCCATGTGAGATCCAGTCACCTTAACCTCTACACCACCTGCTGGACTGCTTTAATTACATCTTAAGGGCATACCATTGACATTCCTGTGGTTAAGCAGAACTGGGACTCTCCAATAGATAACTGTTACTGAAGTAAAACCTCACTGCTCACTGTTGATGGCGCTTCTATTTTCTGAGAAAAGTAAGACTTTCCAAGAGTGATGATGAGAAGTGCTCATTGTATAGGCAAATTGGACACTTCACCTAAAACCACAAGCTAATTCTTCCACAAAATGCTTAAATCCTAACAGTGTTCTGCAAGTGAGTTAATGGGTCCAGAAGCTATAGGCTGTTTATCACGGTTGTGAAAAAGGTTCAAGTACATGTACTTTGTACAGGAAATGTTTTCTTTTTTTAAAAAAAATTAATTTTTAATCTATCATTATTGTTATTAATTTGTTACAGGGCACATGAGCTCACCAGAGAGAGAGAGAGAGAGAGAGAGATAGAGAAAACGAACACGAGAAAGCAAGCTGCCAGGTCTGTTGGCCATGTGGGAGTCCAGCGCCATAATCACCATGCCACCTGCTAGCCCCCAGGAAAGTTTCTTCCTGCTGGTTCTTCCAGATACTGTTTATTCTATTAATAGATTACCAAGTAGAAAATTTATTCTACTTATAAAAGAGCATAGAGTATCTTTTGCCTAGTTAGTAGAGTACATCAAGATTAAAACTTTGAGTTTAGGTGTATGCATCTTGTCCTGGGTAAAAGTTACTCCAGTTTAACTCTCCAGTGAATTTTTCTCTCCTTGTATTCTAGGTTTTGTTTTGACTTCCGAAGGTTGAATTCAACGAGGATCAGTATTTCAGTGCATTATCCGAAACACACTGGGAGCCTCCTAAAACAAGGAACTTTTTGATGTCCTGGACAGTGAGAGGACACCCAAAGTGAAGATGTTAAATAGGTGGTTAGGTACGTAGATTTAGAATGAGATGATTGCTTCTTTCTCAATGGTTTGGGTCAGTCCACCACAGCATCTCTGGCCACTGAAACATGAAATTGTTACCTATGAGAAATAGTTTTTTCCTCTGGAACCTTGAAGAATTTCTTGCATAGCAAATAGTTTGAAGTGTTTTTATGCCTGAGATGAAGTGAGAGTGGGGTAAGGAAACTTTTAAGTCTCAAACCTAAACTGTCTGAAAGACCCTAAACAAGTCATATATTGTATTTTGTCGTTCAACAATTTAACTGGCAATTGCAGTCATACAGTATAAATATATAGTGCCTACTGTTTGTATGAGAGAGTGAGTTAGAGAGGGACACGCAGACGACATTGTTTATTTGTAGACAAGATGTCACTATGTTGAGCTCCTCCTGCCTCAGCCTTCTAACTGGTACAAGTGTGTCACCGTAGCCAGCTTTTACAAGACATTACTTTTGTTCTCCATGAATTCGTGGTCTAGTAGAATACAATTAAAAATTAAGTGTCGGGACCAGCAGTTAGCGTAATGGCTATGTCGCTGGACTCCCACGTAGTTGACCGCGGTTCGCGTCCCGGACCCGGTGGCTTAAAACTCACGCCGGGCGCATGTGCGTGCGTGCCCAAGATCCCGAGAGGAGAATGGATTGCGGTGTGGCCATCGCCCCTGGGGGGTGATTTCTCACTTTCTGTCTCTCTGTCTGGCGAGCGTACGCGCCCTATAGCGGAAAAACCTCCCCCCCCCAAAAAAAAAAATTAAGAGTGTCTTAGTTCAGAAAAAAAAAAAGAGTGTTTTAGTTCAGGACCAGCAGATGGTGTAACAGTTGTCACTAGACTCCCACATGGCTGACCATGGTTTGAGTCCTGGACCTGGTAGCTTTAAATTCATGCTGGGTGCTGTGTGTGTGTGCCCAAGATCCCAGGAGGAGAACAGAGAAGAGATTATAACATGGCCATACCCCAAGGGGTGATTTCTGTCTCTCTGTCTCTGTGTCTCCAGCAAGTGTGTGTACCCTATAGCAAAATCTCGCTCTCAAAAAAGTGTTGGGGGCCTTCAGATGACGTGGTAGTTAAGAGTGCTGTACTTCCCGTCCACATAGCTGTCCAATGAGTCCTGGACCTGGTGGCTTGCTTTCTCACTTTCTCTCTCACTCACTCTGTCTCTCTCTGGTCAAATGAAAAATAAATGAATAAATAATGTTTAAAAAAATTATTTAAGGGACCAGCAGCTGGTGTCATGGCTATGTTGTTGGACTTCTATATAGTCAACCGTAGTTCAAGTCCCAGACCCGGCAGCTTAAACTCACGCTGGGTGCGTGTGCACACATGCCCAAGATCCCAAGAGAATAGAAAAGGGATTGTGGTGTGGCCATCCCCTCAGGGGGTGATTTCTCACTTTCTGTCTCTGTCTTTCTAAGGAGCGCACACATCCTACAGCAAAAACCTCTTCAAAAAAAGAAAAAAAGATGGTCAGCAGGTGGTATGGAGGTTAAGGTGGCTGGATCTCACATGGCCAATTGCACTGTTAGAGTCCTGGCTCCAGAGACTCGAAAACACATGGCAAGTCTACGGGAGTGCTCCAAACCCTGAAAGGAGAATGGAGAAGGGATTTTGGTGTGACCATCCCCTTCGGGGGTGATTTCTCACTTTCTCTCTGTGTGTCTCTCTCCAGAGAGAGCATCAACTATAGCAAAATTTAAAAAATAATAATAAAAGAATTAGTGGCTCTGGCTCTGTCACCTGGTGGTTAAGGCAGCTGGATCCCACAAGGCCGAGCCTGTGGTTTGAGTCCTGCACCCAGTGGCTTGAGAAACACACCAGCCACGTGTGTGCCCTAAACCCCAAAAGGCATGAGACAGAGGAAGGGTTATGGCATGACCATTCCCCATGAGGTTGCTTTCTCCTCTTCCTGCCTTTCTCTGGCGAGCACAGACATCCTCTAGCAAGGGGAAAAAAAAAAGTAAAGTTGAAGTGAAGAGAGTTCCAAGAGGAATGTTGTTATGGATGTAAGGGCACTGGATGCAGATTTGGACCACAACAGGAAGGCTATGAGTGAGACAACATCACAGCATAAAGTATAAAATCATTCGTGTGTTGTCCAGAGTCTATAAATTCCCCAAATTCCAAAACTACTGGGCTACATGTGAACTATTAATAAAATGAAACTTTATGGGCTGGCCTGGTATCCTATTGGTTAAGGGAATCTGGGTCCCACATGGCCAACCATGGTTTGAGTCCCCACAGTTCTCCACTATCTGGTTTGAAAAAATACATAGTGCGTCCCTGTTCAAAATCTCAACAAGGTTGTGTAGCGTGACCATGTCACATTGGAAGAGGTGCTTTATCCCTTTTCCTGTTTCTTGGGAGCACACATGCTCACTGGCAATTAAATAAAATAACCTTTTGAGATCAGCAGGCGGCGTGGTGGTTAAGGCACTGCTAAGTCCCACATTGCCAACCATGGTTCAAGTCCTGGATCTGGTGGCTGGCTTTCTCACTTTCTCTCTTTCTCTGGTCAAAATAAAATAAGTAAATGAATAAATAAAATAAAAATAATTAAAAAAAATTTCACACACACACACAAATAACCTTTTTAGAGAAGTCACTATTACGAAAAAAAAGGTGGGCATATCTAATGCTATCCTTTTTTATTTTTAAAAGATTTTTGCTCTAAGGTGCATGTGCGCACCGGTGAGACAGAAAAGTGAGAAATCACTCCCCAGGTGGAATGTCCATGCTGCAATCCCTTCTCCTTCATTCTCATCCCAGGATTTTAATTATTCTGCAATGTAAATTCTGCTAAGTTGATTTAATTTAAAAAATCCTGTATTTTAATCTTCTTTTGAGAAATTTGGATAGTATCCAATCAATGATCTATTTAATATTTAACTACACAGTGGAAAATAAACGTTTAAACTCTTCAGTATTTAGTTTTATTTATTATTATTTAAAAATTTGGTATAAGGCTCACATGCTTACTAGAGAAAGAAAGCCGTCAGGCCTAGGATTTGAACCACTGATACCTATGTGGGAATCCAGTGTCTTAACCACTATGCCACCTGCTGGCCCCCAAACGTTTAAAGTCTGACGAGTTCTTTCCTACACTTTGCAAACTTGTCTGTTTTCCAGTGTCTAGCCGCATTCTAAACGGCCCAATAATCATTTATCTACAGAAGTAGCTAGTAACTTCCTTTTCTTTTGGAGATATTGTTGGAAGCGGACAACTCCAAAGCACGAATACTGTAATAGTTTCAGGCTATGAAGCAATTTTACTGTTATACCGAATGAAACGCCTAAGGTGCCTTAAAAATAATTAAAAAAAATCTCAACACAACAAACTCAAGAGACCTCGTAAAGATGATTCACAGCATTTATATAGCCTATTAACACTAGGACTAAAAAACATTAAATAAGTCCTTGGGTAATTTAACAAATTTCCCACCTCTTCCTTATTTTATAAGAACCTTGGCAGTTTTTAGGATCTTCAGATAACGCAAAGCAAAAACAATTCTTGTTCCTTGAAATATGCAAACCAGCTTCTTTTGACGAAAACGTCCACCCCCCCCCCCAAAAAAAAAAAAATAAAGAGCGAACAAGCAAAAGTCTTACTTGGAAAGCAAAATTTATCAGAAAAATAAGCCCTAATAGTCAGCAGCCTCGGCCTGCCGGCCCGAACCCGGAGCGCGACGGCGGCGGGGGAACCTCAATGTCACTAGGTCCCGGACGACCGCAGGCGGAGGAGCTGCGGCAATCCGTGCACGCGCGCGGCCCCGCTCCGCGTCCGTAGGCGCCGCCGTGGACAGAGCCGGGGCACGGAGCTGACAGCTCAGGAAAGTCTCTGCCCCGGCGGGGCAGTTCCAGGATTAAGAAGTCACGGGGTATCCGCCTTCTCCACTCCCCACTCCAGCCCCGAAGGCGCACGGGGCATCGCGGTCTTCAACCCCGTCCGCCGCAGCTGTTCCAGCCGCTCCTAGAGGTAGCAAGGAGGGGCGAGCGGACTCCAGGAATGCTCGGCCGGGCGGGGGAAGAGGCCCCTCTAGCCGCGCCTTCCGAACGGCGTTCCTTGTTCTCGGTGGTCCCCGCGCGGCCGTCTTATCGCACGCCACTTCCGGTTCCCTTTAAAGGCCCCACGCTGTGCGGCGCGGCGCGTGAGAGGAAGGAATAAAAGGAGCGAGAGGGCGGGACCGAGGAGGAAGGGGGAAAAAGCTCGCGGTAGAAGGGGCGGGGGAGGCGCAAAGGGCGCGCTCCGTTGTCACGTGACCGGGACGCGCCGTTCTTCCGTCGGCCATTTTAGGTGGTCCGCGGCGGCGCCATTAAAGCGAGGAGGAGGCAAGCGCGGCCGCCGCTGCTGCTTATTCTTTTTCAGTGCAGCCGGAGAGAGCCGGAGTGCGCGCCGCGAGAAAGTGGGAGGCGAGGGGGGGCAGGTCAGGGAGCGGCGCAGGAGCCTTTGCAGCCGCGCGCGCCTTCTCTGTCTTGTGTGCTTCGCGAGGTAGAGCGGGCGCGCGGCAGCGGCAGCGGCAGCGGCGGGGATTACTTTGCTGCTAGTTTCGGTTCGCGGCAGCGGCGGGTGTAGTCTCGGCGGCGGCGGAGGCAGTAGCACTATGTCGGAGGAGCAGTTCGGCGGGGACGGGGCGGCGGCGGCGGCAACGGCGGCGGTAGGCGGCTCGGCAGGCGAGCAGGAGGGAACCATGGTGGCGGCGGCGCAGGGGGCAGCGGCGGCGGCGGGAAGCGGAGCCGGGACCGGGGGCGGAACCGCGACCGGAGGCACCGAAGGGGGCAGTGCCGAGTCAGAGGGGGCGAAGATCGACGCCAGTAAGAACGAGGAGGATGAAGGGTGAGTAAGGGGCGGCCCGGGATAGTGAGGCCCAATTAGCCCCCCCACACCGCCATTAGGCCTGGTTCCCGCTCTCCGCCTACCCTCCAGGACCCTGAGCGACCTCTTAGCACCGATCCCGCTCTCTACGTTGGGCTCTTCGGGGCCGTCGTTTCCTCCTTGCCCTGCCTGCTACTGCCCCCTCCCCCATCACACACGTTTCCACCTTTAGCCGTCACCATGCTGCTCTGTGGCCCGCCCTCCTTTCCTCCCTAGTCTTGGGTCTCCTCCCACCGACTTAGCCGCCAAGGATTTTTTTCCCGCCTGTCGAGGGGCATTCTCTTTTCCCGCTGTACCGTCCCTTCCCTGTTTTCTAAAAGTCCTGGGCATGAAAACGCGAACAGACAAAAGCCTTTTTACCTGGATCACTGAGATTTATGTATTGCTTCTCCATCATCTCGAGACGACGCGATTGTTCATTAGCCTAAGCTCTGGGGACCGTGTAGGCAGGCTGTCCACTTTTTCTCCCGCGTAGGCTGCAGCCCGAACGATTTTCAGCATTTTGAGTAAGTTTCACCGTAGGGCTTGTTTTCTCCACTGTGCACCACTGCATAGCATCACGCGCCCGTAGGCCCTGTGTTTGGACTTGAGGAAGAAATCGGACCTGTCGACAAGCCCCGAGTGTCCTGCTGTCCGTTGGTTTTGGCCCGCAGGCTCATTGAGCTCCTAGTTGGCGGGGCCCGCACTTGACTGGAGCTGCTGCTACTCCGGGGCCTGCTGGCTGCCTTTCCTCCACCCGGCTGAGTTATTCTAACCGCGCACCCTTTTCGCGCTCTCAGCTGTCGGGTTCCCCAACTTTCGTACACATTGTACTCCGACCTTCCTTTTCTGTGCAACTTAAATTACTTTTTTTTTTGTTTGTTTGTTTTTAACAGACACCATTCCTGCTACATCCCCTACTCTGACTTAGGTGCTAAGGATCCTTTTTTGGTCTCGATTTTTCCTTCCTGTCCTCTTACCCCCTATTAAAGGAGGCCCACCCACCTTATCTTAAAATAAATCCTGTATTGTGCTCCAGGATAAATCTTTTTTTTTTTTTTTTTTTTTTGGCAGGTTTTTAAGTACTAACTTGCTTTCTGTAACTGGAGTAATAGTTGTATAGTACCTAAAACTTCATTTAATACATTTTAATGCAGCATTTGGGAGGGGGACTGTAATACTGGAGTTTGTAGGAGGGACTAAATCAGAGTTCTTGGTTGGTTGGTTTTTAATTCCCGTTACTGACTGCTGATTTTGGATTAACGCTTCCATTCCTTTTTGTGATGGGGGTGAATGTGTGTGTGTGAGATGTGAATTATTTTTTTCTACTTTAAAGGTTGTATTAGGTAAAAGTAATAAAATGTCGCTTTAACCCAGTATTATAAAACATGATTTCCTTTACTGGGAAAAAGCACAGATTGAGAGGGGTCTTTGGGGAGGGGTAAGAGGCATTTTGGTATATTAGGATTTAATAATTCCAACCCAGGCTGTTTTGGTGATCGTGCTGACTTTGGGGGAGTGGAGGTGGGAGGGGAAATGAACTTTTCTTAAACAACTAATCTTGATTTTATAGCTAATTTGAGAAAGGAATGTGTTAAGTATTTCGAAGCTTAAGCCTTAACATTTGGATTTTTGTTTCTGAATTCTGTTCTTTGGACAGAGGCACCAGAATGATAATCCTGTAACTTGCTGTTTGGGGCAGGTTTTCTATTAGCCCTGAGTTTTTCAAATCACAAAGCAGCTGCCTTTGTTATCTACTGTTGAACTGAAGTGTAAATGAATTAAAGTTTTTAACCCTAACAGTGTCAAAAACTAAAACTAGAATTTTGATTGGTTGCTGTACCGGTTGTTAATTCCCTAGCCATTCAAACTCCTCCCCACGACACACTGAAGCAGCGACGGCACAGCGGGAAGAATGGTAAAACTTTTAAATTTTATTTCTGTATTGTAAAGATTTTCATAGTCTTAACATGCAGAGGCTGTGACTTGGTTAGTTGCCCGTTGATCCCCAGGAAACTCTAGATTAGTGCAGTAGGCTATCTTGTACCTGGGATATAAAACCTTTTTAGGCATTGGTGTAACTTTTTGGACAAAACTGATGCCATTACATGGTATTTGGTCTGTGGTAATGCATGTAATTGCCGTTTGGCCAATTTAAGCTAAATATAGTTAGTATTTTTATATCTGGGCAAGAAAAATACTATTGTAATTGCACATCTTAATTTTTTTGTTAAGTTGAAAAGTATTTTTCTTGGAATTCTTAAGTTCAATGCTAAATATGAAGACTATCTAAAATACTTAAAATGTCTTGCATGTTACACTGAAAAGTTCTTGGCGATGTGAAAAGTGTAATTCTTTAAGTAGTACTGTGTGTATAATGCAAAAATGTTTGTCTTTTGCCACCAACCATATTTGTAAATATACCTTTATTAAGAATTGGATTTGTACCATTCAGAGGTGGGCTAATGTGGCTTTCCACTACAGCTCTTACCAGATTTTTTATTTTCAGTGTGATTTGGCTGGAATGTTAATTACAGTTGGTTGACATATATTCACAATTGCATGACTTCTCTTTGGAGGCTGGTAGGTTGAGTATTGTTCTTTTTACCCTGCCTTTTCCCTCCCCTAAATGTCAAGTCTGCCTTTAGGATCATGTTTGAATTTCTCAGGGGTTTGTATCTACTACCTTTGGGCAATAGAGGGCCAGTAATCTGCAGATAGTTGTTAAACATCCTGTGAGTTCATTTGAAATAACATTGAGTTTTTACACAATTTACTTGTTACTGTATTCTCATCCACTGAAATCTGTCCAGTTTTGTATGGAGATAAAATGGTCTGGAAACAATCTAAGAGAAAAGCAAAAAGGAAAAAAATGAAAGACTGATGTCAGTTTGACATGCACAGTGAAAATATTTAGATGAACATTATTCCCTCCATTTGGTGACTGGGGCCACTGACAGTTTGATTTCACTGCTAGCTAGTAGTGGCAAATTAAGATTAAACTGTAACTGCTATCCTTTACATTACATTTTTTCAGACCTTTCGGTAGTTATTCTTGAAATAACTAAATATTTGAAATAACTAAACTTTTAGGTTTGAAGGTTGGTGTTAGAAAAATTATACTGGCTCCATTATCTAAGACTACATTACTTTGTAACCTTTTTCGGTGGCCTCTTAGGAAAAATGGACAGTTACATATTTAAGAATTAATGAACAGTTCAGGTTATGACTAGTTGTCATCCACTGAAAATAAGATTTTACTGAGGTTCATTTGAGGTCAAGTAAGTTTACACTTAAAAATGACGGAGTTGGGAACCAGCAGTTAGCGTAATGGCTATGTCGCTGGACTCCCACGTGGTCGACCGCGGTTCGCGTCTCGGACCCGGTGGCTTACAACTCACGCCGGGCGCGTGTGCGTGCGTGCCCAAGATCCCGAGAGGAGAATGGAGGAGAAGGGATTGCGGTGTGACCATCCCCCCTGGGGGGTGATTTCTCGCTTTCTATCTCTCTGTCTCTCTCTGTCTGTCTGGCGAGCGCACGCGCCCTATAGCGAAAACCTCTCCAAAAAAAAAAAAAAAAAAAAAAATGACGGAGTTCTAATTTTTAAAGTCTTAATAATTAAAACAGCCCAATCACCCAGCCCCATTCTGTTCCCGATAATACTTACTTTTGAACATAAAGCCTCAAGACCTTTACACTTCTCCCCCCATGTGTGCATTTGCCACCCTATTCCTTTCTGTCTCCTAGTTTGAGGAATATTGGGTTGGAGTTTGATAATATATGGTATTTGCTCTATAATGCAGTCTCAGTGAGAAGACTCTTAAGTTTAACTTCTTAAACACAACTGTGCATTTCCTTTTAAAAATTAATACAAGAGTAAAGTGATTACAGTTTCATCCTATGATATTTTAAAAATCAGTTTGTTGTAGACTTTTTCTCCTTTTGCATATAAGAATGAATAACTATTTTTAGGAGGCATCTCTTATATTTTTAGTAAATGTTTCTGCAGTTTACTGTGGAGCTTTATAGTATTCATTTCCATAGTAAATGCCTTGATCTCTCTAATTTTTATATCATTAACATCCCTAACTCTTTATTTAAAAGCAGTTACATTTCTCATCTTTGTTGTGTAAATGTATTTGTTTTCTGCAGAGCTGTAGTTCTTTTGGAGTAGGTACTTCAGAATTACTTAGTATCTGGCAAAATATACATGCCATATAGTAAGCTATCTAGGGGAGAATTCTTAAGATTTAAACATTAGTGGAAAACTAGAGTATTGAGTTAGCTTTCAGATAGTTTTTCAGGGAGGTTCATTGAGTTTCCTGTGTTGGATTGGGTAGGAAACAAAAGTAGTCCCATTTAGTTATCAGCCAAAGTTCAGCAATACTTAGTCTACTACAGAACAGTAGATCTGGTAGAATAACCATTAGTGTATAGCCCCAGTGTGGTTATTCTCATTTGGGATTTTGGGAATTTTGCATAGGTTGTTTCCTGTCTAATTTTAGAACAAGATACTCACATATGAATTAAATACTTAAGATTATAATCTATGTCCTAGTGCTTCTGGGACAGTCAATATTGTTTGCTTTGTAAAACAATTTTGGAGCAGTTTTATGTCAAATAAGTCAGTTTACTGTGAACAGTGCCATTGAGACTGAGCAGTTGGCATTGTTTGGACTTCTGACAAGTTTCCTGGGTTAAAATTTACCACAAATCTTGAGATAATGAACATTTAAAGGAGAAGTATTAATTTTAAATTCTTTAACTGTTACAAAACATGCTTAAAAACTACCTGGCCTTTTAAGTTTGGAGTTGAAGAATGTCATTGAAATGCTTGTTGAGATGAACTGCTTGCCTTAAACCTGGTTTTTTTTTTTTCCCTTCAAGCCATGTGACTCGTTCTATAAACTTAGTTTATATGTTTGAGATTCTCTCATCTGCAAGGCTGCCCTAATACAAGAACATTTTAAGTTTATTATTTTGGCGTGTGGCTTATAGCAGATGAAGGATGATTAAATTTAGCTTTCAAGTGATGATACTTGCCATGCTTGAAAGCATATACAAAGAACTAGAATGATAACTTTTCCCCATTCCACTTTAGTGTGTGCATCTCCAGTATACAGATTCACAAATGGAGTGAAACATAACTGTTAGTCCAAGTTTGATTTCACTAGTTCTGCTTCAACGTTTTAGTAGATAGGGCAATGAACTGGATGCTGGAAGCGTGGGATCTCTTTCTGTTACTTCACTTCCAACAGTGTGGTCTCAGGTAATATGTTTGTTACTTGGTTTGCTGATGTATGTGTTGGAAAAGATGTTCACAAAAGGAAGATTGACTACATAGCCTGCTTTCATAGCTTGTTTGTATGTAGCCTGTGCCCTAATAGTTGATACTGCCAGTGATTTACTCCTGTGGAGTAGAGGTAAGCATGTTTTAGTTTCTGGAGTATTATGTTATATGTTAGAGCTAGGAATTGAAAACATTTGGGGGTGGGGTGGGAAGACAGACTTACTAAAAAGCAGAGATTGGCCATTAATCAGGGTGATAGTTGTATGAGTTATGTCCTGTAAACTCCTGCTTATCTAGATTTCAAGCCACTGAAAAACCCAGTTAGGAAATCCAACTCCTCTTCCCCCTTTTAGTCTTGTGAGGTGAATGAAACCATCACCAAATATACTCAAGGCAACCAACAGTGTCATGGAATGAATCTCCTACAAATTTTCCCTTATACTGTTGAAAAGTGATGTGATTTTAACGTATTGAAAGATCCCAAAAGTTCAAGAAAGGTAAAAATAATTTTCTGATTTTTGTAGCTTTGATAACCTAAATTGCGTTCCAGTGAAAAATCTTTGTGGAATTGTTGAGATGTAGTAATCTCAGTTAACCAGACCCTTAACCTCTAAGTTAAGGAGACTCCATTCCTTAACCTCTAGGTAAATGGGAGTTTACTATATAAGGCTGATGGATTAAAAAGTAAAAATACCAGATGTCATTGCCGCTTTGTAATAAAATAACAAGGAAATCTTGGGCTAAGCATTTACAGTTTATTTTAAAACCTCATGTTTAACTTAGTTGTCTTTTTTTAAGTTAGGTTCATGTAAAGCATGAAGTAATGCCATTTAATAATAGAGGAATTAATTTTGGCTTTGAGAATGTTTAATCTAGTATAGTCTTGATTAAAAATAGGATTTCTTTTTGGGACCAGCAGTTGGCATACTGGCTATGTCGCTGGACTCCCATGTAGTTGACCTTGGTTCAAGTCCTGCACCCGGTGGCTTAAACTCACACTAGGCGCATGTGCGTGTGTGTGCCCAAGATCCCGAGAGGAGAATGGAGGAGAAGGGATTGCGGCATGGCCATCCCCCCTGGGGGGTGATTTCTCACTTTCTGTGTCTCTGGTGAGGGCACGTGCCTTATAGCAAAAACCTCTAAAAAGAAGAAAAGAAAAGAAAAACAAAATCAGGGATAAAAATAGGATTTCTTTTCACACTTAACCTTGAAAATGACATCTTAATATATATGGAAAACGGAGGAATACCTGTTTTTTAATAATATGGAAGTAATATAGAATTGAGATTATGTGTGTTGTGGGGAGAGTTTGTTTAGTGGCAAACCTTAAATGTATTACTAGTTTTAAATAGTTAAAAAGATATTTTTGTGTATTACATACCAAAAGAGATTAAAAAGACTGATTATTTTTGGTTTGTTAAAAGTTTGACAAGATATTTCCAAGGGTAAATTTTTAAAATCAGTACCTTACTACATGATGTTAGCTAGTTGCAAAGTAACACCCCCCCCGCCCCCCCCACACGTTGTAAATAGTGAAAACTTTAAAAGAATTTTATGATTTTGGGACCAGCAGATAGAGTAATGGTTACTTTATTGGACTCTCACATAGTTGACCACGGTTTAAAGTCCTGGACCTGGTGGCTTAAAACTCACACCATATGTGAGTGAGTGAGTGTGTGTGTGTGTGTGTGTGCACGCACCCAAAATCTCAAGAGGAGACTGAAGGAGAAGGAATTGTGGTGTGGCCATCCCCACTGCAGGGTGATATCTTGCTTTCTGTCTCTGACAAGTGCATGCACCCTATAGTAAAAAAAAATCTCTTAAAAAGTTTTAAATAAATCTAGAATTTCTAAATACAGATGCTCATATCTTCTGTGCTGGTGAGATCTCATTATAGTTTGTCGTTTTAGGATTTTAAAATAAATACAGTGATAAAATGTAAGAAAAATTATTTAAATAAGGATTGGTGTTGTGCTTGAGTAACACTAAAAAGTGACAGGGTTTGGCCAGTTATGTTATATACCTGAAAATTAGAATACCAGGTTGATATTGTGTTACTTTTTTTTAAAACTGTCAGAACTTGTTATGAAGCCACACATGTAAGATCATGAGTGTTAGCAAATATTTAAAAATTATGGAATACTTTTTCTTCTGTTTCAAAATTGGAGGAAGTGTAATGGTGTTTGTCATTTTACCGTGAATAAGGTATTTCACAGAAAAGACTAGTTAGGGAAAGATGTTGACTGTAGTGACCGTAATAGAAGTTTATTGATGGGGAAAAACAAGATTACTGAATCAGAAATATTTTCCACCAGCCAGTGCTGCCCCATGTGTATCGTCTTTTATATTTTAAATTATTCTTCATTAAAATTACTGGCATGTATGTAGAGTACAGATAAATCATCAAGATGGTTTGGGAATCCACATTTAAAGGGTCTTAAATGAAAGATGACCCAATTTCCAGTCTATTTATTTTCCATATGGGATAAAAAAAATAGAAAAACATCTGGGTTAAGTCTATAGCATTGAAAATATTTTTTAGTATCTGTTTGCATAAAAATTGTGACCTTTTCCTTTTAATATTGGAAAGTATCAGTTTAAACAAAAAATTAAGTAATCAAGTATATGGGGACCAGCAGTTGGCATAATGGCTGTTGTTGGACTCCCATGTATTCAACTGCAGTTCGAGTCCCAGACCCAGTGGCTTAAAAACTCTCGCTGGGTGCATGTGCTTGCATGCCCAAGATCCTGAGAAGAGAGTGGAGAAGGGATTGCTGCTTGGCCATCCATCCCCCCTGGGGAGTGATTTCTTTCTTTCTGTCCCTCTGTCTTTCTAGTGAGCGCACTAGCAAAAACCTCTCCAAAAATAAAAGTAATCAAGTGCATGAAAAGTTGCTTTATGATCTGTTTATATTGTGTTTTACCCCTTTGAAGTAATAACATAACTTATTTTTAATTGCGCACTCAGGATACACCAGACTGTGCCCTTAAAGTGTGTTAGTTGGTTTAATCCTCAGTGCAGTTAGCTGAGGGGTAGTAGGCTTTTTTAACAGATTTGAAAACAATCTTTGATTTCATATTTTTTCTTGCTTAGGGTTATGTAGTTAGTGACAGGGCTAGGATTTAAATCTAGGCAGTGTGGTATAATGCCTCTTAACTTATTTGCACTAAGAAGTGATTAAAATACTGGTGAAATAGCCTAGATTTTTGAATGACACTGCATAGCATTTGAATAGTTATACACAGTGGGTTATATGACTTTATGCTCATCGTTTAATTTTATAATTTGTTGTACTATCAAGATCTGTGAAAGCAGAGACTTCTGTTGTTGGGTAGGTGTTTTAAATTGAATACAGTATTGCCCTTGGAATGCTGAGTATTTTGCTCATAACTAGGATTAAGAAATTAACTTTCATTAATAAAATACTGTGGATGAAATCCTTTATTTTCATTGAGAGTATTGATTGTCAACTTTAAACTTGCAGCAAATTAGGGGCCAAGTTTGCTACTACTTGGGAAAGTCTTGATGATTTTAACTTGGCTGCTTAGTATTTTTCTGAAGTTCTGTCTGCTTTGTTGGAAAGTGTTTGCATTTCTGCAGAAGTGACAGCAACATGAAAAATAATCTTTATATTCAAATCTTGTGCTTTTAATAAAAGCAAGATGCAATTATCTACAATATAATTTAAATTGGTATTATGCCATCAAGATTTGAGAGACAGTATTTGCCAAAAATCTAGAGGCTAAAATAAGTGCCCATTTATTCATAATTAGGATAAACGGACTTTTTCTCACTGTATTATACAGCTACAGCTTACTGTGCCTACTAGATAAAGATGGAGTGGATTTAATATATTCTTTCCAGTAAAGGGAATGGGTTTGGTACAGTTCGTTTGTTGTAGTATATTAACCTGTTGGGTTATTTGTTTAGTAACCTTTCTTAAACTAGAGCAGAAGAAAAGGCTGGAGAGCTTTTGGGCTGTCAGTAAAATATAATTGTTTTAAAGAGCCATTTAGGCTGTTGTTGCTGAGACTTTACACAAAATATGAAAAATCTGAGACCCGGCTACGTATCCTACAAAATGGAATTTTAGACTGGCAGTTGGGGGTTAATCTGGCAAATGTGAAAAATAGAACTTGTTAAAAGAGCTGAGAAATAAAAAGCATTTGGTGTATTGATAAATAAGCTGATTTCAGAAGACCCTAGGGGGTCTACAGTAGTATAATGTATTAATAATGATGGGCCCATAGTGTGAAATTATGATTACTGTATCTGACAAAAGTGTGTGTGTTATGCTGTAGAAAAAAATTATTACAGATAGTTAAAGGTTACACAGTAGGGAGAGTTTTTTTAAAAAGAGTTGTTTGTTTACGTTCATTAATTTATTCATTCATTTTAATTTTAACCAGAGAGAGAGATAGAGAAAGTGAGAAAGCAAGCCACCAGGTCCAGGACTCGAACCATGGTTGGCCATGAGGGAGTGTCCAGCACCTTAACCACCACGCCACCTGCTGGTGCCAACACAATGGGGAGAGTTTAAGGAATGCAGGCAGTGCCTTAAGAAAGGTGGACTGTTTGGCTCCTCATTCTCTAAAAAGTGCTGGATAATTGAAGTTTTAAAAATCATGTATTTTACTCCTAAGTTTTTGAGAACAAGTAATATCATTGTACAGAATGTGTAACAGTTACAGTTGACCAAAAAACTTTATATCCTGGATAAATGAAATTTGATTGTTAGTAGAAGTATGGCATCTTCAGGTGAATCCTTTTAGTTCTAAGGTAGGCACATTGAACCACTTCTTTAGACTGTCATAGAGGTGGAAAGTTTCTTTAGAGAGCACTTTCACAAAGCTTATTGATGAATTGCTATGCTTCATCCAATAATTAAACAAATTAACTTTCAATCCTAAAAGCATCTGGGGCTTGTGTATAATAATAGAACATGCCTCATTCTTTGTTTTACAATTTTATTTCTTTGTACTTATTTTTTCTTAATTTTAAGTTAAGAACACTTTCCTAGTATAAATCTTGCTTTGGTTAAATAAAATAAAAAATAGTTGTCTCAATATCTGATGAAATGACCAGGTAGAATTTTCTTGCCTTTCAACCTTAATCTTTAAAAATAAGTCTTTTTGCACTATTCTATTCATGGCGAAATAATTTCAAACTTTGTTCAGTTATTGTTGGGAAATTTCTGTAGTAATCACAGAAATGGTAATTTTAAAAATTAAATCTCAATTTAAGTTCCTGTTTTAGTACTTGTCATGGATATTTGAGCAAGAGGTCATTGTTTTATAGTCAGTTTTTTCTTGTCTTTAAAAAGTTAGTGTCCTGGGACCAGCGGTTGGCGTAATGGCTATGTCGCTGGACTCCCACGTAGTCGGCTGTGGTTCAAGTCCCGGACCCGGCAGCTTAAACTCATGCCAGGTGCATGTGCGTGCGTGCTCGCTCAAGATCCTAAGAAGAGAATGGAGGAGAAGGGATTGTGGCGTGGCCATCCCCGCTGGGGGGTGATTTCTCGCTTTCTGTCTCTCTGTCTCTTTCTGTCTTTCTGGTGAGCGCACGTGCCCTATACCAAAAACCTCTCCAAAGGAAAAAAAAAGTTAGTGTCCTCACCTTGACAAGGTAAATATTGATAATGCATTTTTATGAGGAAAATACTTTGGACATTTAGGCTAAAAGTATTTTACAGAAAACTAAGGATTGTATTAATTTGAATTCAAGTGTCTATTATTGAGAAAATATCTTAATTTTTTCCATGTATTTGGTAATAAGTAAACGTTTAAAATACACAGCATTCTTGAGTTTTTTGTTATGTTTATTTGATTATAAAATATCAAGAGGGTAATGTTACTTCATACATGGAGATTTTATTTGAGGAAGTCCTCAAAATTAAGCATATAAATGGCCCAGTCTTAGAACATACAAGTTGAAAGCCTAATATGAGATCGGGAGCACAGTATAGGCATAAAGTAAGACTTCTTTTGCAGTAAAGTTAGCTATGCTGTTAGAAATAAAATTAAGTTTGTGGTAAAATAGTTAAGATCAGTAACACCTCAGTTAATCAGGCGTCCTTGAGAAGTAAGGCCCTACCTAATTCAAGAAACAATGGGCCTTAGTGACAATAATACTAGAAGCCTACAAATGGAGGTGTTTTCTAATGAAAGGCCTGCTTTAATTTTTTTCTGGAGCTGGAAGTTATACATTCCCATCCTCACCATCACCTGCCCTCCAGTTACAAAAATGAGAACATGTTGAGCAAGCATGATTTTATTCCTGTGGTTAAAATTTTAACCCTCACATAACAA
Source organism: Tupaia tana (assembly GCA_026018925.1). Classification (NCBI taxonomy): domain Eukaryota; kingdom Metazoa; phylum Chordata; class Mammalia; order Scandentia; family Tupaiidae; genus Tupaia; species Tupaia tana. The sequence continues at coordinate 22,859,471 of JAKSZU010000017.1, forward strand.
ATTCTGACAGTTTATCCGTAAAATAAAAGTCTCAGTCCTATTTAAAGAGTAGGTGGTATAGGTTAGGCCCCCCATTTTTGGCAAAGGGAACAGATATAAAAAAGACCACAGAGTTGCCAGAAAATCACTTTTAGATTTTAAAATCGTAAATGCTTTATATTGCTGGTTAACTGAGGTTCTACTGTAAATAATCATCTATGTCAGTGGATTGTGCTTCAATGGATAATTCTTTTCACTTAAGTCCATGATTTTTGGCTTTTCAGAAACTCTTAGCACATCAGAAAAGTTGGTTCACAACTTAGTTGTGAGACTTAGATATTTTTCATCTTATGTGCAAAGAGTTCTGTTAATGAAAGAATTGTTGAAAATCAAAAAAGGAGCTTCAGCATAGTTGATGCTGGTTGCTGGGTCAGTGGAGACTGCATATAGTCTTTTGACAAGTTTCCTGAAGATTTGGAAGCCAAACTTGAAGCTAAGATTCTTTCTTTGGTTGTTAATATTTAGCTCATAATTTAAAAAATGTAATATATATTATTTTTACTGGGGTTTACATTTATCTCTTTAGCAAGTCAAAAGACAATCGCTGCTTTGCTCGTAACTTTATAAATATTCAGGAGCAGCAGTGAAAAGTTACATTTTCTGGAATGTTTTTGGTGTGTGGTCCTGTAGTAAAAATGATATTTTAATATACTGCCCAGTAAGTTGGTGCAGTTTTGGGAAAGATGTGTTTCTGATTTAGATAATATGTAAGGTAAAGTTTATTTTTAAATTTTTTTAGCATTTTAATACTGCCTTTTGTCTTTACAGGAAAATGTTTATAGGAGGCCTTAGCTGGGACACTACAAAGAAAGATCTGAAGGACTACTTTTCCAAATTTGGTGAAGTTGTAGACTGCACTCTGAAGTTAGATCCTATCACAGGGCGATCAAGGGGTTTTGGCTTTGTGCTATTTAAAGAGTCGGAGAGTGTAGATAAGGTAGTGTGTTATGTGTTCTGAATAGTTAATACAAAATATTAAAATATGGATAGTTTGATAACAGTAAATTTGATTATTATTCTATTGTTAGTATATAGGAAAGAAGAAATACAAGTTTCTGATAAAAAGGGAGAGGTGGATTCAGGAATTGTTTCCTGAGTACTTTCTGTATGCCAGGCTCTAGCTACTAAATTAAAGTTAAAATATACTGATGCTGTGACAAGTTCACAGAAATAACATATTTTGAAATTTTGTTAAGCAAGCAACATCTTATCGAATCTTTCCTTGGTCTTTGGCCAGGGGGAAGTGACAGCCTTCCTTGTTCATTCATGCTACTGGCTGTTGAAAGTTTTGGTTTTCTGCAGAAGTAACTGGCTACATTTATGTGGCCTTCCCTAATTCTTAACTGAACTTGAAAATTCTAATTACTCATATATGTTAGCAGATATAATACCACATGACTTGATAATTTAATCTTGAGCCAGTCAACATATGACTGGCATTAGCTTTGTTTAGCATAATTTTTTTAAGTAAGTATTTTTTGAACTTCATTGAAAATATACATTCTTAAAATTAAAAACTTCAATTCCCTTAGGTCATGGATCAGAAAGAACATAAATTGAATGGGAAGGTGATTGATCCTAAAAGGGCCAAAGCCATGAAAACAAAAGAACCGGTTAAAAAAATTTTTGTTGGTGGCCTTTCTCCAGACACACCTGAAGAGAAAATAAGGGAGTACTTTGGTGGTTTTGGTGAGGTATGTTATAAATGTCCTGATCCAGTTTTATGTCAAAGTTCGTGAAAGAGATTATCACAAAGTGGACTCAAGTCACTTTTTTTCTCCCAAAGTTATCAAAGTTTTTAAAAATTGGCAGATTCTGTAATTTGTTTAAAGAAAGGATAATGTAAATACTAGATTAGTAGATCTTTGAAGGTTAGATGATTACATTTTCTCATTTATTGAGCATCTACTGGATACACAAAGGCAAAATGGACAAGCGTTGTTATCCAGAGTAGTTTATCAGTTTAGAAGAAACAAAGATACAGTACAAAGGAAAAATCCAGATTTGGGTTACTTGAAATAGAGAAAGAAATTTTTGTTGAGAATAGGGAATAAATACATTAAGAATAGGGTGTAATGCCTTAACAGTTTAAACACAGGTATAAGTGGAAATTTAATATTAGAGACTAAATGCATACTCACTAGTGAAATAGAGGTTCCTTTTCTGAATGCATGATTTAAAGCTAAACTGAGAAATTTGTGGCGTTGGGCCCCAGATATAACCTGTACATAGTTTTGTTTGACTCAATCAGAATGTTTTTTTTTTTTTTTTTTTTTTTTTTTTTTTTTTGAGAGGTTTTTTTTTTTTGCTATAGGGCGCGTGCGCTCGCCAGACAGACAGAGAGAGACATAGAGACAGAAAGCGAGAAATCACCCCCCAGGGGGGATGGTCACGCCGCAATCCCTTCTCCTCCATTCTCCTCTCAGGATCTTGGGCACGCACGCACACGCGCCCGGCGTGAGTTGTAAGCCACCGGGTCCGAGACGCGAACCGCGGTCGACTACGTGGGAGTCCAGCGACATAGCCATTACGCTAACTGCTGGTTCCCAGAATGTTTTATTGTTAGTAGTTAGGATTGAGAAACTGCCCTCAAATCTGGGTATGTAGATTTTCTTAAATATTTGCAAGAAGAAACCACATTGGAACCATCACTGGTGCCTTCCGTGGCAGTCAACATCTAAAACTGAGTAGAAGCTTCCACCTCAAGTTGGGCATAGGCTCTCCAGTTTGCAGTAGTTCTCACAAAGCTACTCCTAATACTGACATTTTTATCCAATTTTCTTAAAAGTGACTTTTTTCTATTTGTGGACATTTGAGTTTGCGACCACAAGTTATGTAGCAAATGTCAGTACCTCGTGAAGCTTGATTTTTTTTTTTTTTTAAGTAGGTAGATGTGAAGAGTTTTTAGGTGGAGTATATATTCTAATTTGAAGAATCCCTTTAAAAGATTAGAATACACAGGGTGACATAGAACAGAGCTTGAAGGACAAAATATGTTTTCTTGATGTGTCCCCCTCCCCCAACTAAACTTCTGCTCTTAATTTCAGTAAGACACAGACTAGGATATTAAAATTTGTTTTTGTAATACCAGGTGGAATCCATAGAGCTCCCCATGGACAACAAGACCAATAAGAGGCGTGGGTTCTGCTTTATTACTTTTAAGGAAGAAGAACCAGTGAAGAAGATAATGGAAAAGAAATACCACAATGTTGGTCTTAGTAAAGTAAGTTAAGTATCCATTTGCTTGTAGAGAAAACTAGCTGTTGTAGAGTCTGATCATCTAGTGTCTATAATGGCTTTAGTTTGCATGCTTCTGCTTTAAAAACATCTCAGTGTTGTTGTATTTATCTGTCATTGATGGATCTTTTATTGAGCAGAAAGGTGTTTTTTTTTTTTTTTTTTAAGAGGTTTTTGTCTTAGGGTTCATGCACTTGCCAGAGAGAGAGAGACAGGTAGAGGGAAAGTAAGAAATCACCTCTGGGGGAATGGCCTTGCTGCAGTCCCTTCTCCTCACTCTCTTTTCAGGATCTTGGGTGTGCACAGGCACGCACCCAGTGTGATTTTTAAGCCACCAGGACTGGGACTTGAACTGTGGTCAGTTATGTGGAAGTCCAGTGATGTAACCGCTACACCATCTTGCTGGTTCCACACATTTATTATTTTAAGTGGATTTTTTTGTCTAGCCTTTTACTGAACATTTTTTAGGATCTAACAAATAGAATGGAGTGTATCATAACTTTAGGAAATA